>CM069859.1:203493239-204093239 GCA_036172795.1 Pelodytes ibericus
GGTGATCGCACCAGAGAATTACTGTTGAGGTGAGTATGGGAGAGAGGTACAGGTTCTGTGAATATCAGCCTACATTTATTGATAAATATCATCCATCCATACATGGCCTTACTTTATATAACGCCTGGAGCCCAAGATCTGTTTGTACTAAAATACACAGCATGGGCGCCTTAACATTCAGTAGTAATAATCATTTTTAGCACTTTTTCAGTACCTTACAGCGCTGGGATGTTATGCACAGAAACCCTACGGGGATCCACATAATGCCACCTATATATATATATACTGATTGCTAAGTGAGAAATCCTTGCATCCAAGAAGTTCCCCAGGCATCCTGGCACCAGGGAACTTGCTTATTCAACCCAGCTGGATTCATAGATGACTATGCAGCCACAAAAGTATCTCATGTGATAGTAACTTCCCCTATAAGCAGAAAACGACCTGTCAGTTTCATAAAGTACAACAAAACTAGTTTTCCCTAGTAGGATCATAAACTGGCATGTACTTTTGACAGTACGTGTAAGTCTATCCTCTGACTGGCAGCTGCCATGCTTCAGCCCAGTCAGGTTGGCGACTGTCTCACTCTACTAGCCCAGAGAGAGAGACGCTTGTTTTTTTACATTTGATCAGCAGATCTGGGACCTTAGCATTTCAGACCTGATCAGACTATCCGGGCGAGCCCCTGTTAGGATTGACTGAGCGCATGCTGACAATGGGCTCTGCCTCAGCTGAGAGGCAGAGCTCAGAGTAAAGCGGTTGCCAGTAAAGTTTACTTTGGAGAAGGGGGATAGCTTGTTTAACCCTTGCTTCCTGTAATTAATCACAAAACATGTTTTTGAGGACCCTAAAATGTGTGCTGTGTGGTTAAAACTGAAGATATTTTGACTGGATGTCCTTGTTGGAAGAAGGGTTTGTAGAATGGATTGCGACACTTAAAGGGTTAAAAATCTCTATATTTTTAACACAACACAATCCATGCTACTTTGTTTTGTTCAAAGCAAATCTCAGCTATCAATGAAGGAATGAGATTCAGAATGTTACCCTGGCTGAAAGCTATGCTACCTCTGCATTCAACATATACATACAAATTGCCGACGTCTACAATAAATAACACACTTTATTTAAACTAAACACTCAGTGCCGCTGCAGCAAGTGTCCTTCAGTCACACCCCCCCCCCCCCCCCCCAGTCTCAGTACACTAACTCTTTGAGGTCAGGAGGCGTGCAAGTGATCATAGCACTGAGTGCTGGAGGTCAGGGTAGATAGACAGTGATTGTCCATCTGCTTGGCATTTAGTCTAATAATTTCCTGAGGTCAATGTATTATATATTTACCTGAAAGCTGCTTCCTGATAACTTCATCCGTGCTGCGTGTGCATGAGTGCTTTCAGCATGCAATCGCATAAGAATTTTAGAATTGTCAGTATACTTTCCCTTCCTGTTTTTCCCACACTTTCCCCGTCCTTTACCCACTTTCCCATCCCCATGTTCTATATTGACCTTACTTTTTTCTCCAAGCTCTTTCACGCTCTCTCATATTTTTCCTCTTCTCTTTACTCATACTCAACCCGTCTTTTTTCTCCCCTGTCACTTTCTTTTTTCTCACATATACTTTTAACCTCTCTCTCCTTTTCATCTGGTCATTTTTTCTTCCTCTAGTAGCACTGAAAAAACATAGACAAAAAACACCTTAACAGTTTGGTGTAGGTGAGTTGAAGTGAGATGAACATGTCTTCAGTACATCATGCAGGACCAGGAGAAACACCCCAGGTTCTTCCCATGCACTTTGTATAGTTAAGTCAGCTAGATAAATCAGGTGTTGATTTTTAAGTATTAACTTTGTTTTTAAAGAACATTTGTTTCTATTTTATATATGTGATTTATACATTATTTTTATATGCTCCTTTTCTTATTAAATATATTACAATTTCACCTGCTTCTTTATTTATAATCCATTCTACAGTAATTTACTTATTCTTACCACATTTCTACCCTATCTTTTGCTATCTATTTCTTCTTCTCTGTATAGCACAGTTACTCTTTACCTACTCTATATACCTTTTAGGGATGGGCAGGGAAGCACCTCTTGTAACTAGCTGCTTTTTTTCATATTCCTTTTTTCCTCTAGCTTGAGTGCAGTGCACTTCCACTATTACTGGTATCTATTGATGTAATTTAAACTCACTTTACTGTGGGTGTCATTGCACTGGAGCTCTGTGATACACTTATACAAACCAAACATTCCAAGCTCCTAGAAAAGAGGAACAATAGAGGAGGGACAGAGGGATATGGGTGCAAAGTAGGGACTGTCCATACTGAATAGGGACACTTGGGAGATATAGTTTCTCTATTGTTTATAGGTCAAGATTGGAGGATATTACCAGGGACTGACTGGGATGAAATTACAGACACCACAAACATTGGCCCATAACAACTATCTATTCAGTGAACATGTTTGTTTATTTAAAAGCCTGGCTCCGATAACTCTGGGTCATCCTCTTTAAGTCTGCTTCCTGCTTTCTCTCCTGTCTGGCTACTTTTCTTTCTTCCTCATTTACTGTAAAAAAAAAAAATGGATATCTGTATAGTTCTGTCTATTTCTCTCTCAGTTTTATTGGCTGAGCGTTTGATTGCAAGTTTTCTGACCAAGTTGCTAGGTCCTTTCCTCAGACATTGACTTGAAAGCTTGCAATCAAGCTCTCAGTTAGCCAATAAATAGTGCAATTTTAACTCTACTTGTTTCGTGAACATTAAAAAGAGTCGTCCACCTACTTTTTGCTTTTCTCTCTCTCAAGGCAAATTCGATTCTAGAGACCATATTATATTTTATAATTACAATGGAATCGGTGTATGATTCCTTTTATTAGTATAATCTTATAATACCGCAGTAAATAATTGCACAATGCCATATGGTCACTTAATTATTCATTACCCTATGGCTACGTCCAGATGCAGGCACAGGTGCTGTGAGATACCCTTAAACCTAACTACAGCAAGCAAGGTTGTCAAATTCCAGAAATGCTTCATAATCTATCTGTCATGTAGAAAAAGTGTAGATGACAAAGTTCCCTCTACGTAATTCCTAAAATGTAATCTAGACATTGTGCTAGCGAGATTGGTAACAAATAAACAGATTAATTATATAATTTAAAAGGAATTAAACCCTAAAACTCTAAAAGGGAACACCTAATACTTACCTTTCATCCTTGTCTAATGTGCTGGAACAAACAACTTATAAATCGTTAGCATGTTCTGTGCTCCTTCTTATACCACAGTGCCGACATCTTGTGCCTGTCTCACTGTCTGCCGGCTCCCTTCTACTACAGTACCATACTTTCTAGTTGTTTATACGAACATTTACATACACTATCTAGGTGAAAATAAAATTACTACTGCCAATTATTAGATTTTTTGGACACAGACTGTGGGATTTCTTTTGAATGGTACTTTTCAGAAGAACCATTCAAATTGCTATACAACAAGCAGAAATGGCCGACTCCATCAACAACTGAAGATTCTTGTGTGGTCTCCTTAGTGCTTCACTATGTGCATAATTCCGAATGTTTAGTTTCTGCCTGCACACTTAGCATTATGGTAACTGCACGCAGGGCATAATTGCAGCCTCCAGCATAGAATAACTTTCCCTCTATACATTTGCTTGTAATTTGCCGAGCAAAATGAAGAGATGGAATTTTATCCTTGTTACAGTGACACAATACTTTAATGTACTTCTTGAATTTAAAAAAAGAACTTTTGCTTCCTAAAACACAACTGTCGGCAAAAAGGTTATCTTTAATTGAAAGATTGCAACACGTGTAGGCATTTAACATTTAAATGGTTTAATTAAAGAATACAAATAAAGTACCTTTTTGTTCCCTTTGTGCTCCCTATAGTTCTATCAGGGAGCAGTCATATTGTCTAGAATCTTGGTTGAGAACTTACTTTTTCTGATCCAAAATATCTGTCCACTGATAGAGCTATGCATGCATGCAAAGAAATAAGGTACTTTATTTGCATTATTTCATTAAAGCATTTCAAATTAAAATGTTGATACTTGATGCATCTCTCAAGTCAACATAACTTATTTTGTTTGCTGACAGTTGTCCTTCATATGACTTTATTCATTCACTACTTGGCGAGTGGAGTTCGACACTTTGTTCTACTTGATGTCCTTCATATGATGCCTTGAATGAGTTGTGGGCTAGCAGAATCACCTGCCTCAGCAACTCCTAACATGTTACACCTGTTTGTTGTTGCTGATCTGCTGTCCAAATAATTGAAAATACCAAAGGGTGTTTAGGATAAAAAAGATTTCCTGGCATCCTTTAGAAGTTAAATTTCTGTTTTGAAATTGCTTACCCTTTGTGACAATGGTTTCTGCAATGTTTGTGTTTAGCTGTAATTTTCCTCTTTGTCATTTAATGTACGCACACGTTATATACTGCTTTTATTGCCATAAAAAGGGCTTTCTTTAGATACCATCATTTTCATCATATCATATAATTTACTATAAAAATAATCTTAAAATATGAAGAAAAAAAAATACTTTTTTAAACTTTGACCTGAAAAATGTTTTACACAATTATAAACAGTAAAAAAGGCCCCAACTAAATAGTTTTCAATTTGTGTCCTGAGTTTAAAAATATACAATTTTTCTGTTGTTGTTGTGTTCTGTTTTGTTTTTACAAGATATAAGGCAATAACCAAAAGTAGCGTTTTTTTGTTTCCTAACCATTTTTTGAACTAACCCTTACCCTAAATGTAACCCATCTGTAACCCTGAGTACTTACCTAAACCTAGATTACCTAAACCTCTAGATTTAGGGTTAGTTTGGGCCTTTTTTTGCCTGCAATGTTGCTGACTGCCTCTAGAAGCAGTCTAGAAACATATTGACTTCCTGGCTAAAGGGCAGCAGCATATTCGGAGCCGCATGCTGACATCCAATATGACGCCCGACATCGCTCCATGGAGCGATCATGATGGTGCCCTGGCGGGACAAATCTTAGTGATGCTTTACGCTTTGATTTCAAGGAATCATAGCAACACCAGCTAAGCATAGACAACAACAATTCATTCACTGCCTATGTTTTCTGTGACTTACCTGACTGAAAGATGTTGCAAAGAGGTTAATCAATGTGGCAACAAAACTGTCTATTACAACTAAGCATCTTGGGATATGTAGTTTCCAGTCATCTGCAGTGACAAGATTAGCCATTAGCCATACTAAAATGTATATTGGCCCAAAGTTTTATTTAACTGCATTTTCAATAATGACTTGACTTGTCTCTTGTGCTTAGATCCTTACTATTTTCTACCTCCATTTCAACCTGTTTTATAACAAGTGCAGGATAAGAGTGGCGATCTTTAAGCAGATAGCATATATGCTTAAAATGGATCATTCAAAACATCAACAAAAAATATAACAAAAATGTGAAGGCCCTAAATTCTCTTATTTATTAAGCCTTTCCCAAGAGCAGTGACAATACAGCTTCTTATTGCACGGGGAGGATGGGATTAATTCAGGACCTTGGTTTAAGCAGAGTCTGGAGCAATGTGGATGGATGCCCTATCAACAGCGAAGCAAAACAATTTTCTCCGATACTGTATCTGATGACTGCTTTGTTGAGAATAATGGCGTCTCTTTAATGGCGGAACCCAAGAACGTTACATCGTATCCATCTTTTTTTTTAATGCTAACCATACATTCAAGTTCAAGTTTGGGACTTACATTCACTTACTCTTTGCAAAGTCTGCTGCTTTGGGATTTATTTTATAATGAATATATTCTTCCAGGCTGGACAAGACCCAAGAAGATTCAGTACAGCTTGTTCCAGTTCAATAACGTAGCGAACATTAAATGTCAATAATGGCTGCAGTGGTGATTTTTCTCGTGTGCTAATATCCTGCTCGTGCCTCGTAGTTGGAATACATTGGATCGTGGTCCTTGTTTCATGTTTACTCTCCTGCCAACTGCTCAAGAACACCAGTGGAGCAGATGGATGGAGAGAGCAGAGTGCATATCAACTGCTTTATCTTGTGATATAAAAAGACTTCCAAGTTATTGGGAGAACTATGGTAAAAAGCATATTGTTTTATAAAAACTATAACGTTCCTTTTGCCTGCACTGCTGTAATTATTTTGTATCTTTTTTTTTTTTACATTATTATAATGGATTTCCTTTGTTTGAAAAAAATATATTCCGGAAAATAGGTTTTGGAATCCCTGCTCTTTTGTCAGCCGTGTCCTGGCCACATGGTAGCCTACGAAGACAATTTAAAGTGTATGGCACAGTACACATATCATTGAAGTTATATTTAGAAACATAGAATGTGTCGGCAGATAAGACCATTCGGTCCATCTAGTCTGCCCAATTTTTTTTTTGAGTACTTTTATTAGTCCCCCGTTCACGGTCTTAAAGCTAGGATAGCCTTATGTCTATCCCACGCATGCTTAAAATCCTTGACTGTGTTTACCTCTACCACTTCTGCTGGAAGGCTGTTTCATACATCCACTACCCTCTCAGTAAAGTAATACTTCCTGATATTACTTTTAAATCGTGGCCTCTCTAATTTAAGACTATGTCCTCTAGTTGTGGTAGTTTTTCTTCTTTTAAATATACTCTCTTCCTTTACTGTGTTGATTCCCTTTATGTATTTAAATGTTTCTATCATATCCCCCCTGTTACATCTTTCCTCCAAGCTATACATGTTAAGATGCTTTAACCTTTCCTGGTAAGTTTTATCCTTCAACCCATGAACCAGTTTAGTAGCCCTTCTCTGAACTCTCTCCAAAGTATCAATATCCTTCTGGAGATACGGTCTCTAGTACTAGTATTTACTCGAGTGTACTGATATTTGGAGCTCTGCATCCACTGCCACTTGTGCATATGTATGAATATGAGTTGATGGCGTGTGATGTTCATGTGGTGTTAGGCAATGATATCTTGATCCTCTGTCTAAGATTTAAACCTCTAAGCATGCAGAGAAGGACAACTGTAGCAAAACATAAGTTGTGTTTAATTGGAGGTTTGCATCAAGCCTGGGCATTTTATATAGAAATGGTTTACTGAAAGAATACAAATAAAGTACATTATTGAGCCATCTTTACTCCATATAGCTCCACCAGGAGGCAGACATTTTGTTTAGAATCTTTGGTCAGATGGGTCAGATCTTTCTTCATCTGAACCAATGAGGATCTGACCCAAGATTCTAAACAAGATGTCTGCCCCCCTGAGAGAACTATATGGAGTAAAGAAGGCTCAAGAAGGAACTTTATTTGTATTCATTAAATAATTTCTTTATAAATCATCTACACTTGATACAATCTTTCAAATAAACATAAGTACATTTTTTGCTACAGTTGTAGCTCAGTACGGGTGCCATGCATGCAGCGTCAACCACTTATCGGAAATCCAATGATCACTTTTTGCTTTAGTGCTATTCATCCCTGTGAGCTTAGAACTCTGCTAGATGCCTCATGTTGCTTTGAAAACGTATATATTTGATGTAAAAATAAACTGTTCTTTGTCCCTGTAGCCTGGCATGCAGTTAATGCCCATGGATCACCTCTTTATAAGTTTTTATTTAAATTACAAATGTGACTTCAGCTGCATAATCTACAGCAGAACTGTTATATATATATATTATAATAAAACTCAGTACCACTGTATATTAAAAATCGCAATTATTGCGCTATAAATATGTTGAACAGTAGATGGCAGTATAAGTGATTTCACAACATTCTGATGCTCTAGATTTGCAATGTTAGTTACATGTGATTACAGATTAGTTAACTGGATTTCCAGACTCCACTTCAATACTGGAAAGTAACTGAAGCAGCAGGTGTAACACTAACTAATTAGAACTGCCGTTTTTTCTTTTGCTGTCTGTATAGTATAGTGAGAACATAGAGCAGGCCAGTTCTTCCTGTTAGCAGTAAATCTCTTGACAAAGGATTCTGGGTAAAAACATAGTTGATGAACACTCCTATTTCTAAACTTGTATATACAAAACTGCCTTATGGGATTAAGGGACATCTTTTTTTCTAACAATTAACAAGTGTTTAGATCAGAAATTCTCAAAGGGTGTGCACCAAGAAAAAGAAGCACTGAATATATTTCAGAGTAAATAAATAGATTAGACATTATTGTGAGAGAAGAAAAAATATTACTCCCCAGGCAGCACTCTCTATTGGGAGGCACTGAATTTAAATTTATTTGAAATGATCTTCAATTCAAAAAACTATACATTATTTTACAGTGAAAATAGGTGTATTTTACATTTTTGAAACAAATGTGCAACATGCAGAGCAAACATCTTGGTTGAACTGTCACTTTAAATATTTAAATAATAATAAAACTCACAAAACTCTTTATGCAAGAGACAGGAGTATGATGGTCTGATTGCTACAATGTTATTTTTAAATTAACAATCTTGTTAAATAAATATTCCCAACTATCCCGCTGTCAAGTTGTGCTGGTAACATTTATAGACAATTTTCTTTTTTTTTCCTTTCCATAAATACCATCTTAATTAAGGCATAATTAGCATAATTAAAAACCATGCATATGATTAACGTAAGACTTTTCCCTATAATCATAAGGCATTTATCTGACTTGCCGGCATTAAATAAACCCAGCTATGGAAGTATCCAACGGTTCTGTGAAAGTAGTGAAAAACACCCTGTGGAACCACTGGATTTCAGTTTATCTTTACTGGACTGAAATGCCTTTAAAGGAACAGCGTGTTAAGTTTTAATAAAAAAATAATCTGAACTATCTTTAAAGAGATGTAGCCACTAAAACATTGGAAAAAACCCAATTTTTATAACCATGATCTGAATTTTTTTTAACCCAATTACAAACAGTTAAAAAGATTCTGTCTAAATAGTTTCAGATTTGTATTCCTGATGCCCTGGTTACATCTTTTTCTGGTTGTTTTTTGTTAGCAGGTTATAGGACAATAACCAAAAGTAACTTTTTCCCCTAACCATATTCTCCTACAGTGACCCTTTGACCTTAATCCTAACCCTAACTCTTACCCTCATGCTACCCTAACCATAATGTTAACCCTAACCCTTTGATCTAAGTAATTTAAAATAAAAAGGAAATTTAAAAAAAGAAGCGTTTACATATGAACGCCAATGTACAACATGGTGTGATGCTTACACACACAGCTAATCACTTCTAAGGATTTTAATTGTAAACTGCTTCAATGACCACTCAATAAAGATTTTCCATCCCTATTAATACTTCTGTATGACTCCACACCATAAACGATGATTTAAAGTGGACCTATCCTGCACATTAACATGGTATAACTTTCTCTATGATAATCAATGCACACATTTTATTTTTAGTTATTTTTCTATGCCTTAGGTCAGTGATGGCGAACCTATGGCACGTAGCATCTGACTGCACTGTAACCAGTTATATGGAGGGATGTGGAGCACAAGGGGAAACTAAAAGCTAGAGGGTCTGGAATAAAAATGGGAGTTGGGTCATAATAGAGGGATAAATGGCACTTTGACATTATTCATTTGAGGGTCTACTCAATAAAGAGAGAATTACAGGGAATTGAGATGGGAAACTTTAGGTCAGTGTAGCCGAGTTGTAAAAATTCTCCAAATGCAGCTGAATGGGAGAGTTTTTCCTACTCGGCTACTTTTGCCTGAAGTTTGAAATTCCAGTCTCAATTCTTTCTTTTATTGAGTAGACCCTTTGGTTTATTGCATAATGATGGATACTTGGGTTTAAAACCCTTTGCCATCACTGCCTTAGGCACAGAAGTAAAAACATACAAATTTGATCTGTGCGCACGATGCACGCACTTTAATTCCATAAGGACTCATGGATAATCTCAATATAAATGTGTTATGACAAGACGGTGGGTGAAGCGACAGTGAAAAGGGGATGAACAAGCTGCTGAGATAATAGACAGAACTAGTATTTACTTAAAGTGACAGTAAAGGTTTATTTTAACTTTTGCTTCACCAATAGATTTAAAAGTAAAAAACTACTACTCTGGTGTCTTTGCAGATACACGCATGTTTACTCTGAGCTCTGCCTCTCTACTGAGACAGAGCACGTATGATGCTCAGCCAATCAGCTCGGGTGCTGACATTCTCTCTCTCCCAATGCAGAGATAGACCTTTATTTTTGAATGCTTAGTTCATGTCATGTGATAACTGAGGTCTCTCACTGTACTAGCCGCGAGAGACTGTTGGGGATAATGGCAGCCCTGATGCTTTCTAGGGAAGTATGGCAGCTGCTGGTGAGAGGATAAACTGACATATACCTTAACATTACGTTACATTACCATTTATTTATATAGCGCCAACAATTTATGTAGCACTAGGTACAGAGCATAGAAGGGAGCTACAAACCAAGTTAGACAAACAAGAACAGACTGGTACATGAGGTAGAGAGCCCTGCTCGCAAGCTTACAATCTAGAGGAACATACTGGTACATGAGGCAGAGAACCCTGCTCGCAAGCTTACAATCTAGAGGAACAGACTGGTACATGAGGTAGAGAACCCTGCTCGCAAGCTTACAATCTAGAGGAACAGACTGGTACATGAGGTAGAGAACCCTGCTCGCAAGCTTACAATCTAGAGGAACAGACTGGTACATGAGTTTGAGAGCCCTGCTCGCAAGCTTACAATCTAGAGGAACAGACTGGTACATGAGGTAGAGAACCCTGCTCGCAAGCTTACAATCTAGAGGAACAGACTGGTACATGAGGTAGAGAACCCTGCTCGCAAGCTTACAATCTAGAGGAACAGACTGGTACATGAGGTAGAGAGACCTGCTCGCAAGCTTACAATCTAGAGGAACAGACTGGTACACGAGGTAGAGAGCCATGCTCGCAAGCTTACAATCTAGAGGAACAGACTGGTACACGAGGTAGAGAGCCATGCTCGCAAGCTTACAATCTAGAGGAACAGACTGGTACATGAGGTAGAGAACCCTGCTCGCAAGCTTACAATCTAGAGGAACAGACTGGTACATGAGGTAGAGAACCCTGCTCGCAAGCTTACAATCTAGAGGAACAGACTGGTACATGAGGTAGAGAACCCTGCTCGCAAGCTTACAATCTAGAGGAACAGACTGGTACATGAGGTAGAGAGCCCTGCTCGCAAGCTTACAATCTAGAGGAACAGACTGGTACATGAGGTAGAGAGCCCTGCTCGTAAGCTTACATTCTAGAGGAACAGACTGGTACACGAGGTAGAGAGCCCTGCTCGCAAGCTTACAATCTAGAGGAACAGACTGGTACATGAGGTAGAGAGCCCTGCTCGCAATCTTACAATCCAGAGGAACAGACTGGTACATGAGGTAGAGAGCCATGCTCGCAAGCTTACAATCTAGAGGAACAGACTGGTACATGAGGTAGAGAACCCTGCTCGCAAGCTTACAATCTAGAGGAACAGACTGGTACATGAGGTAGAGAACCCTTCTCGCAAGCTTACAATCTAGAGGAACAGACTGGTACATGAGGTAGAGAACCCTGCTCACAAGCTTACAATCTAGAGGAACAGACTGGTACATGAGGTAGAGAGCCCTGCTCGCAAGCTTACAATCTAGAGGAACAGACTGGTACATGAGGTAGAGAACCCTGCTTGCAAGCTTACAATCTAGAGGAACAGACTGGTACATGAGGTAGAGAACCCTGCTCGCAAGCTTACAATCTAGAGGAACAGACTGGTAACATAGAAACATAGAATGTGTCGGCAGATAAGAACCATTCGGTCCATCTAGTCTGCCCAATTTTTTTTTGAGTACTTTTATTAGTCCCCCGTTCCCGGTCTTATAGCTAGGATAGCCTTGTGTCTATCCCACGCATGCTTAAAATCCTTCACTGTGCTTACCTCTACCACTTCTGCTGGAAGGCTATTCCATACATCCACTACCCTCTCAGTAAAGTAATACTTCCTGATATTACTTTTAAATCATTGCCCCTCTAATTTAAGACTATGTCCTCTAGTTGTGGTAGTTTTTCTTCTTTTAAATATACTCTCTTCCTTTACTGTGTTTATTCCCTTTATGTATTTAAATGTTTCTATCATATCCCCCCTGTTACATCTTTCCTCCAAGCTATACATGTTAAGATGCTTTAACCTTTCCTGGTAAGTTTTATCCTTCAACCCATGAACCAGTTTAGTAGCCCTTCTCTGAACTCTCTCCAAAGTATCAATATCCTTCTGGAGATACGGTCTCCAGTACTGCGTACAATACTCCAAGTGAGGTCTCACCAGTGCTCTGTACAGTGGCATGAGCACTTTCCTCTTCCTACTGCTAAAACCTCTCCCTATGCAACCAAGCATGACAGTTGTAGCCTCGACTACCAGGCTGTATCTTTACCATAAAATAGAGACACATGGCACAGACTTAGTGGGTAGAAAAGGCCACAGCCATTTTATTTATAACATATGTCATTGCCTCCAACCTTAACATAACACATAGTAATAAATACATATAAAAAATCCCAATTAGGCAATGACAAACCCACATATTCACACATATGTCATAAATGACATGAACCTCAAAATTAACATAATTTACCATTAACTTTATTAACATAGTTAACATAACAAGGAACATGTCCCACACCAACTTGCTCCCCAGGGGTCCATTGTCCATTGAATCCATTGCCAGGCAGACCTTCTGCCCAGCCCACCAACAGGCTAAGAGCTCCAGCTTAGCTCAGAACCTCTCCCGTAATCCATTTGAACTATGGCTGACTCCCGATATTCCAGCCATAGACCGCCCTAAGGAGAAAGTTACTGCCAGCTGTGACAATGCATAGTCCAACAAGATCCATCCAATGCAATGCTGTATCTGAAACACAGAAGACAAGCGGCAGAAACCAGAAACAACAAGTATACACATAAAAACCCCCAAAACTTTAGGGAGGGCGGGCGGGAAAATTCTGGTAGGCCAAAAAGTTATGAGATTTTACAATATTGCTCAGCCTTAAATATCCTCTGATCCCCTCCCCAACTCCTCCCCTAAAACCTTACCACCAATGTGTGCAGCCTTGCTACAGCACAAGCTGTCAAGGCCCTCCTGCACCTAGGCGTCTCCGGGGGCTGCATTCTGCTAGCATTTCCTGCTGCTCTATTGCATTGCCTACCTACCTTCAAGTCCTCTGAAATGATTACTCCTAAATCCCTTTCCTCAGATGTTGAGGTTAGGACTGTACCAAATAGTCTATATTCTGCTTTTGGGTTTTTACGCCCAAGGTGCATAATCTTGCACTTGTCCACATTAAATGTCAGTTGCCACTGCTCTAACCATTTTTCTAGTTTGGCTAAATCATTTGCCATTTGGCTTATCCCTCCTTGAATATCAACCCTGCTGCAAATCTTTGTATCATCAGCAAAAAGACATACTTTGCCAACAAGACCTTCTGCCATATCGCTAATAAAAATATTAAAGAGAATGGGTCCAAGTACAGATCCCTGAGGTACCCCACTAGTAACAAGACCTTGCATCGAATATACCCCATTGACTACAACCCTCTGTTGCCTGTCACTCAGCCATTGTCTAATCCATTCAACAATACTGAAATCCAAACGCAAAGATTTCAGTTTATTGATAAGCCTTCTATGTGCGACAGTGTCAAAAGCCTTACTGAAATCTAGGTAAACAATGTCTACTGCACCACCCTGATCTATTATTTTAGTCACCCAATCAAAAAAATCAATAAGATTAGTTTGTCATGATCTCCCTGAAGTAAACCCATGCTGTCTCTGATCTTGAAATCCAAGCGACTTTAGATATTCAACAATCCTATTCTTTAACAAGGTTTCCATTATTTTCCCCACTACTGAAGTAAGACTTACTGGTCTATAGTTGCCCGCCTCCTCCCTACTACATGGTAGTACATGGTACATGAGGTAGAGAGCCCTGCTCGCAAGCTTACAATCTAGAGGAACAGACTGGTACATGAGGTAGAGAACCCTGCTCGCAAGCTTACAATCTAGAGGAACAGAGTGGTACATGAGGTAGAGAACCCTGCTCGCAAGCTTACAATCTAGAGGAACAGACTGGCACATGAGGTAGAGAGCCCTGCTCGCAAGCTTACAATCTAGAGGGAATGGGGTACATGAGACACATAAGGGATTGAAGGAATGAAGTTGTAGTAACAGTAATGGTTGGCAAGCTGGATTAGTTGTAAGCTACCTGATACTAACAGGGCAGCGAGAGCTAGGTGGAATTAGCTAGAGGTAAATTAAAGAGTATTTTAGTGGGATGGGTAGTAAGCTTCTTTAAAGGGTCACTCCCACCAAAAAATGAAAAGGTTTTACTTTTTTTATTTTGTATTGCTGGTTTCAGATATGTCTTTTGCTTTTGTTATGTGAATGTATTTAATCAAATATTTAACTAAACAAGTGTGACTGGGTGCCACCATTTTGTTAAATATAGTGTATTTGGGTGCCACCCTCCAGTGACTTTACAGCACAAATTTCTCACTTTGGGGCTGGGGACACAGAATGCAGTCTATAAGTCAGAATTCTGACCATAGACTTGCATTTAATGGGAGGGTAATGTAACTATTACATCACAAGGGGGCGGAGTTATCATCCTGTTTGATCAGGTTAATCTCCTCTCTTTATGTTGGAAGGTAGGTAAAAAAAAATTCTACAAAAAAAGCCACCTAGTCCTGCCCACTATGATACACAGGAGCCAGTAAGAGAGTAGGGGAGATCTTATGACATCATCATGCAGGCTTTGGCAACAATTGTAAAGTGAGACTAGCTGGAAGATTTTGGTTGATGTTGCATCATGGGAAATATTCTCAAAATGGATGCTGGAGATAAATACCTAATTTAATTTTCCTTTTATATGCAATCAACCCCTTAGTGAAAAGACATTTTTACCTTGACTTTCCCTTGGTGACAATGTCTGTTTTGACATTTCTGGGGTGTTTGTGTTTAACTGCAATTTTATTCTTTCTCACATACAGTACCCACACAAATTACATTTTTTTTTTTATCGGCATAAGAAGGGCTTTCATTAGATACCATTGTGTTCATCATATCTTATAATTTACTACTACTATGAAAAATTTTAAAAAACCCACTTTTTCTAACTTTGACCTAAAATATAATTTACACAAATACAATCATTAAAAAAGACCCCATCTAAATAGTTTCTAAATGTTGTCCCGAGTTCAGAAATATGCATGTTTCCATATTTTTCTGTACTTTTTTGCGAGTTATGGGGCAAAAACCAAAAATAGTGTTTTTTGTTTATTTCCCATATTGACCTTTTGACCCCAACCCGAACCCTAAATTTAACCCTAACACTAAATTTAACCCCGACTCTAAACCTTATGCTATGCCTTAATATATTTTAATTTTAACCCTATCCCTTATGCCAAAAATTATTTAATTTTAAACCTATAGGCTAATCTAACTATATTATGAGTTTTAAGATAATTAAATCAGTTTTTTTTTTTTAACATTGCATTGTTGGTTACTGCCTCTAGGGGCATTCAAGCAACAAATTCAGAGCGACGGAAGTGAATTTACTTTCACTTCTGAAGCTCAGACCACAAGAGGGCATAGCCATATTGTCGGAAATATGGTGCCCACGATCGCTCCGTGGTGCCCCAGAAAGGAAGTTTCGGTGCTGGCTTTTGCATCGACATTGAGGCAATAGACCAGCACCGTTAAAGCGGTTTTCGCGATCGTTGATCGCTAAAACTGCTTGTTTCACCGCAGGACGTGCCAGGCACGTCCATTTTCTGGAACAGAGTTGTCGCAATGGGGTTAATTAAATCATAAAAAACAAACAGTGGCAAATGATTTATATATGTGTTTGTTTTAAATGACCAGCTTATCTAGTTACATCTTATGTAAGTGGTAGTGTCCCTTCGATGAGTTTTGAGGGACTTTAAAAAGTACATGCCAGTTTCTCTTCATACTAGGGGCACACAAAAAAGGTTAGTGGCTCTTTAAAAGACAACTGTTGGCAAATAAAGTAGCCTTTTGATGACGCTTTGCTCCTTATAGCTCTATCAGTGGGTGGACATACTGTTCAGATTCTTGGCCAGATCTCCCTTCATCTGAGCCAATATTCTAAACAACATGTCTGCCCCTTGGTAGAGTTTTATGGAGTAAAGATGGTTTATTTGTATTATTTAATTAAAACATTGCTATTTAAAACAACTACAATTAATGCAATCTTTCAATTAAACTAGTATAACCATGGCTAAACTTATGCAAATTCTCTTAAACAGTCAGAAAATATAAAAAGTGTCTGCTAAATATAATGGTTTTCTCTCACACTGATACACATTTTGAAACTTTATATTAGTTTAAAATGGAAAAAATGGCCTTTGTCCTTCACTGCCTGGATTGTAATTGGATTACCTCTTTAAAAACATACCCTTTATGACTATTCCATATAAATAGCATTCAGTTCCAAAGGTTTCTTTTTTCTCAATACCACAGGTTAAACAATGCACGAGCTTATTCAGCCAGAGCATATAACTTGCACAGTGAAACTGCAAAGCTATTAGTCTTACAATACCTTCAAGGCAGCAGATATTAATGCTATTATTCATGTGTATTGAAGGAAAAATAGTGTTGAAACCAGAGGCATGCAGAATAACCATTTCCTTCTACAGGCTATCTACCTGTCTGTCTACAGATATCTATCTAACTGTCTGTCTGTCTACATCTATCTGTCTATAGCCCTCCAGCTGCTGATTAACTATTCTCCCATAATGCTCTCTCAGCTAAGAGGCTGGCAGAGGAGTATGGGAAATGTAGTTCTGCAACATCTGGAGGGGTGCAGGATCCCCACCCCTGCATTAGGATTATCAAAGCATTTTCAAGAAATTGTGTCTAAATCATGGGATCACCAGGATAGGCATTCAGTTACGTTTCATCAGGAAATCACCCAACTTGTCTTAGCATACATATTGGAAACTTTTAGCTGGCTTGGGTTTCACACTGAAATCTCCTCCTTTTGGGAGAACATTTCATTTTTAATGCAATTTATTTATAAGGATCAACTAACTGTAAGAAATATACTATTATCCTAAAATATAGTTTGTCCTTTTGGGGACAGATGGCAACGAAACACATGCACATATCAGTATGTATTTTATAAGTAGTAGTTATGTGATACAATATCTAGGATTTTGGTAACTGAGCTCGGTAACGAATTGAAATTGACTGCTGCCCCTCAGTAGGCCAAATTCAAGACATATGCCATTTTTTATACATTTGCTCACTGCAACTAAACTACTTATGGCAAAAATATTGGAAGTCATCCACCCCTATCAGCTGGCAAATGGTAAAGTCACAATTGATTGTTCAATGCAGTATGGAAAGAGGTATTGCTCTGCCGATGATGGAGAATAAACTAGGCCCTCCCTAGTTTGGGAGGATTGGCTAAAAAAAATGTTGAAAGAAGGCAATTTCGAGACAAGCTGTGCCCTTCTATTGATGTCGTGGGACAGCCCCCACATATCTTGACCCCCAGCCATAGTGCAGCACTCTATCTTCAAACTATGTAATTGTATTCGGATTGTCTTTGTCTGCTGGTTAGGCATTGCAATGCTGACATAACAATTCTACAGCAATGTTGCTTTTTTTCTTGTTTTTTTACCGCAATTTGTGTTTGTCCTTTAAAACTTTTTTGTATTAATAAAGGGTTGAAAAAAAGTACATTAATAAGCAAGTTACACAACAGTAAATCACTATTCTAAAATATGAATACACTACAATACATGTAACACAAAAACAATACTAACAATACATTAACACAGTAAAGTAGCAATCACAATATAATTACTAGCACTGTTACTATTAACACCTTTAATCTCGGAAGGAGAGAGGCAGAGTCAAGTTCTCCTCATCGTGTTGCTCCCTCAAGCAGCCGAGCTACTTAGGAATCAGTGGTTAAATCATTCCACCAGCAACTCTGTTATATAATAAAAGCTTCATCACAGAATTGTCATTAATCAGTGCTTCCCATGGGCTCCTGTAGGTGACACTATGTTACTTCCTTACAAGCAGTTCTGGTCCAGGACTTTCCTGAAGCAGCATGATCTTTGTGAGTATCTCGTGCTTGCCTGGGATCATTCCCCCTGGTCACAGTGTTGCCACACAAATTCCTTGGCCATAACTGAGCTGATGTCAGGGCCTTTACCAGGTCAGGTAGGAGTTTCAGTGCAGGGATAGGGTAGCTGTCTGGTTGCATGTTATTTATTGTGCAGGGTGAGAACTGATATAGAAACAAAGAGATAGGGATTGGAATAAAGACGGAAGGAGAGACAAAAGGGAATTTAGCAAATTAGCAGAATAGGAAAAGGGTTTGAGTAGGAACTGCAGTATGAACAGAGCGCTATAGAAAGGACTGTAGACCAGGCAGAGGTAGGGGTAGAGAGAGAGAGTTAAACAAGGGGTGAGGCCTGAGGAGGGTAGCTAAACAGGAGCACCCGAGAGAGGGTGAGATCTGAGAAGATTAGCTAAACAGAAACACCCCAGAGAGGGTGAGGTCTGAGAAGGGTAGCTAAACCGGAGCACCCGAGAGAGGGTGAGGTCTGAGAAGGGTAGCTAAACAGGAACACCGGAGAGAGGGTGCGATCTGAAAAGGGTAGCTAAACAGGAACATCCGAGAGAGGGTGAGATCTGAGAAGGGGAGCTAAACAGAAACACCCCAGAGAGGGTGAGATCTGAGAAGGGTAGCTAAACAGAAGGAACACCCTAGAGAGAGTGAGATCTGGGAAGGGTAGCTAAACGTGAACATCTGAGAGAGGATGAGGTCTGAGAAGGGTAGCTAAACAGGAACACCCGAGAGAGGGTGAGGTCAGAGGTTGGTAGCTAAACAGGAACACCCAAGAGGGGGTGAGGTCAGAGGTTGGTAGCTAAACAGGAACACCCGAGAGAGGGTGAGATCTGAGAAGGGTAGCTAAACAGGAACACCCGAGAGAGGGTGAGGTCTGAGAAGGGTAGCTAAACATTAACACCCGAGAGAGGGTGAGATCTGAGAAGGGTAGCTAAACAGGAACACCCGAGAGAGGGTGAGGTCTGAGAAGGGTAGCTAAACATTAACACCCGAGAGAGCAGCTCTCAGAAGTCAGGCATCCAACTTCAATGCAAAAGCCCCATTTGCATTAAACTTCAGCTATTTAACCTGGGTGTGTTACAAAAGTTGACAAGCCACCTGACACCAAACAGAAGGGAAGAAATACAAGCAAAGTAAGGTAGGGAGACCTCTAGAGGAGACAGGAGGTACATAAGCACATAAATAATGACTTTTAAAGTCAGAAGGTCATTGTAGAACCCTGACAGCTGATGTGGCTGTTATAGATTCCAGCCCTTCTTCCTTTTATGTCATGTGAGGGTAGTATCTGGATTCCACTGACCAGAAAGTCCACACTAACCGGGGCCGAATATAAACCCTTTAGGACTTGATATGTAACAACTGTCTCTAACTTTGAGAAAAATCCACAATATCTGGGAGCCTGCTACGAACCATTAAGGGCCAATTGTTAATTGTTTGTTCAAAACGTCCACAATATCTGGGTACATCTGCCACACATCCTTGGAGAAAGTATCAGTGAGTTCAGATACTTGACAATTGAACCCTGGAGGCAAGATGTGTAAAATTGCTAACAACTGTACTTGCAAGATATCAGTCTTTCTATAACACACATAATTATTACTTTTTTCATCTATAAATCCCAATTCTTACGCAGGGTTGGCACCTTTTCCTCAAAAAAATACCGGCCTTGGTACGGTCTCCATACATTTAACATTGGCGCAATGACAATTTTTTACCGGCCTGCCGGTAAAATACCGGCCAGGTGGCAACCCTATTCTTACGTAACTTAATCTCTAGACATAAACATCTACGTCACATTACGTGGAATTATCAGCAGCTTTTTGCAGTAAGATAATTTAGATGTTCCCAGGATCTAGAACTAGTGAAGGCAGGAGGTCCTGGTACCACAGATCTTCAGGGTTGTCAACTATTTATATTCTTAGTAGGGAGCAAGAGATAATATTCTGACAACCCAAGCTGGCAAACCTGCCGTACCTTGGCCTGACATTTCCAAAGGTAGCGAGACTCCATCTTGAACTGATGACTCACTGTTTAACCGACTGAACACATAGTAGCCAGAGGTGGCTACAAAACCAAAACTGGCTCAACTGCTCCATTAACAATGGACAAAGCAGATGGGCGCGAAGGAGTGGGTACCTTAAATAAAACACACAGTATAATAGTGCAATATTGCCTCTATAAAATAGTATAAAAGAAGATATAAATGGATGCACTCACAAACATACGTGAGTGTCAATCAGATCAGCTGAGAACTTGTGGGTCCATAAAAACAGCTTTAATAATCCTGAAACAAATAAAGAAATATACATGTGCAGGACCAGTAGGTAACATATGCTGGCCCCTAGCACTGAAAAAACTCACAGAATAGTAGATTTAAAAGTCGTTGTAAAAGTAATATGACTGTTCCTGCAGTCACAAGCGGAGCTGGACTCCAAATAGGTCGTGGTAGATGCAGCGCTGGAACAGTGGTAGCCTCTACGCGTTTCTCCGTGTGTGGCACGGCTTCATCAGGAGGAGATAAGAGAGAACTGCCAACTGCTCCATTAGTCTGAAAAGAAGTCTCTGCTGACACATTCATTTTTAGAAATGTAGATTTAAAAGTATATTTTTTTCTTTTGATTTAGTTCTTTATTAACTGTGATATCTCTTTGCTTCATTGTAAGTCCGATATTTAAGCTTCACCCCGCCAGGTGATTGGCGTGACATGTTAAAACTCCCAGCTCCCAGTCTTTGCATTTCCTAATAGACTGTTATATGGGCTGATCAATCAGAAAGCTGCCCAGCAAATCAGTAATCACTAATACAGGTACTAACAGGACCTGTACTAGTGAGATTAGCTTTGTGATTGATGGGCAGGTAGATCAATCCATTAAGAAGTGGAGAACATTATCAAATCCTTGCTGAGATGGAGGGATCTATATCCCCAACTTAATTACTCAGTTAAAGCACCTCTTCAGGTAATGCAGCTCCCCAAGGTCATAAGGAACATTTACCAATGGTTACTTTAATCGGGCACATTTTCTGCACTGAGATGTATTTTCCTAGCTGTTTTGAGTCTATTCCTTTACACTCTTGCACAGAATGAGCCTCTTGATGAGTTAAAGGATAGGTCTGGTAAAGAAACGCTCACAACAGACAGATGTTTAATTCATGAGAGCATAAGTAAATACATAATCAATACAAGCTTGAGTCGTTATAAATCCGCTCGGCAACACATACCTCGGTGCTGCAATCCTGGATCTTTCTATTTTATGGTAGCTGATTTGTTGGTAGCGTTTCCATCCTTCAGTAGTGTTGCTCATTGACTTGAACAGACCTATCCCAGTGAACAGCACCCCCACTTCACCCGGTCACCAGCACCCCCACTTCACCCAGTGACCAGTACCCCCACTTCACCCAGTGACCAGCACCCCCACTTCACCCGGTCACCAGCACCCCCACTTCACCCAGTGAACCGCACCCCCACTTCACCCAGTGACCAGCACCCCCACTTCACCCGGTCACCAGCACCCCCACTTCACCCAGTGACCAGCACCCCCACTTCACCCAGTGACCAGCACCCCCACTTCACCCGGTCACCAGCACCCCCACTTCACCCAGTCACCAGCACCCCCACTTCACCCAGTCACCAGCACCCCCACTTCACATAGAAAGATGACTTCCATTTCCTGTTGAAGAAGCAATCCTGTTGATTAAGTGCCCAGTATTCTGATTCAGGGGCGTCACTAGGGTTGGTGTCACTTGGTGCGGAACTCATGGTGTCACCCCCCTGGATTTCCTCCAATACAATGCCAAACAGATTCCTTAGTAATGCCAGTTAGATGGCCTATTAACTATGCCACACACAGGAGCCCAATAACTATGCCACACCAGAGCCCCATAAATTATGGCACACCAGAGCCCCACTATTTATGCCTCACCTCTGCCCAATTAATTATGCCACACACACAGGTGCCCCATAATTATGCCACACACACACACACACACACACACACACACACACACACAGGTGCCCCATAATTATTTCACACACACACACACAGGTGCCCCATAATTATGCCACTCACACACAGGTGCCTTATAATTATGCCACACAAAAGAGTCCATTAATTATGCCACACAAAAGAGTCCCTTAATTATGCCACACATGGGGCCCAATAAATATGCCAGACACAAGCGCCCCATAATTATGCACACATGGAACCGCCATTAATTATGCAACACACTGGAGCCCCACGAGGTGACAATTGTACAATTCTAAAACAATACATATCTATACATACAGACATCTCTCTCTCTCTCTTTATAACAGCCAATATGCCCAATTTTATGCCAGTATCATTTTGTCATTAATAAGCCACAGCCAATTTGCCCATTAATATGCCCGTATTATTGTGGCAGATGCCAATACCATTGTGCCATTAAGATGCCAGCATTATTGTGCCATTCATATGCCAGTAATATTGTGCGATTCAGATACCAGTAATATTGTGCCATTCAAATACCAGTAATATTGTGCCATACAGATGCCATAATTATTGTGCCATTCAGATGCCAGTAATATTGTGCCATTCAAATACCAGTAATATTGTGCCATTCAGATACCAGTAATAGTAGGCAATTCAGAGCCCAGTAATATTGTGCTATTCAGATACCAGTAATATTGTGCAATTCAGAGCCCAGTAATATTGTGCCATACAGAGCCCAGTAATATTGTGCAAAGTCAGATACCAGGAATATTGTGCCATGCAGAGCCCAGTAATATTGTGCCAGTCAGTTACCAGGAATATTGTGCCATGCAGAGCCCAGTAATATTGTGCCAGTCAGATACCCCTAATATTGTGCCTGTCAGAGCCCAGTAATATTGTGCCATGCAGAGCCCAGTAATATTGTGCCAGTCAGATACCAGGAATATTGTGCCATGCAGAGCCCAGTAATATTGTGCCAGTCAGATACCAGGGATATTGTGCCATGCAGAGCCCAGTAATATTGTGCCAGTTAGATACCAGCAATATTGTGCTATGCAGAGCCCAGGAATATTGTGCCAGTCAGATACCAGAAATATTGTGCCATGCAGAACCCAGTAATATTATGTCAGTCAGAACCCAGTAATGTTGTGCCAGTCAGATACCAGGAATATTGTGCCAGTCAGAGCCCAGTAATATTGGGCAAGTCAGAGCCCAGTAATTTTATGCCAGTCAGAGCCCAATAATATTGTGCCATGCAGAGCCCAGTAATATTGTGCCAGTCAGATACCAGGAATATTGTGCTATGCAGACCCCAATAATATTGTGCCAGTCAGATACCATGAATATTGTGCCAGTCAGATGCCTGTAATATTGTGCCAGTCAGATACCATGAATATTGTGCAATGCAGAGCCCAGTAATATTGTGCCAGTCAGATACCAGGAATATTGTGCCATGCAGAGCCCAGTAATATTGTGCCAGTCAAATACCAGGAATATTGTGCCCTGCTGAGCCCAGTAATATTGTGCCAGTCAGATACCAATAATAGTGTGCCAGTCAGGTACCAGGAATATTGTGCCATGCAGAGCCCAGTAATATTGTGCCAGTCAGATACCAGGAATATTGTGCCAGTCAGAGCCCAGTAATATTGTGCCATGCAGAGCCCAGTAATATTGTGCCAGTCAGATACCAGTAATATTGTGCCAGTCAGATACCATCAAATAGAGGTCTGACTATAAGACTGGGATCCAGGTCCCCCACAGACATGTGCGCAGACATCCTCTGGTGCTTCCCGGCACTTCTATGACGGAAGGCGGGAGGTCACATAACCTTCCGGCGGTTGGCTAAGTCTGGAGGAGGGAGGCAGCATTGGCTAAGGCTGGGTAGGGAGGGGGAGGAAGCACTGGTTTAGTCGGGGGGGGGGGGGGCAGTATTGGCTACGTCTGGTGGGCAGATGGCTGTGGGGGTGATGCATTGGCTACGTCTGAAGGGCAGATGGCTGTGGGGGCGATGTATTGGCTACATCTGGGGGCAGATGGAAAAATAAAAGGAATTAAAAACAAGAAATGCATTTTTTCTATCATAATTTTTTATTAAATATGAAAAAGCAATTTACATGTAAATATATACAAGTAAAACTTTTTTCCTGTAGGGTATTCTTATATTCATGCTTTAAATTTTTTTCCCTAAGGGAATATACAAAGTTTGGGGTGGTCTTATAATCAGGATCGTCTTATATTCAAGCAAATACATGCATGCTTTACATTTTGCATTGCTTACAATATAAAATACTTACAGCTAGATGAAATTGTAAAATGACAGCAGTTTGCAAGAAAGCAGGACTGCCCACAGTAGCTGAGTAAAAGTAATTTCCTTTTTTTTCTGCAGGAACCAATGAGAATAATTTAATTCAAATGAATGGAATATCCTGTTTCTCTAGTGATGTCATCAGACAATGTGTTGCAATGTTAAGAGATCCTGCTGTGTACAAGAGTTAATTTATTACCATCTACACAACGTATTCAATTTGAAGAGCACAGGAAGTGACTAAATAAAACAAAACTTTATATCCTCAGTGTCTATATAATCAGTGCTGCCAGACCTGCAGTAAACATATAGAGTAATCACTGGGTGAAGGCTTGAGTCAAATATTAAAAATGTGATTTATGCTGAATGCCTGCATCAAATCACACTAGATGAAAGCCCGTGCACTATACAAGCAGTAACCTTCATCTTGCACCAAAGTGAATTTGGGGACTAGACTGTCCCTTTAAATAAAATTTCAATTTTATACTTAACAACATCAAGTGTGAATCAGGAAACAGCCACATAATCATTATAGTTTTTTTTTTATTTTGAATAAGCACTAAATATTATTGTATACCTATAGATAAGGAGAAAATATGTGTTTTACATACTCGATGTACAGTATGGCAATCCTATCTTTCCTGCTAATTCTAAATGCTAGTATGTTGGGCTTCCTTTCTTGGAGTGTAGAGATGGTAACACCTGGGCTGGAGGAATACAGTAGAATGTGATAGACAAAAAAGTACAGACTAAGGGGACACTACTGGCATCACACTAGCTTCTGGCAGTCTTTATTCCTTAAATTGCATTGGGGTTTTTTTTTGCATATAAATGAAGGGAATCCTTGGTAATTTCTTTCACTGTTACCTGCTCTAACCTTTTTATGTAAACAAAAGCAAATGTAAATTTTGAGAGAGTATCAGTACGGATGATCTATTGCACTGAGCATTCCCAGTAGCAGCTTAATTAAGTAGCTGCTCCCCTGGTGTTGTTTTTTTCAGCAGTTGATTGGTGATGCGGGATACTGGTGAGCTTGCTGACATCTTATAAATAACAAGCATTTAACTAAGACAGGTACATTTTCATCTACATCGTGGGGATTTTACTTTTTGTCCAACATGCAGGGATGTTACCTTTTAACACAGGTGCATTGGGCATCCTATGCATCTCTGTATTTCGGAGTCTCTGTAGCCCTGTGATTATCTCTGAGTAGAAGACTTGTTTTATACTGTGACCCAAGGAACCAAATGTAAATGTACACTGTATTAGCAGATTGCAAGCAATCACAAAGATTTATCGAAAAATATGTTTTAATGGCTTAATAAGCAAATGTGCCCCTTCCAGTAGGAAACAAGAGACACTGTTTTTTTTATTACAAACAATATTTAGGTGACGAAAGCCTGCAAACGCTAAGTTTTCTAGTTAAATATTGCAAAAAAAACAACAACAAAAATGTAACAAATAAATGCTTTGATACACATATATTTGTCCCTTTTTTAGACCGAAAAATAGCAAATTCATTTTTGAAGAACTCTTGGTTCTTTTGCTCATAAGATTCGTTATCTCGGGCAACTTGATTACTTTACCTGAGATACAGCACATGGGAAATCTTTAACATAGACAGATACATTTTACTCTGCTACACAAAAGGGCTTTCACAGGGTCTAGTCTATTTAGAAATGGCAGCACTGCCTTCTTTGGGTATAAAAATAGATAAATAAATACAAGAACATACAAATCATATTACTATGAATGTTATTGCTGTGGAGCTCTGCAATATACTCGTTGACACTGCACATTATTGTGAATTTATAAGTGGTATGTTTTATTATAGGGGTTAAGTGAGTGGTGCCCCATTAGTGTGTCTTTCTATAATGTCGAGTGTACATGAGTTTCCAACCAGGGAGGGCTGGCAACATTTGGCCTGGGGGGCAAAAACTATTTAGTGATCCACAGCAACTTCATCAGCCCACTTGTTATCATCCAAGATAGACACAGATTGGCAGGACAGATCTGCTGACAGATAAGGTACATAGATTAAACTAGGCAACCTTCTCCTGATGAAGCTGAGAACCATGATCTTGCGAAACGCGTAGAGAGGACGGCACCTTCCCCTCTATCCACTCCAGTTCTGCACAAATCCGTCACTTTTTTTCAGTCATGAGTTCCTTGATCTACCAGTGATCAAAGGGACTATTGTTATGTGCTTTTTTTTATGCTTTTCAAACCCAGTTTTAGTGGTGTACCATAGTTTTTTGTGTGGTTCTGCCTATGTGTACCACTGAAGATATTAAAGTCTTACTACTGAGAATATGAGCTACCTGCAAGATGCCTTTTATTCACATATGTTTGTGAGTGCATCCTCTATACACCTGTTATTTCCTTTTGGGTATTAGCAATATTGCACTATTGTGTGTTTCTATATATTTTTAAGGCTCCCATGATTCTGCGCCCATCAGGTTAATTTTGTCTGTCAATTGTACACACTTTGGTAGAGTGTTACAGAGGGTTGCGTTTCATTGTGGTACAGTAAGTATTCTGTTATTTTTCATTACTATTTGCACTATTTGTGTTTTATGCATATCTGTCACTTTTTCTGAATGATATAAAGACAGACAGACACAGATTGAGAAGGACAGAGCAGAGGTTGGGCCAAATGAATGTATTTTTATACAGTTTCACTGGCTCTTTATCACCCCTTCTCTACCTCAGATCCAGAGATGCAGAGGGGAGAAAAAAGATGTGAAATTGGGGACAGCGAGGGACTCTCCTATGACAATGGCTTTGTGGTCTGCATGGCCCAAATACAGAGCATACTTGACCTTGGGGCCTTCTAACCCAACCTATTGATTCCAGCCAGAGCCTCAACTAAGAAAGAAGGCTACCTAGCTTATATATACACTAAGTCATTTATAAGTAAAACATGGTGCAGCCCCTCTGCCCCCTTGTCAGCCAGTTAATACATAACGTTCCTTCCTTGAGATGGAAAGATGTGGCACAGTATCTGCCTACTATGCCCCTTCTCACTTCCTCAGAGCATCAGGTGTCACATGACATGTGAGCGGTCTGACACATTCACCCATGTGGGACCACAAGGAGACAGGGGAGGTGGATTCTGAACTGACTCAACCGGACCACCAGGAGCTCCCCTTCCAAACTAAGAATCAAGAGAGGGACAAGCATTGAATATGTTTGGGTGGATGTGTATGTTTGTTTGAGGGGAATAACATTTTGCCTCCTATAAATGATCGTGTGGTCTCCCATGACTGGGTATGTGATAATATTGATCTATTGACTGAGCTTGACTAGGGTATCTATTTATCATGTAATGAATTTCCTCTGTAACCTAGTAACCCAGTAATGTAATCCCACAGCATGGTCCACACAGCTCCTGTAGCCTTCACTTTGAACCTGGAGGTGAAATACACTGGTGCAATTACCATTAATATAAAGGGTTACACTGATATCCACTTAAATAAAGGCCATTCAAAAATATGAGCTGACTGTTTCTATGGGCATCACCTGTCATGGCAGGTTTTCATTTATTGTTTCATTTGGTAACAGGAATACTTTTATGGCAGGGCTTGACAAATCTAATTAGATTTTAGGAGCCAGCCAAAAAATTTAGGAGCCAGACAATCACGCAAGCATACACGCAATTCATAAACACACACGGCTTCTTCACATATATACACACACACACCTACTTTACATATACCCATATATCCAAACACCTCACACACATCTACTTTACATATACCCATATATCCAAACACCTCACACACACCTACTTTACATATACCCATATATACAAACACCTCACACACACCTACTTTACATATACCCATATATACAAACACCTCACACACCTACTTTACATATACCCATATATACAAACACCTCACACACACACTTTACATATACACATATATACAAACACCTCACACACACCTACTTTACATATCCACATATATCCAAACACCTCACACACACCTACTTTACATATCCACATATATCCAAACACCTCACACACACCTACTTTACATATCCACATATATCCAAACACCTCACACACACCTACTTTACATATCCACATATATCCAAACACCTCACACACACCTACTTTACATATCCACATATATCCAAACACCTCACACACACCTACTTTACATATCCACATATATCCAAACACCTCACACACACCTACTTTACATATACACATATATCCAAACACCTCACACACACCTACTTTACATATACACATATATCCAAACACCTCACACACACCTACTTTACATATACACATATATCCAAACACCTCACACACACCTACTTTACATATACCCATATATCCAAACACCTCACACACACCTACTTTACATATACCCATATATACAAACACCTCACACACACCTACTTTACATATACCCATATATCCAAACACCTCACACACACCTACTTTACATATACCCATATATCCAAACACCTCACACACACCTACTTTACATATACCCATATATCCAAACACCTCACACACACCTACTTTACATATACCCATATATCCAAACACCTCACACACACCTACTTTACATATACACATATATCCAAACACCTCACACACACCTACTTTACATATACCCATATATCCAAACACCTCACACACACCTACTTTACATATACCCATATATACAAACACCTCACACACACCTACTTTACATATACCCATATATACAAACACCTCACACACACCTACTTTACATATACCCATATACACAAACACCTCACACACACCTACTTTACATATACACATATATACAAACACACACCCACCTCACACAGTCTTTTCTTGATGTGTCCCCCCTCCCTTCTGCTTTACCTCACTGCAGGGGAAGGGGACATCCGTGCTGCAGCATGTCCTCATTTTTCGGCCTGCTGAGTGCCAGGATGTCACGTGACGACACCCGGCACTCAGACACGCGTTGCGCGAGGGGGCGGAGCTTGCAGTCTGTGCTATACGCACAGACTTCACCCCTCGCGCTACGAAAAAAGAAAAAAACATCGGATGGCAGCGGCAAGGGGACAGGGAGGGTAACTTCACCCAGGCGCCAGGTCTCATTTCCTGGTCGCCATGGCGACCTGGCGCCTGGGGTTTGTCGAGCCCTGTTTTATGGCACTTATTAATACGGCAAATATTGATCATTTAAATTGATATCTGAAATCTGAGAATTGCACTTGAACAACATCATTGTGACTTTGATACAGCTTTCTAAGTAAGAACCGCTGCCTGGCGAAAAGCCTACAGAAACAGAGATTAAAATGGACCAATTTTACAATAGCCCTGCTACAGAGCTACAGTATAAAGCTTTCAATGGTCTAATTCTTTTATGTCCTTTCTCTATTGCTCTGAATGCCTAGTGGCATCTGAGTCAAATAGAAAGGACACATATTGTAGGTCTCCCACAGACTGATGGATCTGTGAAGGTTTCAGTGTAAAACAAAAAATATATCAGTATTATGGATGTGCCTTTTTCCTCAATTGTCAAGTCTACAAATTCGGAAGAGGTGCTGTTATTTTTAGTTTTTAACTTTTACCTCTCCCTCTCAACCCCCTACCCTCCCAGAATAATTTTATCCAGGTCTTTGTATATCATGCCAATGATTTAAATACACCCCGGGACTTGCCCCATCACCTGTATTGCACATCCAGGATTTGCTGCTGCCCCATTACACGCATTGCACATCCAAGACTTAATATGCTGCAGCCAGTGTTAGTTTATCCATTAATATGCCACTGATAATTGGTCCATTAATATGCCACTGATAATTTGTCCACTAATTTGCCACTGACAATTTGCTCATAAATATGCCATTGATAATTTGCTAATTAATATGACATAGAAAATTTGCTCATATATATGTTAATAAATAATTAATTAGGTACATTAATAAACCTCCTCCCCCCTTCCCCAGTACTTATCTGGATGCTGCTCGTCCGTCTCCTCTGCAGTGTTTCCTGTACGCACGCTTCGTGCAGGAAATACAGCCGCCGGTTATGACTTGCTGTCATTTCCAGCGGCTGTGACAGAAAGCCAGGCTGCTGCCAAATCATGACTGTCTCCATGTTAGACAGTCACGCAGACAGAGGGGGCCCACAGGGATGAATGGGCCCTGGGCAGTTGCCCCGTTTTTCATTATAAAACTACAGGAGAATTACAAATTGTTTTAAAATAAAAATAAGAGAATTTCACATATATTAGAAACATGTGCAACATGATAGTTCTGGCCTGGAATAATGCAATATATGTAAGGCCATCATGACAAAGGTTTCCTGTCATTTCCCTCACCTGTCAGTTAAGCCAAGAGCCCAATAAGGGCATGGCAGGGGGGTGGCAATGAGTGGATAGAGGGGATGGCCTTAGGCTATATATTGCAGGATTTACAGAAATGATTTCCTGTTTAAAGTAAAATGACAAGTTCCTTACCTGCTGATATGGAAGCCCTCCTGGCCCAGCACAGGACTGCTGCTTCCATCCATGGTCCAGATTGGCTGATAGATAGAGTGGGTGAGCTGTTACACCTTGCACACACTGTGTCCAGCCTCACACCAGCTTTAACTAATGCCCCTATTAGGCCCATTAGAGCTAGGGCCTCCAGACCCCCAGCCCACTTTAGCCATGATGCAGCAGGGTAAAATCATGGTTATTCCCCCACTCCAGCCTGCCTGCTAGCAGGGAGAGGAAAAGACAGAGCTGCATGGTGAGCAGGCCTCATGTGCAGTCTCCTTCTCCTTCTCCCCCTGCATTAGTATCAGCTGCCTCTCACTATGACAGGAGAGCAGCAGCTAGGCAGGCATTAACCCACCACGTGGCCTCTCGGTATGGGGATGCCAGGGAAGCCCGTGGTTATAGTAGTGCAGGGTCCCCACAGCCTGGCAGCAGCAGGCATCATGCTGAAGAGGATTCATCAGGCGAGGATTCCCCTACTCTACAGAGGGGTGGAAGCAGAGGTGACATGCAGAGCAGCAGTGCGCAGGGGACAAAGAGGAGAAACAGGCCAGCTGCCTTTCTACAGGTCCATTAACCCACGACAGCGCAGCAACTCAAGAAGAAGAGGAGAAGTTGCTGGCACGAGTCGGTCCAGGCAGCGCTCATCAAGGGAGTCTTCAGCCAGGTCCACAGTTCCCTTGCAACTGGTCCGGCACCGCAGGGGAGGATCATCCGATGTCTCCTTCTCCCTCTCCCCCTGCATTAGTATCAGCTGCCTCTCACTATGACAGGAGAGCAGTGGCTAGGCAGGCATTATCCCACCACGTGGCCTCTCGGTATGGGGATGCCAGGGAAGCCTGTGGTTATAGTAGTGCAGGGTCCCCACAGCCTGGCAGCAGCAGGCATCATGCTGAAGAGGATTCATCAGGCGAGGATTCCCCTACTCTACAGAGGGGTGGAAGCAGAGGTGACATGCAGAGCAGCAGTGCGCAGGGGACAAAGAGGAGAAACAGGCCAGCTGCCTTTCTACAGGTCCATTAACCCAGGACAGCGCAGCAACTCAAGAAGAAGAGGAGAAGTTGCTGGCACGAGTCGGTCCAGGCAGCGCTCATCAAGGGAGTCTTCAGCCAGGTCCACAGTTCCCTTGCATCCGGTCCGGAACCACAGTGGAGGATCATCCGATGTCAGCCCGTTGCTGTGCTCGCAGTCTCCGAGGGCTTCTCCTGTTCCACCACCCACGGCAGTTCTGCAGGTCAGGGGCTTGTCCGGTGGTGAGTCTCATATTTACCCTTTTACTATCTCACAATCAGCGCACGACACTCAAATGCAACACACTATAGTGGGGAGAGATTCAGTTGGGGGGGTGGAAGGGGTGGGGAATTTGCACACACCTCAGAGGGAGTCCCTTATACTTTCCCAACTGGTGGGAGAGCTGAAGGATATGCTAAAAGTGGTGGAGGCAAGTTCATTGACAGGCCCCCTCCCCCTGACACAGGTATGGGGTGCTTATGCGTCCACAGCTTCTGGTGCGGCACAGGTCCCGGGTGTTCCCCAAGTCAGTAAAGAAGTAGGTGTGACATCTGCTGTGGTCGTTGGGAACCAACGTTGCCCGCCACACCGGCTGTCATGGCGTTGTCCGTCCCGGCCGCGGACACATCCCAAAAAGATACAGGTGGAAAAGGAAAGACACGGTCCGATTATCGGACGCTGCCAGGGGGACATATATATATATATATATATTTTGCTTGCTACGAGGGCCCCGTAGGTGCGCACCTAATGCAAGAAGTGAGGGAAAAGATTGGTAAGGGCGAGTCTGTTGAAACATTCTCCCTGCTCCCCCTAGAGAAATGTAATCGTGATGAAGTTTCCAAGCCGAATGATCATAAGAAGGAAGACGAGGAGAAGAGGCGGGACCGCCTCATCCCTCGGACTTTCTCAAATTGGCTGCAAGCCTTTGCGATCTTGGCTGGGGTGATTGGTGTAACAAACCCAGAGCAATGCACGGGTTTGTTTTGCTACATGGACTCCATCCACGAAGCGTATAGGGTGTATGGGGGACAAGCTTGGCTTAGATACGACGAACTGTTTCATCAACGCTTAGCGGTTCGCAAGTCCACTCAGTGGCACCACAAGGACATTGTGATATGGCTCAGGGTCATGGCTCCCGGGCGCAATTTGGCAGTAGCCGCAGGTCTACCTGATTAAGGACCTTCGGCCTCGGCAACAAAAAAGGGCGCATGCTGGCAATTTAACGACTCTACTTGCAAGAGGGGCGGTTCATGCAAATTTAAGCATGACTGCTCCGGTTGTAGGGGAGGCCACCCAGCCTTCAAATGCTTTAAACGGCGACACCAAGAAAAAGGGGGTTCTTTTAACCCATCTGGTGGGAAAGGGGACGACACCAGAGGCCGTAAAGCCAATGGTCTCTTGGCTCAATAGGAGGCAGCTGCCTTGCTGCTGGCTGGTTTCTTGTACGGTTTTGTTATCGCAGCAAAACTCGACTCGGTTTTACCTGTGCCGAAATTTTTTAGATCAGCTGCGCATTTCCTGAAGTGGTGTTTGACAGGTTGCAAAAAGAGGTATTGTTGGTCAGGATGAATGGCCTATGTTCGTCCTTCCCAATTCCTGGATTGCGTATATCTCCCCTTGGAGTGGTACCCAAAAAGGAACAGAGCAAGTTCTGCCTTATCCACCATCTGTCCTTCGCAAGGGGCAGGTCTGTGAATGACGGAATTGACGATGAACTTTGCAAAGTGTCATACACCTCTTTTTATCAGGCAACCCGATGGGTGCGCGGGATGGGTCAGGGCGCCTTCATGGCAAAAACTGGCATAGAGGCGGCCTTTAGGCTTTTATCGGTACACCCTTCTTGTTTTTATTTACTGGGTTGTCAGTGGGAAGGTGGCATTTATGTTGACAAATGTTTGCCAATGGTATGTGCGATATCATGCTCACTGTTCGAGATGTTTATTTCATTTTTAGAATGGGTGATCAGGGAGGAGTCGGGTGCGGCATCTGTCATTCATTACTTGGATGATTTTTTGTGTGTTGGCCCACCCGACTTCTCCTTGTGCCTTATGCTACTGCGCACCATTTAGAATGCGATGCAGCAATTTGGGGTCCCATTGGCTAGCGACAAGACAGTGGGTCCAGCTACCACATAACGTTTTTGGGGATAGAATGTCCACGGAATGCCGCCTTCCCCTTGATAAAGTGGTTGACCTCGTAGGGTTGTGCCGGCTGTTAAAAGAGCGCGTAAAGTACAGCTTAGACAACTGTAGTCTCTTCTGGGTAAGCTAAATTTTGCTTGCAGGATCATCCCTATGGGCAGAATTTTTGCAGGCGTTTGTCGCTAGCGACAGTAGGGGTGCGGGCGCCGCATGATTACATACGACTGACGGATGAGCATAGGGCTGACCTAGCAGTTGGGGATTCTTTCCTTAGGACATTTAATGGGTGGTCATTGATCCCTGATAGGGCAGTTACCAACAAGGAATTGAATCTTTGGACAGACGCCTCTGGGGCGGTGGGTTTTGGGGCCAATTTCGAACACAAATGGTGTTGGGATTCTTGGCCTCGGCATTTTTTTTTTTCCAGTCTGATCTAACAAAAAATCTTGGCCTTTCTGGAGCTATTCCCGATCATAGTCTCAGTGATAGTATGGGGCCATCAGTTGGAAAACATGAAGGTCAGGTTTTGGTGCGACAGCTTGGGGGTGGTGCAAGCCATTAACAACGGGGCGGCTGCATCCCCCCCGGTGATACACCTGTTGACGGAGCTGGTCCTTATTTGTCTACGGAGGACTTTTCTGGAGCAAGTCGTGCATGTTCCCGGGATACAGAAGGATGTGGCTGACTCTTTATCCCAGCATCAAGGGGAGCAGTTCCGGTTGTTGGTGCCCGGGGTGGACGGAGAAACCACTCCCGTCCCCCAATGGATTTGGAAAATCGCGGACGGAAAATAGTTTTTTGATACACCATCTCTGGTACCTGCTACATGGGCCGCGTATAAAAAGGCGTGGGAACAGTGGCGTTCCTTCCTACTATTTGCAGGCAGTCCGTTGGATGTGGACGGGGTCAGCATTATTCGGTTATGGTTTAACGGACAAATGTTTGCAGACAACATTTCTGTGCCGGCCATTAATAGGAAAATGTCTGCAATAGTGGCCTGGTTTAAATTTAGTGGGTTTCCTGATTTGACCAAAGAGTTTTTAGTTAAAATGGCGTTGAAGGGGTATAGGAGGGGATATAAACAGGCCAAAACAGGGCACCTAGTGACATATCAGTTATTATTGCGCTTGCTCACAAGTTCGGCATCCATTTGTAGGTCAAGTTGCGCGGTTCCGTTGTTTAGCATGGCATTCTCCTGGGCTTTTGTTGGTGCCTTCAGGATCAGCAAACTTGTTTCCCCCACAAAGAACAGGCACGGGGGTATTTTGTTGGAGGATGTCCAAAGCGCACAGGATAGTATATGTACAATGATTCGTAAGTCCAAAACAGACCAGTGTGGGTGGTTTGAAAGTCACTATGGTGGCTTTACCTGGTTATATTGCATGCCCGGTATTTTGCTTTAGTAAGTTTCTCCAGGCACGCCCACCGGGCTGCCACACTTTGTTACTGCCCAGCGTCGGGTCAGCTCTGTGTCTTGGCGCTCGGTTTGCAACCACTGCTGTTTGGGTCTCATTCATTTAGGATAGGGGCGGCCACTGACGCAGCATGCTGGGGATAAGGGGATGAGGTGGTGAAATTAATTGGGCGGTGTGAATCGTCTAGATTTCATACGTAAATTGGAACACACCTAGTCTGAATTTTGTCTAGTAGTGCAATAAAAAATATAAAAAAAAAAATAAAAAAAAAAAAAATAAGAGAAAATAAAGGCTGGCGGAGAGATAATTCAATTATCTGATTATGTTATTCATTTGCAGGTTGCTAGATTTGCAGAGCTTGGATACTAGGGCATTCATTCAATTTTGGGCAGCCAAGAGGGCTGAATTACGCCCCAACGGCGAGCATTTGGGCCTAGGTCCTGTGGGAGTCTAAGTGCGTTCGATAGGCGTAAGGGGATTACGATAGGCTGCCATGCCGCAGCTGATATCCCAATCAGTAGCCAGGTGGGGCCCACCTCAGGTGTTGGTTCTACATCTGGGTGGCAATTACCTCTGCTCCATTCCGTTGATGGAGTTGATATGTCATATGAGAGTGGACATGCTTCGACTGTGGCTCCAATATCCCGAGTTGATTATCGTTTGGGCTAACATGGTGTCCAGGATGTCATGGCGTGGAGCGAAGAGTCTTCAGGGCATTGAACGTGCTCGTAAAAAACGAAACTGAACCATCTCTCGTTTTGTGGTGTTTAATAATGGTATTGTAGCTCGGCATCTTGACCTTAACGGGACCGATGCTTCCTTATATAGGAGAGATGGGGTCCATCTTAACCCTGTGGGTCTGGATGTTTGGAACCTGGCGATCCAGACCAGTTTGGAGAAAGCGGTAGCTGTTTGGAGGAGCCTATACGTGTAAGGGTTCACGCGTATTGGCCATGGCGGGGGTCCCCGAGGTTTGGCGCTTGTGCAGGGGGTTGGTCATCTGGGGTATGGCCAACCCGGTTGGGCAGTAGCTGTGGGAAGCTAGCTGCACGGGCTCCCCATGGGCTTGTCCCTGGGGAGTGAGGCATGGCTACTGTGCAAACAGGGACGTCAGTAGCCGTGAGTCATGTGGTACGCCTGCGCCAGATTCTCGGGGTCCTGAACCTAGATGGTCTAGGATAAGGCACACGCTACCGCTAAGGTTCAGTAGTATTGTTTCATGTTGTTTATATTTATGGTTATAAAAGCATGTGTTGGTTGGTATATATGTATATGTATATAATGTTTGTATATATATATATAATTGTATATGCCCGGTTATTTATTTATTTATAAAGTTTTAACCATATTTGGTTTACAGTAATATTCGTTACTTATTTCAGCTATATTTTAGCTGTCAATTTATGTTGCAGCATTTCAATAAAGACTGCGACCTTTCTAGCCACTCAGTTGTCTGTCTCTTTATTGGTGGGGGGAATGTATTATCAGGTATACCTTGGTCAAGTTCTGGCCTGGAATAATGCAATATATGTAAGGCCATCATGACAAAGGTTTCCTGTCATTTCCCTCACCTGTCAGTTAAGCCAAGAGCCCAATAAGGGCATGGCAGGGGGGTGGCAATGAGTGGATAGAGGGGATGGCCTTAGGCTATATATTGCAGGATTTACAGAAATGATTTCCTGTTTAAAGTAAAATGACAAGTTCCCTCCCTCCCATCCCTAGGTGACGAAGAAGGAAGTGACAGCGGGGGTCCCCGAGGTTTGGCGCTTGTGCAGGGGGTTGGTCATCTGGGGTATGGCCAACCCGGTTGGGCAGTAGCTGTGGGAAGCTAGCTGCACGGGCTCCCCATGGGCTTGTCCCTGGGGAGTGAGGCATGGCTACTGTGCAAACAGGGACGTCAGTAGCCGTGAGTCATGTGGTACGCCTGCGCCAGATTCTCGGGGTCCTGATCCTAGATGGTCTAGGATAAGGCACACGCTACCGCTAAGGTTCAGTAGTATTGTTTCATGTTGTTTATATTTATGGTTATAAAAGCATGTGTTGGTTGGTATATATGTATATGTATATAATGTTTGTATATATATATATAATTGTATATGCCCGGTTATTTATTTATTTATAAAGTTTTAACCATATTTGGTTTACAGTAATATTCGTTACTTATTTCAGCTATATTTTAGCTGTCAATTTATGTTGCAGCATTTCAATAAAGACTGCGACCTTTCTAGCCACTCAGTTGTCTGTCTCTTTATTGGTGGGGGGAATGTATTATCAGGTATACCTTGGTCAAGTTCTGGCCTGGAATAATGCAATATATGTAAGGCCATCATGACAAAGGTTTCCTGTCATTTCCCTCACCTGTCAGTTAAGCCAAGAGCCCAATAAGGGCATGGCAGGGGGGTGGCAATGAGTGGATAGAGGGGATGGCCTTAGGCTATATATTGCAGGATTTACAGAAATGATTTCCTGTTTAAAGTAAAATGACAAGTTCCCTCCCTCCCATCCCTAGGTGACGAAGAAGGAAGTGACAGCGGGGGTCCCCGAGGTTTGGCGCTTGTGCAGGGGGTTGGTCATCTGGGGTATGGCCAACCCGGTTGGGCAGTAGCTGTGGGAAGCTAGCTGCACGGGCTCCCCATGGGCTTGTCCCTGGGGAGTGAGGCATGGCTACTGTGCAAACAGGGACGTCAGTAGCCGTGAGTCATGTGGTACGCCTGCGCCAGATTCTCGGGGTCCTGATCCTAGATGGTCTAGGATAAGGCACACGCTACCGCTAAGGTTCAGTAGTATTGTTTCATGTTGTTTATATTTATGGTTATAAAAGCATGTGTTGGTTGGTATATATGTATATGTATATAATGTTTGTATATATATATATAATTGTATATGCCCGGTTATTTATTTATTTATAAAGTTTTAACCATATTTGGTTTACAGTAATATTCGTTACTTATTTCAGCTATATTTTAGCTGTCAATTTATGTTGCAGCATTTCAATAAAGACTGCGACCTTTCTAGCCACTCAGTTGTCTGTCTCTTTATTGGTGGGGGGAATGTATTATCAGGTATACCTTGGTCAAGGCAAAACTGACCTTTCGGGGTACGCAGATTTCATTAAAGTCAAACCTTGTTTAACATAAGAGCTTTGGTTCTGACCTTTGTCTGGGTGTTAATGTGAACTTTGAAGACATTGGGGTTAATGGCCATTAAGTTTGATACTGCACACTATTAATGAAGGAATTATGTACGATTCAGCTGCAACGGGAGACACAGATGCTCTGAAAAAGACCCCTCGTCTTATATTCGAGGTCGTCTTATAATCTGACCTCAAATCGAGGTCAGATTATAAGACTGGGATCCAGGTCCCCCACAGAGCTGCAGGGGACCTGGATCCCCCTCGCTAACATCAGGTGGTTGTCTGCGCGATACGCGCAGACATCCTCCCCTACCGCCCGGCACGACCACCACCGGGACTTCTATGATGAAGCAGGGTCCTTCTGGCTTCATCATAAAAGTCCCGGCGGAAGTGCCAGGCAGCAGCGGAGCATGTCTGCGCGTATCGTGCAGATCCTCATCCAGAGGGGAGGGGAGAGAGAGAAAGGTTTTGGGGGGGAGGGAGAGACAACGTGGGAAGGGGAGAGAGACAACGCGGGGGGGGGGGGGAAGGGTGGAAGAGAGGCAGCATTGGCACATAAAAGAAAATAAAAACAAGAAATGCATTTGTTTAATATCATAATTTTTATTAAATATTAAAAAGCAATTTACATGTGATACAAGTTAAACTTTTTTTTCCTATAGGGTAGTCTTATATTCAGGCTTTTAGTTTTTTTCCTAAAGGAATATCCAAAGTTTGGGGGGTGGTCTTATAATCAGGGTCGTCTTATATTCGAGCAAATACGGTACTACACCAAAACTTGTCAAATATTCAATCATATAAAAACAAACCTACAGTAGCATATGATTTATACATGTTTGTTTTAAATGACCGGGTTATCTAGTTACATCTTATGTAAGTGGTAGTGTCCCTTTAAGAAGGGATTTATGTTGTTGTGTTTTTTACGGGAAGAACTGCTATTACTTAATTTTAACCAATCAAAACAGTGGATGACTATAACATTAAAGTGAAAAAGCAGACGACTCAGCTATATACTTTATATTCAGATGTGGAAGAAGGGCATTTGTAAGCCGGATCATTGCATAACCAAACAGCACATCTAAGACTATGAATGAATGCAATGTTATTATGACTTTATCCTTTCCAAGCATGGGATTTTAATACAATGTTAAATATGCTGATTCAGATACAAGAAATGTCACAAGATGAAAAGGAACCTTGGAATAATGGAAGCGATGTTCAGAAAGACACACAATGGAATGTGACAGTGCTTTCAATGCCTGTTCACTTAACACTATGTAGTAACCAGACAAGCAGAGCTGGGCCCACCATTCTCCAAGGCAGATATCAAACCTGCCAACTTCCTAGGATGCAGCAAATGAGAAAGTCCCATGACGTTGCTTGAGAATTGCGCTCTAGGCCAATCAGATAATTCTATTCAATATGAGACTAAATGTAATTGCTGCTCACTATAATGTGATCTCACTAATGAATAAACAAACAGATAAATAAAGGAGGACAGTATATAAACCCACTAAAAAAACAATCAGTGATATATTTTTAATAAATAAACAGTTTATTTATAATAGCAGTTTTAATGTGTATAATTTTTGATAAAAGATCCATTTGCTCAGCAATGTACCCTCCCCCCCCCCCCCTTCACCGGCATGCGGCTACTAACCAAGGATGTTTAAGTAGAAAGGTCAAGGGGCCTATTTTTCACCTTGGTCAGCTCTATTGTACTTTTATATGTTTTGGTAACTATTTCATTTACTTATATTTGTTTGTTTATATGGTCCAGACTGATAGGGGTTTTTTAATTGTCAATATATTTTTGTGATACTGATTACCCTAATTCTACTATATGTATTTGATTGTTTTGGTCTGTTTAGGACAGGATCTGCGAGGGCTTGATATTTGCTAGTTTGTGCTATGTACTGATTGTATTGATTTGTTTTGGTCACTCTAACAGAGCTTTTAATATCATCTATAGAGGATTATACAATTTACCCTTCCCCAGCACAGAGGTGGAGAAAGCAGAATATTAAGTTCAGGTACCATCTATAGCAGTAGAGAAGCCCTGAATGAAAAAAAAGTGGGCAAGCAAATTGATAAACTCATAAAAAAACAAAACTAAAAAATATTATAAAATTATGAAATCAACCTTAACAAGGGAAATGTTAAGAGCAAATGTCTTTCTAATATTAAAACCAGGGAAGGACCATACTGATATGGATAGGTACCAACCAATAACTTTGACAGATGTCAATGTGAAGATTTTCGCGTCCATGTTGGGGGTGATATTAAAAATTGTTCTTCCATAGTTAGTGCACTTCGATTAAATGGGTTTCGTAGTGAATGACATGCAATAACAAGTGATACAAAGTTTTACTCCTAGATAATGTTCATTCTCAGGATCTTCTGTGGGAGACTCGATCATGTTGATCACATATTCAAATATAAATATAGAGAGAAAAATACTATGCTCATTGTTTGGACTATTTGGCGATAAAACACACTTACGCTTACAAAGATGTGAGGAGGTGATAAGGCCGTGGGATATGGCTGCAGGTGTTCTAGATGTTTTGGGCAAAGGAATCTATTCTATTACATATGAACTGGCCAAGTCTGAGTAAATACCAACTGAAGTTAACAAATCCACTGACTGATTGCGGTAAAAATTATAATTATCAGAAACTGGAAAAAAAATAACAAATGTGTTTAGAAAACACTGAAAACATCAGTTATTATTCCAATATTTCTATAAAGAAAATATGGGGATATGGGAAAATTGGTGTAAAAAGTTTGAGCAAATGAGCTGCTAAGGATTAATGTTGAATCTAAAATAAAGAGAGTGTTAAGTTTATTGAACTAATAATAGTTATGTCCTGGTGGTTGGAGACAATGGTGTAAGTCATTTATTTTGAGAATATAATTTATATGTGTTGTATACTTATGCCTGGACTCCATGCTCACTTAATAAAGGAGAAGAATTGTAAACTTTACAGGTATTTAACAATCAATATATGGGGCATGACGGTGACATGGAGAAGATAAAGGATTATTGATTCATGTTTTATGATAGGAAGTTAAACAAAAAAAAATACTTTGAAATGGGTTGGATACATAATGGTAAATACATTAGATTCTAAGCCCAAAAGACTTCGGTATAAAAACATGTTGTAACATCCAAACTAGACATTTTCGGAAATAATGTCCAAGATGACCGTCTAGCTCCCAAAATGCATCTTCCACATGTTAATGCATGCTAATGTGCTTTCAAAGTACTTTACAATGCATATTTTACATTTTGCATTGCTTAAAATATGAAAATCTTACACTTAGATGAATTTGTGAAATAATAGCAGTTTGCAAGAAACCAGGACTGCCCACACTAGCTGAGTAAAAGTCAATGTTTTATTTTTTTTTGCTGCAGGAACCAATGAGAATAATGCCATTCAAATGAATTGACTATCCGGTTTCTCTAGTAATGTCATCAGACAATGTGTTGCACTGTTAAGAGATCCTATGTATACAAAGTGCAAGGCTACTTAGGTACCACACAATGCATTCAATTTCAGAAGCAGAGGAAGTGACTAATTGAAACAAAACTGATACATGCTCAGTGTTTACACACAATCAGTGCGGCAGTACCTGTGTGATAGGGGAGGGCTTGAGTAGAATATTAGAGTGAGTTTGCGGACTTAAATGTCCCTTTAAAATGGGGATATTTCTGTGGAACTTTGTGATGATCTGATACATCCTGGGAAGTATGTACTGCTTTACATCGAACATCTTTCTTTAGAAACCTCTTGACACAACATGTTTTCATGGCCTATTGATTAACGCAAAGGCTTTTATTACATTATTATATGAATGTTTTAAACTTAACACTATAATTCTATTCTAATTGTGGCTAATGCTGATTGACTACTGAGTGTTTTTGGACAGAATATTCAGCATTGTTTTAAGGATTATTTTTTGTTTGATTTTTGTGTTGCTGAGTTTTCTGTACAAGACTAAGATAAGTAAAGAACAAAAATGGCCAGAGGAGTTTCCGTGTGTAAGACATGCACCAAAGTTTTCTTATTTTCTCATATCTATGGCCCCCACAGGCCGCTGCTGGATCCTTATTCATCTAATTACATGCAACATCTAACCTACAGAAATAGCTGAGATTGCTGTGTTCAAAATCAATGTGTTTGGGCTATTGGAAATGCTGACACACCATGAAGGAACAACAGTGATAAGGACTGGCTGAGTCAGCATTGTAGAATAGATTCGTAGGGTCACCTTTCAGCGATTACCTTGACAGGTTGAGATTGATGCCACTTAAAAACTGCAAATAAACAATCCATTTAGTTATCATACAGTGATAACTTACATTAAGACATTTCATTGTCATAAGGAAGACAGAGGCCCTGGGCATCATGTTTGAATGAAAAGAGTTACTAGTGAAATTATTGATAACATAATTAATCATTAACCCTGTGAGGAATGAGGATACAACGGTTTAGAGGCATTATAGCAACACCGCCTAAATGGTGGATGTGATAATTGATGCTCAGTTTAACACAGGACATTCCATGTTGTCACTGGGTCCTCAATGCACAAAAAGTACATGACGGAACGGAACAGCCTGGTGTCAGCAGTGGGTTCATTTTTAGTTTGAATGTGCTTACTATCCATCTAATAGTAACTAATTAATGTTATCTAAGGAATGCAGAGTTTGAAACATGTATTACACACATTATTCCTTTTTGCCAATTTGTCACGTTATCATTGTTGCCGTAGAGGTCTATTCACTACCTAGTGAACTTTGTCAGCTCCATGTCTTCTAACATGCATGTACAGTGCATTACTTTGTAGTTTCATATATTCCAACATGCATGTACAGTGCATTACTTTGTAGTTTCATATATTCCAACATGCATGTACAGTGCATTATTTTGTAGTTTCATATATTCCAACATGCATGTACAGTGCATTACTTTGTAGTTTTCATATATTCCAACATGCATGTACAGTGCATTACTTTATAGTTTCATATTTAATAACATGCATGTACAGTGCATTACTTTGTAGTTTCATATTTAATAACATACATGTACAGTGCATTAATTTATAGTATCATATTTTCTTACATGCATGTACAGTTCATTACTTTGTCAGTTCCGTGTTTTTAACATGCATGTGCAGTGCATTATTTTGTAGTTTCATATTTAATAACATACATGTGCAGTGCATTACTTTATAGTTTCATATTTAATAACATGCATGTACAGTTCATTATTTTGTAGTTTCATATTTAATAACATACATGTACAGTGCATTATTTTATAGTTTCATATTTAATAACATACATGTACGGTGCATTATTTTGTAGTTTCATATTTAATAACATACATGTACAGTGCATTATTTTATAGTTTCATATTTAATAAAATACATGTACAGTGCATTATTTTATTATTTCATATTTAATAACATAGATGTACAGTGCATTATTTTATAGTTTCATATTTAATAACATACATGTACGGTGCATTATTTTGTAGTTTCATATTTAATAACATGCATGTGCAGTGCATTACATTGTAGTTTCATATTTAATAACATGCATGTACAGTGCATTATTTTGTAGTTTCATATTTAATAACATACATGTACAGTGCATTACTTTGTAGTTTCATATTTAATAACATACATGTACAGTGCATTAATTTATAGTTTCATATTTTCTTACATGCATGTACAGTTCATTACTTTGTCAGTTCGTGTTTTTAACATGCATGTGCAGTGCATTATTTTGTAGTTTCATATTTAATAACATACATGTGCAGTGCATTACATTGTAGTTTCATATTTAATAACATGCATGTACAGTGCATTACTTTGGCAGTTCCATGTTTTCTAACATGCATGTATCGTCTCCTTGTTTTAATGGGGGAAGAGCTCACCATACACATTTCTAAGTGTGAAGTAAGGTTTGAATGAAAGGCTAAATCATGTATCTGTGAGGATTGTAATACATCCTTCTGTACTATATCTACCAGAAATGTTTTGCATTGAGGGCTATGTTTAAATGTCTATAATGTATCTAAACATTGCAAATTAATGAGAGTGTAATCTGCAAGCATATTTAATGATTTGCACTCTTGATCTGTTGAAACCAACATTTATCACTGTGAAATTAAAAATGATCTAATTAAGGATCTTGCATGCTTGCCACGGCCTTCAATTTAGATGTGTCAGGTACTCGTGATGAAAAGACTATAATATGATAAATAAAGACAACCTAAGAGCCCTTTGTTTAATTAGACTGCATCAGTGTCATTTAACAGAAAATACATCATTTTACTAATGATGAACTGTGACATTTGTCCTCTATGAGCAATCTAAAATCAAGCTAGCCCTATCAATATGAAACTTATATATCCATTTTAAATTTGTGTATCCATGTCATGTGTACCTGCCATGGAAAAAAAAGTAGAACTTTGTATAGATTCAAAAAATATCTACATTTTGGTAGCCAAATTGCAAGAAAATGTGAAAACTTTTTTTTTTTTTAACTTTTGCTTTGAGCTAAGCCGCTGGTCTTTAGAGGAATTGTACAGTAACTTTGATTCTTGGTTTTATATGTATCAAAGCTATTTATATTTATATTATATCTATTAAAACGTTTTATTTTTGTATATATATGAATGGAGTTCCAACACTGCTTTTAACATTCAGATCTAAAAATATATTTTCTATACATTTCAGGCACCAATTTTTGTTGATCTCAGATATGTCTTTTGTTTTTGTGAAATCTGGGGACACGGAATGCAGTCTATTAGTCTGAATTCTGACCATAGACTTGTATTGAATGGGAGGGTAATGTAACTATTACATCACAAGGGGTGGAGTTATGATCCTCTTTGTGTAAAACAAAGTTGTACACAGCCACCTAGTCATGCCCACTAGTGATAAACAGGAGCCAGTAAGAGAGCAGGGGTGTATCTTCTCATCATGTAGACTTTGGCCACAGTTGTAAAATGAGACTTGCTGGAAGATTTTGGAGAGTGTTGCATCATGGGTATAATTCTCAAAATGGATGCAGGAGATAAGACACCTTATTTTATTTTTACTTTTAAATGCAATTAATTCAAACATAGAAGAAGAAAAAAACAGTGGCATATGCACAGGTAATCTAGTTACATATTACATGGTAGTGCTTCTTTAAATATTGGCCTTAATATGTAATGTGCTAAAAATATGTTATATTATATTAAGAGTAATTTAATCTAATCAGTTTGGAATGTAAATGAAAGAGGAAAGTTAATTTCCAAGTCACGTAGTTTTCAGCAAGCCAGATTATCCACCAATAACCAAACACATGTATTCCCAAAGTCCAGAGCAAATTAAGCTTCACTAAGAGCCCAGTAGCCATAGAAACTGGAAATCAGTAAACAAATTCGACAACACCACGTGTACGGCAAGATGCCTGGGTACGGAAGATTAGTATGACATATCCTTCAAGGAGAGTGGACACACAGACCCTGTAGTAATTGCAGCTTTTATTCCACTTCTTAGCTGAGCCTCAAAGTAATTGGTATAATAGCGAATTAAATGAATATAAATGCAGTGCTCAGGCAGCACAGAGCTTTTAACCCTCTAATGAGCAGAGCACGATAGTTGCATACTGCTGCACCTATGAAAGGCTTAAAGAGACAGTTCCACCTACGGAGTCCTGTATTATATAATTTAGATAAGCATTGCATCATGTAGAGTAAAGAAAGAATTTACAGATCTGTCTTATCATTTTTTTCCACAATATTTTCTATCTCCTGAGTAAAACGACACATAAAGTCTAATAGATTCACTTTTAACAGTTCCACCTATATGTCCACGTCCGCCTTACTGGATGTCACTGAATTCATTTTCAGTGTTAAACTACAGGAGAACTTGTTTTAAAGTAGAAATAGATACATTTTACAAATATTATAAATATGTACAATTGTCAGGGACAGGGGCTCCAGTAGACACAGGATCCAGAGTGCACATTGATGGTATGCATGAGTGCAAGGTGCAGAAATAGGGTAACAGGGCCTGGTGCAGGGTAACAGCATTCTCCTGAGGGCTTGGTCCCCCAGGTTGGTGCAACCACAAACTAGGGCCCTGAGGTAGCTGCAGCTGTATCAAGTATAAAACAAAAGTGGATCTGGAGATACCCTGGAGTAGGCATGGAGGATAGCACTATAGAGTAGTATGCAAAATGCTGCAGGCTGAGACAGGCAGGCCAAGCAGAGACATAACAGAATAAAGAGTACAGGGCTACAGGACACAAACAGGGAAAAGCAGAAAACAAACTGAGATAAGGATAATAACTACATGGTACAGTGCTTAAGACAAAGCAGGGCTGAAAGACAGGGCAGAGACATAAGTCATGGCTACAGAACTAAAGGAGACACACAAGGACTATAAGATGGTTAATGGTGAGGGTTTACATCCACCAAATGGCCATGAGATCATAAGCTTGCCACCAGAGTCAAGGTACCTCACATCAGCAAGTCGTATCACTCACTATCCCTACCAATATAATAACTAATAACTGAACTTAACAGAAAAGACACAGAACTTAACTGAGACTGACCAGACTGGGAACTGATCCAGGAATGGATCAGTGCAAGAAATATAGTAAAACAAACATAGGGCAAAAACAATCATGTAGCATAATATTAAGGGAACATGGAAAGCAAGGAAACAAAGAGAAACAGGACACCAGATTATCAGCCTGGATAAGCCTCTCAACAACATACAGAACATAAGCTTGGAGGCACTGCCCCTTTAAAACAACATCAAAAAGCTGGGGGGGGGGGGGGATATCAAATAATGCAAGTCCAAATTACTATTTTTTTAAAATAACAAAAGACAGAGGAGAACTGGTCCAAACTTAGAATTCTTTCTACAAGGATAAGATATGACCCATTCTTATCCCATTGGAACTTGTCATTATTCAGTGATTAGTAACATGATCCTAAACTGATAACAGTAAGGCGAATGTGGAGTTTCTGCTTCACATGACTTCTCTTGTTAGGTGATAAGATGAAGCTCAGTGCGTGAGGTCATTGCAGATAACTGTATATTCTCATTTATGTTAAAGTCAGCCAATGAGTTTCATAGTGTTGACTCAGCCTTGTACGATAATGATGTGAAACAACCTGAACTTCAAGGCTCATTAACTTCTAGACTTATAATAAGACAAAGAGGGGCAGATCTTGAGTAGTGAGAAGTACCAGAAGATCAGACGCAGTAGGTATACCAGGGGTAATACAGATGTGATTGCTAAAATACAAGCATGGTAAGAGGATGTTATCTATGGAAAATGCTTACCAGGCAGAATATATTTAGGGTACCCAGTATGAGTTGAGTTTACTTTAAAATTTCCCATGGAGCTAAAAAAGCTTTTTTTTTTGGGGGGGGGGTCATGCTTCTTAACTGTCCTGATTTAGAACCCTTAATTCAGGTGCCTAGTTTTTCTGGGGAACTGGAGAACCCTAATTTAAATGTTCTGAATATGACATGCCACACCCACACAGTGTTTTTTTCCCCCACGCCCACACATTTTACCACTCCCACAGTTGGGGCAAGCTACTGTGGCGTGAGGGGTTTGGTGTCTCCAGAGAGCTGGGAAATGTCATTCGACTGGAGTAAAGTTACACGATTCCTAAGTTAGTCATCTCTCTCTGATTGCAGACAAGTCCAGGCTGCCACAAGCTGTAAATAGATAGAAATGTAGTCACTGTGAGTTCAAAGCTCCCGGGTCATTTCGGGACATCAGTTCCACCTTTGGTCTTCCCATTTATCAGAGCGTATTGGATCTCTTCCACACAGGTCGTAGGACTAATCCATAACATTTTGAAGGTCATTGCAAGGTTATTTCGCTAACTGCCTCCACTGGTCTCAAGCTGCCACTAGAGGTCACTTCTTTGGTATTAATAATAAAAGTTATATTCATATTACTCTTATGCTGATGTTATTTTTGTAAATTTTTATTCTCTTAATGTGGAACATAAATAATCCCCCGCCTAACCGAATCAGAGTAAAAGCTATGATCCTTGACACATGTCAGTGAGTGTGAATTATTTGGAGACACGATGTCTTTTCTACGGTTAAATCAAGTATTCAGGTTTCTTTTAAAATTACAGGTCAGGTCATGCTCAGAAAACCATCAAATATTAAGAGGGAAATTACATTGGATCTCTGCCCAGATCCAGGAGAACTTAGACACTACTTGCCTGGGTTACTTATCAAGTCCTAATTTATTCACCACTGGAGTCTATGGAAAGTGCATGAAAACAGCAAATAATAGTTCGTGGAGCCCAGAATCCGCCGTCCAGAAAATCAAACGAATATCCAGCGTCATTTTTCAATCCATTTCAGAGTTAAAGTATTCGGAAGCGGCTATCTCCTCTTATCTTTGGCAGCCGTAGCACAGAACGAGATCAAGGGAAATGAGGAAAGTAAAAAAAAGTAAAAAGCAATTGAGAAGAAAGAGAAACATTTAAAAAAGTAAGAGATCACTGAAACATAAAGGAAAGCAAGCCCTCCCAAAGAGGTACAAATTCCAGTGATAAATGTAAAATGTATTCAGACATAATCTATTGGAGCTCTACCGGCATCAGAATGAGAAAAACAAATTCAGCATGAGAAGAATGGCAGGTGTCTTGTGTCTCCATGCTGGAAAGAGCTGCACCTCTCTCTTGACATTGTAATGCCATCTAACTTGTCACTGGTCAAGGACTTAAGGGCTTTATGTATAATATATTTGCCAATAGTCCTGGATTTGCCTTGCTCTTCTCTTGTCTGTTTAAGTTCTGCTTTTGCCCCATAGTCTTTACTTAGCCCTGTACTCTATGTTATGTTATTCCTGTTTTTGCTCTGTCCTCATTTGCTATTGATCTGCTTAGCTTGTCTGTTTCAGCCTCAAGTATCCTGCTTATCCTGTCAGTGGAACCTGCTCCGAGGTGCCTGCAGGCTACCTCCAGTTCATGTCTTGCCTTTACTGGATACAGCTGCTACCTCTGGGATGTGGCTAAACCAACCTGGGGCCTCAAGCCTTCAGGGGAGTTACTCTGAGACCCTTTGACTCCTAGTGGTGTGCAGAGCTATCCCTCAAATATCGAATGCAGTGAACGATTTAACATCTAAGGAAGCCCGCACAGTTGGTTGATGTTAAACGGTGCACTTCAGGGCAGATGAAGCCTGTCTTGCAATCAAGGTTTGCCTATTGGCCATCTGCACTCGGAGGGTGCCATTACATTAACATTTATTTATATAGCGCCAACAATTATATATTTTTATACATGTGTTGGGACAACTGAACCTATCTCAGCATGGTTACTTATTAACCACCAAACTTAGCCATTTGTTAGTCCATTCGATAGTCATTTATCTAATATTTATTTTGTAGTTTGCTGGTGTGAACAGATGTGACACTTTATCTGTTTATTGATTCTGTACATCAAAGGCATATAAATGTGTATATATACCACTTCCTGTGGCTTTGTTTTCCATTTAATGGTAGTGGCCCTTAGGTGTGCTTTTCCTATATATTTTTTATAAATAAAATTTATATTAAAAACATCAATATTGCTATGATGCCTCGTAGAAAGTAATAATAGTATTAATAAGTTGATGACTGTGCTAATAGCTGAGACGGGAACGAGTTCACTGGAGTGGAGACCTCCTATACCGCTAACACAGTAGATTAACTCAATAGCCACTGAAGATAGACACCACAACCGACGGCCTTGGACGTCTCCGCAGGCAAATATATCCCGCGTTCCATTCAATAGGACTTTCTTAAAGGCCGAGTTCCTGTCTTGGCTATTAGCACACTCAGCCTAGTCTAGTGACACTTTTATAGCTAAGTTGGAAAGATGATCAATTTGGAGAATATTTCTAATTTGGCCACTGTTACCTAATTTAGTTAGTTTTAGTTATTGTTAGCAACCTTTCATTTAAGGAAAGACAAGGGGGGGGGGGCAGAGAAAGACAAAGGGAGTGGGGCAGAGAAAGGGGAGGGGGGCAGAGAAAGACAAAGGGAGGGGGCAGAGAAAGACAAGGGGAAGAGAAAGATGAGGGGGTAGAGACAACGCGGGGGGTGGGGGGGGTGGAGAGAGAGGCAGCATTGGCACAATAAATACAAGAAATGCATTTGTTTCATATCATTTTTATTGAATATTAAAAAGTAATTTACATGTTAATAAATACAAGTTAAACTTTTTTTCCTTTAGGGAAGTCTTATATTCAGGCTTTTAGTTTTTTTCCTAAAGGAATATACAAAGTTTGGGAGGTCGTCTTATATTTAAGCAAATACGGTATTTCTTTAAATATCATGTAATAATATATTTATTGTGCACAGTTGGCATTCTAAACATGATGCTTTTTCCACTTACCCCTATTTTATAGCTTAACCCCCCTAGTTTTAACCTGGTTTGTGTAAAAACATTTCGAGGTCACAGAACTGCTTTAAAATAGAAAAATCTAAATGGCCATTTGGTCTCCTTTGAAGGATTTTTGTAAATCAAACGATCGGTTAAATTAATAAAACCTTTATGGGATTTTACACCCTTTCTCTACAAAAGCACAAGGTGCGGGCCTCGGAGGGGATCCACTGTGGACATGAGATAATGAATGAATGGGTATAATATATTGCATTTCTTATGATAATATGTAATTAGTTTAATATGTAATGACTTATTTGTATAACCTTGATTTGGTGTATTTTGTATTTTTCCAATAAAAAAAATAAATTAGAAGAATCTTTTGCAACATGAGAATTCAACTTATTTTTTTATTATGTATTATATAAGTTCTGATATTTAATTGATTCCTCTTCGATGTGCAATATTTTCCAGCGCTTTCTCGCAGGCAAGTTTAAATGATGTTCTAATTTCTTGTCTTCCTGTGAAACTGTTGAAAATTACTGTTTCTTATGAAAATCCATTCATCATATTTACATCTTTCCATGAAAGCAAAACCCATTCTGGCTTCTACAAAAAAAAACCGTTAGCAAACTAATGTGCATTTGTGAACGCTTCAAACTGATTTATCATTACTGGTTTATTAGCATATCACTGGAAGTGTGATACTCCACTCCTAGGAAAGAAAAAGATGCTAAACAACATACTGCTTGCTTTAAAACATTAAATCATCTTTATAAAAGTCATAAAACCTACCTAAAGGAGATCTAGGAAGGAAAGGCTCTTCCTAACCTGTTCACAGACCAATAGTATAGTCCACAAACCACATGTTACAACTGGACTTAAATCCCAGGAATAAGGTTGCCAGCTTTAAAAAACAAATACTGGCTCTATAGACTTAACATTGGCCTCTAGTCAACTTTGTTATCTGCCTGTTGGTAAAATACTGACTTCTACCCAGGAACCAGCATGTGTGTTGAGAGACTTTAGAAATGTGTGACCACCACACTGGGCGGTTGTAGGTTTTTGGGGCTCCAAATGAAAAATCAGGCTTGGCTTCCATGTCGGGTATTTTCCCCTCTCTATTAGTCAATGGTGTAAGGGCTCCCTAAGCAAGTAGGGTGCTAATTAGCTGAAAGTAATTGATGAACTTGTCTCATATAGGGTTGCTACCTTTTCTTCAAACAAATACTGGCATAGACTCCATAGACTTAACATTGGGGTCAAGCCAATTTTTTACCGGCCAGGTGGCAACCCTAGGTTCATATGATTACACCACCACTGCTACCACACAGGCAATTAATTTTTCTGCCCCTCCTCTTCTGGTAACTTTTAAATCGAGATATATTTTTGTGGTCCATATTACCTGGGCAGTTCTTGCTTTTTCCTGCTGTCTGGATGTGCTGAGTGCATGTGATGCTCTCATGCTTTGGGTGCTGCCTGGATGCGCTGAGTACGTGGATGCTCTCATTCTTTGGATGCTGCCTGCATGTGCTGAGTGCATGTGATGCTCTCATGCTTTGGATGCTGCCTGGATGCGCTGAGTGCGTGTGATGCTCTCATTCTTTGGATGCTGCCTGCATGTGCTGAGTGCATGTGATGCTCTCATGCTTTGGGTGCTGCCTGGATGCGCTGAGTGCATGTGATGCTCTCATGCTTTGGATGCTGCCTGGATGCGCTGAGTGCGTGTGATGCTCTCATTCTTTGGATGCTGCCTGCATGTGCTGGGTGCATGTGATGCTCTCATGCTTTGGATGCTGCCTGGATGCGCTGAGTGCATGTGATGCTCTCATGCTTTGAATGCTGTCTGGATGCGCTGAGTGCGTGTGATGCTCTCATGCTTTGGATGCTGCACTCTTTGATGCAGATTTTGCAGTAGTTCTATGATTTATAGCAAGGAGATGGCCCAAACCATCAAGCATTATGCAACATAATCAGATCATGTTTAACAAAGCCACCAGGGAGTCAATTAATCATGATGGTGCATCACCTTGTGTCATGCTGCTATGTTTAGGATTATTTCACACCTATCTTAGATGCAAAAGATTTGAGATGTAGTCACAATTTAACAGATGTTCCATCGGTGTTATAATGGGGTTAGAGAATAATGGCTTCATCACAATATGCGGTTAGAAAATAACTTTAAAAACACAGACACCAAGCCCACTATATCCTAAACAGTATGTGAAAACACATCTATCACAATTGAGTAAAAAAAAAAATCATACTGAGATTAAAAAAAGCTTTGTAAAGCTACATTAAATTGGGTACTAACAGGAGAGGGTCTAAGGGGGTAGCAGGGTCCTCTACTCTATCTCAATGGGCTGGAGCTACACCACTTTACACTTCTAAACGCCCTAGTCTCGAGTGTTATCTGTCCTGTGTGTCTGTCTCTCTATCAATTTCTGTGCTTTAGCTGTCAGTATATCTGTTAGTATATCTGTCCTGCCTGTCTGTCTCTCTATCAGTCTCTGTACTTTATCTGTCAGTATATCTGTCCTGTCTGTCTCTATCAATCTCTCTACTTTAACCCCTTCATTTATTCTAATTTTAATTTAATTGTAACCATATCCCTAATACTAACCCTAATTTAATTGTAACCCTAACAACTATTCTAACCCTTCCCCTAGATTTTTAGCTAATTACCGTATTTGCTCGAATATAAGACAACCCTGATTATAAGACAACCCTCCAAATTTTGGATATTTCTTTAGGAAAAAAACTGAAAGCCTGACTGGGCTCTACCCCATAGGAAAAAAGTTTAACTTGTATATATTCACATGTAAATTGCATTTTCATATTTAAAAAAAAGCCTTGTTTTTATTTCCTTTTATTTACCCATCTGCCCCTTCCCACCGCATTTACTCTGAAAAAAACCTTGTCCTATATTCAAGCAAATACGGTAAGTCTTTTTTTTTAATTGTATTGCAGTGTTGCTGACTGCCTCTAGGGGCAGTCAAGCAACACCATCAGATCAACTTCCGACGCTCTACCAACAAGAGGGCATCAGCCATATTGGAGGAGCATGGTGCTCTCCAATATGGCGCCCACTTTCGCTCCGTGGATCGATCGTGGGTGTCCCAGATTGAAAGTTTCGGTGCTGCCTAATGCCTCGATATCAAGGCAATAGAGCAGGACCGTAAGAGCGGTTTTCACAATCATTGATTGCGAAAACTGCTCGTTCCACCACAAGACGTGCCAGGCATGTCCATTGTCAGCAACAGAGTTGCCGCCTTGACATGCCTGACACGTCCATTGTCGCGAAGGGGTTATCTGTCAGGATTTCTGTCCTGTCTTTCTATTTGTGTCTGCCTCTGATAATAATGGGTTGACTGATGAAATTGCAAAATGGGCCACTAAAACGTTTTTGCTCCTGACCAAAATTTGCCAGCCCTCCCTTAAGTGCCATACCTATTGCCCAAGGTCAAGAGCCAGGCAAGGTTGTTTATTTTTTTTTTTTTTGGATGAATTGACAACTGAGCTACAAAACTCAAACCAATACAGCTTAGCTGGAAAAATAGCCAAGTTGCCGACTTGGTCTAAGTTTTATAATTCTATTTTCAATTCCCTTAGTTCACTGTTTAGTGATTAAACCCTTTTGATTTCAGGAGGAAGTAGTTGTCCAATGTACCAAATGATAAGATGCAAGCTGTATGTCCCCAGCATAATAACTCTTATAAAGGAGTCAATAAAAGTCATAGTGTGACCTTGTGAATTACATGCGTGGCTGGTAAATGTCTGGTATCGTATTTCTTACATTTGTGTTAAACTGTATCTTAGAAATGCAATGTTCTATAGAATGTTCCAAACAGCTGAACACTATCACATTAATTAACACTCCCACAAAACACTGCTAATATCAGTCTTGGTTTTATTTATTGTGGGAAAAAAAAACTTCAGTTACTTTATTGTGTTTTATAAGTTTGCTAAAATATTACTCATCAACTGGTGTGTCTGTTAAGTGAGCTGATTCAAGCATTTGAAGTTACCCAGAAAACGAAAACATATTTTAATGAAGATAAACATTGACTTGGGATAACCAGGAAATTATTGCACCAAAGATAGCACCAGAGGCCAATAGCATGGGTGGCATTTGGGACAGAAATAACACAAACCTAAGGGATATTCACCATGTTAATATAGTATGCTCTTAAAGGGACACTAAACTTTTTTTTTTCACTTGTACTTCTAATATAGAAGCACAAGTGAAAACTTAGTTGCCCCTAGTATGAGGATAAACTGGCGTGTACTTTTGATAGAACACTCCAGTTTATCCTCTGACCGACAGCTGCCATGTTTCCATAGAAAGCAGGCATCCGTCTTGTCGGCGACTGTCTCTCTCTGCTGGCGCAGAGTGAGACTCTCATTTTTGTATGAGATCAGCAGGGGGGACCTTAACTAGGTCCCCCCTGCTGATCCCATGCAAAAACGAGGTTCTCTCGCTGTGCTAGCAGAGAGGGACCCTCGCATTCAGCTGTCAGAGCGGGGCGAGCCCCCCCTTTGATTGGCTGTGCATGTGCTGACGTTTGTCAGCGGGCGACAACTGGGACCTGCCGTGTCTCGCATGTGAGACACTGCAGAAAGTAAACCCGCGTGTATCTATTAAGATACACGTCGGATTTACTTCAATCTACCGGCAAATGTATTGTTTAATCCTTGCTTCCTTTCAAGGAAGCAAGGGTACACAAAGTTTAATTTCCCTTTAAAGTACTTTAACTTCATTGATAGAAGCAAGTTATTCACCATGTGCCACTGGTCCAGAGTGAACTCAGCATATATCTTTAAAGAATTTACTCTCAGCTCTGCCTCTCTGTTAAGGTAAAGCAGATCAGGATGCTGGCATGCTGACATTGTCAGTGCGTGCTCATCCAATCAGAGTTGACTGCTGCTTGTGCCTGTCTCTCGCTAGCACAGACAAGCACCCTCATTTATACATGCCATCAACAGAGGGTAACTAGTAAAAGTCCCACCATTAATCATATATGAAATAAGAGGTTTTATCACTGCGCTAGCATTGCATGAGCACCAGTGACTCGACCAGAATAGAGGTTTCTCAGGGAGAAAACAACAAATGCATAGCACTCTTTTGAGGTGATGTCTTGAAAAAAATAAAAATTAACTGGGTTGAAATGTTGTCTGTGGTGTCCAATAACACCACCTCAAAGGAGTGCTGTGCATTTGTTGTCCTTTCTAATTAACTGGGGAACCCGAGTGAGGTCTTCGCCATGCACCCTAGATAGAAGTGTGCTTTCCAGACTACATTGTTTTTTGGTTTCTCGGGGAAGCTGAGGCCAGATGATACACGAGCATGTTCCTTATAAGGTCCATTGCACATATTTGTATTTTGTATTTTGACATTTCTGGCCTGGGATGTTCCTGTTTTGTAACTAGAACGTAGGTAAAGCATGTTAACATAGTACCAGACATTTTGTTCTACAACAAATGTGCACTTTATCTCTTAACATTACCTTTCCACTTTGATTTTAAAAGCAAATATATGTTATCATTAGTAGCACACGGCGCTAGTATTTGAGTGGATGGATATAGTCAATTAAATTACTTTGTTGAGTCTCTGACATTTCAGCTGAGCAAAGCTGTAATACAGCTTCCTCGAAATCTGATAAATAATAGACCGCGGTTCCTTAACATCGTTTTTTTACATTTTTTTTAGCGTTTTGCTGGTTTAAATAGGTTTTTGCTAAATGTGTGTTCCTTATCTCTCTGGTGCACTTTGAAGCTGTAGATTGGAACTGATTTCTCTGATCAAAGACAAATGCAACATTTCATCAAAAGTATGGACCGCATTTAACTAGAAGATTTGTCTTCTTTCCAGTTGGCTAGACATTACAATACTTATGTCTTGTATCATAAACTATTTAAAGTGAGGAGTAATGAAACGAACGTTGCATTGTATATTAATTCTGAATCTTGGAGAAATGTACTTAATCTCACAGTACTTAATGCTCTTTTATTATTCATTTTTTATTACTTTCCTTAGACTACAAATAGAAAATGATGCTAATGCCACAATTAATTCAATGACTTTGTTTTGCTGCCATACATTTGTTATAAATTACACAGGTTCTAAAAATAAATCCCAAGCTTTTTTTCCACCACAAATTATATCCAATGATGACTATATTTTTTTTATTCTCTTGTCTGCAGAGTGTACTGAAACTCAAAAAAAAAAAACTGTGTGTTAGGCAGTTTAGCAATTTTCATCCATTCAGTGAGATTTGTGAGTACACAGGAGGCAAGCTGTCTCTCTTGCTGGAAGATTTCATACTCTTCTGCAAGAAAGTGCTGCCATTAGTGTGGAATCAGCCCTCTCTCTCTTGAACTCAGCAGTTTCAAGTGCATGGAATGCAGGGGCTGACATATACATACACAACATGACATATATATACCGTATTTGCTCGATTATAAGACGACCCCCCAAAATTTGGATATTCCTTTATGAAAAAAACTACAAGCCTGAATATAAGACTACCCTATAGGAATTTTTTTTTAACTTGTATATATGTAAATTGCTTTTTAATATTTAATAAAAAATGTATATTATACAAATGCATTTCTCGTTTTTATTTCCTTTTTATGTGCCAGTGCGGCCTCTCTCCCCCTCCCCCAGCTGTCTCTCTCCCCCCCAGCATTGTCTCTCTCCCCCCCAAACTTCTTCTCTCTCTCTCCACCTCCCTTGTCTGTCTCCCCCCTCCTCTTGTCTGTCTCCCCCTCCCCTTGTCTATCTCTATCCCCCCCTTGTCTGTATCTATTCCCCTCCCCTTTTCTCTCTTCACTCTCCCTCCCTCCCCTTGTCTGTGTCTCCCCCCTCCCTCCCCTTGTCTGTCTGTCCCCCCCCCCCCCTTTGTCTGTGTCCCCCCTCTCCCCCTAACCTGGTTTTGTTCCCTGGTGGCTAGTGGGGGCAGCCGGGGGGCAGACATCCTCCATGCTGCCCGACACGGCAGTCTATTATGACTATTCATAGAAGCCCCGGCGGTCGTGCCGGGCGGAAGCAGGGGAGTCTGCGCTCATCGCGCAGACATCCCCTGCTGTTAGAGAGGGGGATCCAGGTCCCCTGCAGCTCTGCTGGGGACCTGGATCCCAGTCTTATAGTCTGACCTCAATTTGAGGTCAGATTATAAGACGACCTCGAATGTAAGAGCATTTGCTCTGAAAAAACCTCGTCTTATATTCGAGCAAATACGGTAATGATGGCTATTGGTTTACACGCTTATACCGTATTTGCTTGAATATAAGACTCTTGTCATCACTGGTATGGCCTGTTTGAGAATGCAAGGAAAGCAACAGAGAAGGAAACATTTAGGGTACAAATAGCATACTGGCCACATTGGCCATGTTTCCAGGGAACCATATTTGTTCTACATGCTGCAGAAAGAGCATGCAAAGTGCAGCTTGGCAGTATGTAGGATGGATATACACACAGACACAATCCAATTAATTAATCAGGGTGGAGATCACAAAGGACCTACCATGATTAGTTAATTGGATTGTGTCTGTGTGTATATCCATCCCATATACTGCCGGGCAGGACTTTGCATGGTCTGTCTGCAGCATGTGGAACAAATATGTGTCCCTGGATACATGGCCGATGTTGGCAACTATGCAAATAGCAGTTGTACCATGTTTGGATCCTGGGCAGCTGCCCCTTTTTCTCTGCCTTAAAATACTGCCATATCTTATAAAGATGTTACTAGATTTCATCCTTTACTGTAAGTTATGCAGCAGGGAACACTTAGAGAAATTATTATTGACAATAAGGCATGGATTGTGCATAAAGTGCGGATTATATCTACACATCACAGTATGACCTAGCAGCAGAGCAATCTAATGCTAGACTTTAAGGTTCACCAGGCTAATACTATTTCATTTTGTAAAAGGAACTCTTTTCCCAAAGAAACTGTCACAATCTCCTTCGTACTTTCCATGCAAGATACGACATAGGAAGTTGGTATCACACAGAGGTAGGGATGGAAACATTCCTTTCTGACAATGCAAAAAACAAGTTCAATTCTATAAATTCCACTTCCGTGAAAATGTTTTAGCTGCCATGTACCCCAAGCAGTATTTCATGTTGAAGGGTCACTCAAGGCATCAAACTATCTTTTGCCATCTCTTAGTGTGCAACCTGCACATGGTACAGGAATTTTTCTATACAAGTGCATGGAGGCATTCCTATAGAATCGCATGCATAGGTTCCTGCTTCAGCTCTCCCTTAGATTTTGGTTACTTGCAAGAAGATTGGTGCAATACTCTAGGTTCATCAGTTTATCAACATGTACAGTAATATCTGAAGCCAGTAATTGCCTTCCTGTATATCTTCCTTTGACAGCAGAGATTGGTGGGGAATAACAGTTGTAAGTGAGCAGTCCCATGTATTTGTATGGGAGACCACGGATTGGATCCCAGTAAATGTGAGGGTCTCTCATTTTTGCTTAAGCTACAGATCTCATGATAGACTGGATCAATCCCAGGAGTACATTTACAAAAGGCATGTTTTCAAGTAAAGTATTGCAAAAAGTAAAAAAAAAAATGTTAGCTTTAATATGCATTTATTTGTCTAGGGCTTTTTCACAGCAATCCTATAATGTAGAGCATAAATATTAATTACTACAGCAAAATAACCTTGATAAGTAATAAATAATCCCAACTTTCTCTTAATTGTTTCATTTACATGTTTGGCTTTCCTGCTCTTTTTCTCTCTTTGGGGACATGAATGGGCAGTCTTGAGTAAGGTTGGACCACTCATTAAAATGGAAGCTGGTAAAAAAAAACGTAGTCAGAATTTGGGTAAGGTTGTGACACAGATCCACTCCCCCTTCCCAAAGAAGAGGTTCAACCCAAAGAACTAAAAACCCAAGCGTGATGAGACATCTGCCCAGTATAGAGAATAGATACCTGTACACTCACATCTTTCACATTCTAGCCAGTATTTTACACAACATTTTCATATTTTTCTGTGATTTTTTTACTGTATGAAAGAACAATAAATTGTCTGTGTACTTATGATGGATTTTGATGTGTCTTTTGCATTTTAGGGAAAGTTTTAAAAAAACAAGACAAAAATGACAGTAAAGTGTCAGAGGATGGAATCTGCAAACTCTGACAGATGTATAGTCTCCTAAAAAAAAAAGTGCACCCATGCTTTGATTGGTCAGTCATAGGCATCAGTATAAAAATCCTTCTGAGTGACATTAATTGGCACACTGCATGACAGTGATTGAACGCAGACCTGGAAGAGTACAGCAAGCTATGGTTTCTTTTGATATCTGTTCTATGGTAGAATGAATGGTTATTTATTAAAGGGACTTTATCACCTAAAGATTGTTTTTACTGTGAATATAGAGAATAAAAATGATTTAAAATGATCTATACAGTGTGTTAGCAAAACTGCAAGCAAATGCCTAATTAAGGAGAAACGTGTTTTAAACGGGACTGTGGAGTCTCCTGCTTATGACATCACCTGTGGCCTAATATACAAATGAACTACTGTTCAATGGGAAGTGTGTAATTTGCATATTAGGCCACAAGTGATGTCACAAACAGACACATTTAAAACACATTTGCTTAGAGTTTTGCTAATACAATGTACAGATCATTTTCAATATTTTTGTATCCTCTACATGCTCAATATAAACAATGCTTAGGTGATACAGTCCCTTTAACACCAGGATTATTGCAGCTGTTACATCTACCAAACAAGCAGACGACTCAAGGCCTAGTTCAAACTTCATTCAGAGAAAATGGATCAAAAGTCTGTAATAGGCTCTATATACCATTTGTTGCCACATCATCAATAAATGATAATATTGGTGATATTGATGATTTTTTTTGGAGGGGGGGGGGGGGGGGGGGCAGGGTGAAAGGCTCCTCTTAACTTAGCAGACCAAAGGGAAGGAATTGTGGGGGGGAAACTGTCAATCCTGCTGTGTAGACTTCATTTCTTATGATGCTCATAACTGGCAGAGCATCATGGGAAATGTAGTCCACACAATGGGAGTGCCAAAATAATGGATTTAGAGAGTGCTGCCCAGAAACCTGTGCCTTCCACGGTCTTGTTCGTCTATTGAGAATCCAACTTGGATACGGTGGTCTTATGTTTGAAATTCCTTATCCAATTCCCTGTAATTCCTTGTTTTACCAATGGAGCCTTAAAGGCACAGTGTGGTTCCCAAAGTGCATCTTCCACGTATTAATGCATATTAAAGTACATTCAAAGTACTCTACACTGCATATTTTGCATTGCATAAAATATTAAAATCTTAGAGAAATTAGAGAAATTACAGCAGTTTGCAAGAAATGAGAGTGCTGGGCTTGCCAGTCTGGGCAATCCCGTAACACCTCGCCACTTTATAACGTGCTTCCACAGTGTCGCCCCCTTTTTGGGGTTTGAAGAAATATATGGACATACTAGCTGAGTAGAAGTCATATTTCTTCAAATGTTTGTTTTTTTTGCTGCCGGAACCAATGAGAATAATCAATAGAATCTGATAATTCTCTAGTGATGTCATCAGACAATGTGGTGCACTGCTAAAGGGAAAGTCTGGTGGCCAAAATGCATCTTCCATTGATTTAAATATGAAAATCTTACATTCAGAGGATTTGGTGAAATTACTGCAGTTTACAAGAAACCAGCATTGTCCATACTAGCTGAGTAAAAGTAAATGACCTCAATATAATAATTATATGAATGGAATATCATGTTTCTCTAGTCATGTGATCAGACACTGTGCACTGTTAAGACAGCATATGTGTACAAGAACAAGGTCACTTAGGTTCACTTAGGTTCCACACAATGCATTCTAGTCCACCAGCAGAGCATCAGAGGAAGTGACTAAATTAAACAAAACTGACATTCTCAGTGTGGCAGTATCTGTAGGATACGATACAGGGGAGAGCTTGAGCAGAATATAAAAAAAATCTGATTTATGCAGGATACCTGAGTGAGTTTGGGGACTAGACTGTCTCTTTAAGTAAGTTCCTGTGGACATGTAATTCGCACCATCACAAAATGTTTAGCCTGACTCAATCTTGCTAATAAGCGGCAACGCTGTAACAGATGGATCATTTAATGTCATTATCTTATTGTCACTCTTTTACTTGCTTCCAAATCTAAATACAGATATGTAAATGGGATTTGCCATGGAAAATACAGCTTTCTCACAAAACACTTGGCATTTGTGACGAATGGTTCAATGAAACAATTCAGATCTGACAGAAGCACTAGGATCCAAATCAGAATGTGCTTTGCGACAGGAGCTATGAGGGAATTGCAGGATCTACCAGGGAATAGGAGACAGATGGCATATGAGAATAAATACCTGACTACTTCAGATGAGCTCTTAAGATTAAAGAGAGGTAAGGGAGGAAGGCAAGACAGGATGTGCAGTGCATATAGGGAGGAAGTAAGGCAGATTAATAATCACATTTTACCAGTCACAATACAGATTTTCATTAAATAACAATATTAATATATTGTGCAAATTGCACAGAGTTAATATATAAAATGCTTTTGTACAGAAAATATTTAGAGACCAAGAAATTATAACATTGGTTTGAAAATGATTACATAATGCTCACTACTCCCATGAGTTTAATTGTAAAGGCTTGATGGTGCTTAATAACAGGCGGCCGTCACTGTGGCCCCCATTTACATTTCAGGCTCTTTAATATACTGGCACCCCTTGTAAAAGCACTTTAAAGGCTTATGTAAACATGGGGCGTAGGGTAGCAGAGCATGCCTTACCAGTATGACCAAAAATGGCCAAAGTATGAGCATAAAGAATTTTTCAACATGGAGGTTTTAGACTTTTGCTAAGCACACCCCTTTGCTCCCAATCACGCCCCAAAAAGTGGTACTTTATGCAAATGCTTAGGCTGGCACTAATTTGGCCCTGGAATGAATTGGAACAATAAACCAAAATTAATGTAAGACCTTACAACACATGATAGGTTTGGTAATCAGAAGGCCGGTCTAATGAATTCTAAAGCTGACTTTGGCTATTTGTTTGACAGGTTTGGAGTATTTTCCCCTGAAAACAAAATAAATGACCTTTAACTAGGGTTGCCACCTGGCCGGTATTTTACCGGCAGGCCGGTAAAAAATTGGCATCAGGCCAATGTTAAGTCTATGGAGACAGTAGCAAGGCCGGTATTTTTCTGAAGAAAAGGTGGCAACCCTACCTTTAACTTTACTGTTCTTTTATATGGACACTAACATCGTTACTTGATAAATCTATTTAACATTTAATTTAAAATATTTACCTTAAGACTGCAAAAAATAATTGCAGCATGCTCTTCCAATATGGCACTTGCCCGTATCTGGCAAGAGCAACGGAATTGATCAGAAATCACTTCTATTGCTCTGTTGCTGTTGTTTGACTGCCCCTAGAGGCTGTCAGCAGCATTACATGGAAAAGATGAGAGCAACGTTAACCCAAGATCTAAGATTGGGGTTAAAGTTCCACTTAGGGTTACAGATGAGTTAGGGTTAGAATTAGGGTTAGTGCAAGAGTTAGGGGTAGCTTTAGGGTTAGGGTTGTGGTCAAAAGGTCACTGTAGTAGAAAATGGTGCAAAAACAATTATAAGTAAATCTAAGTATTTTTAAATGTTTGTAATTGTGTATTTTATAATTTTTTATAGTACATTGTATGATATTATGAAAATAATGGTATCTAAAGAAAGCCCTTTTATATAATATGTGTGGGTACAGTAAATGAGAAAGAGGAACATTACAGATATTATTCTTGATTATTTTTGTCATGAAATAAACAGCGGCTATCAGTTTTGCACTTACTGACAGGGTTTCTCACACATGTTATGAAAAAAATAATACTGTATTTGCTCGAATATAAGACAAGGTTTTTTTCAGAGCAAATACTCTGAAAAAGATCCCTTGTCTTATATTCGAGGTCGTCTTATAATCTGACCTCATATCAAGGTCAGATTATAAGACAGGGGTCCAGGTCCCCTGCAGAGCTGCAGGGGACCTGGATCGCCCTTGCTAACAGCCGTTGCATGTCTGCGCATATCTTGCAGACATCCTCCGGCTGCCTCCACTAGGCACCAGGGAGATTTGGGCAGCCGGGGGATGTCTGCACGATAACAGACATCCTCCATGCTGCCCAACACTTCCGTCTATTATGACAGACCGGCTGTCCGTCATAATGGACGGAAGTGTCGGGCAGCATGGAGGATGTCTGCACATATCGTGCAGACATCCTACAGCTGCCCCCACTAGCCACCAGGGAGGCTACGTTGGGAGGGAGGGAGGGGGGAGACAGACAACATGGGGAGAGACAGACAACATTGGGGAGAGGGTGGGGGAGAGACACAGACAACATTAGGGGGAGGAGGGGGGAGAGACAGACAACATTGGGGAGGGTGGGGGAGACAGACAACTTGGGGGGAGGGTGGGGAAGACAGACAACTTGAGGGAGGGTGGGGAGAGAGACAGACAACGCTGGGGGGAGGGTGGGGGAGAGAGACAGACACCGTTGGGGGGAGCATTGGGTAAGTCTGGGGGGTAGGGGCAGCATTGGCACATAAAAGGTAAATAAAAACAAGAAATGCATTTTTTATATCATAAGTTTTTATTAAATATGAAAAAGCAATTTACATGTGAATATATACAAGTTAAACTTTTTTCCCATAGGGTAGCCTTATATTCAGGCTTTTAGTTTTTTTCCTAAAGGAATATCCATAGTTTGGGGGGTCGTCTTATATTCGAGCAAATACGGTAACAAATGTTACAATTCTTAAAAATGCAGACTTTTAAAATGAACTATAATTGTAAGAGGATTTGTAAACTTTGACAATTTTTAAAAAAAAAATTTAACTTTAAAAACATTACTGTTTTAGTTTTTAAATCCCTTCTAAGCTCCCATTGCCATACCTTCCATATTTTAAATGTATGTATTGCAGTCATTGAAAATGAATTGCTGCCTGTTTCACACATCACCTGTAATGTATAAATCAATTGTTTGTCCCTTTAAATATTTATTTATTTATTTATTTTTGTTCAAAAGCATTAGATCACCACTTCTCACAGTGTTCAGGGCACCCAGGTAATGTGTTTCGGAAATTCACCAAAACAAACAATGTCCTACAATCCATTTCATGTGATTTTTAGCCATTTATAAACTGGGGATAGAGGTCAGATTGGTCTCTGTGTAATGCTTTGATAGACACTTGCACTGCTGTCCCTGTACACATTACATTGCTCAGTATATCAGTGACTTGGCAAATACAATTTCTACAAGGTCACGATGAGATATGAATGGAAGAGCAGGAGGTGCCTTGCAGAAATCCAAACATTCCCTTGTTGTAGCTGTGATTGCCATCAAAATTTTGTAGCTGTTCACCTATATCAATATATTGTAGCTGTTCACCTATATCAATATATTGTAGCTGTTCACCTATATCAATATATTGTAGCTGGTCACCTATATCAATATATTGTAGCTGGTCACCTATAACAATATGTTGTAGCTGTTCACCTATAACAATATGTTGTAGATAGTGACTCTCTAGGTTATTGTGACCACTGACCAGATGTTTCAGGTTTCATGGAACAATCCCAGATTGAGACCACTGTCCCAGGCCAGGTGTGACCCCTTAGATGTCCCCAGATTAGTGTCAGGCCATTTAACCAAAACAGGGGTCCCACATCACAGGAGGTGAAGTTAAGGACTATAGGTCCAAAAACCTATGCACCTGCATCGAGGACAGTTCTTTGTGGCTGTTTCACCTCTGACAGGTCAGAGCGGCAGTTTGAACACTGAACTGTCAGCAGTGAAAGGCAACGCGGTCGCCATATAAATTAACCATCCTGAAAGTTACCCCGAACCCCCATACTAACCCTCTGAACTTTAATATTAACCCCCCGAACCCTAATACTAACACAGCCCCCCCGACCACTAACACTAACCACCCCGAACCCTAATACTAACACTGACCACCCGAACCATAATACTAACACTAATCCCTGAACAGTAATACTAACATTAACCCCCTAATAATACTCTTGTATGCAATCCCGCAATGAACTGTCCCACGATGACCTCTTGTCCAATGAACTGCACATCACGCGAGTTGTCACAGTGAAGCAGCTGAGTTTAGGCAGCCGTGAAGAAGAACCATGCCCTATACAGCTAACCCATTACAGTTTTTATGGACCAGGAAAGTACCAATCCATTTGTTATTCGGTGGAAGCACCGAGCGATCCCGCCTGTCCCCGTACGTCAACCCTATGGGCTGATGGGCGTCTATATTATCTTTTTTTAAAGTACCAGTCCCCCTGGTCCCAAAGCCACCACTACCATCTGTAAGGAACCATAGGTCCCAATCAATCTATAAGGGAACTTTTTTTTATCTAGTACAAATGAGCCCAAAGTGGTGTTGAACTTCAGTTCTCATGATACTCAGACAGCCATTGTGAACACAAGCATGCAAGAAACCAAGCAAATGGAGTGCTAAAAACAAATAATAACATGCAGTGCCAGAAATAAAAACAAAATAAAAAATCTTGAGTATATTCTCCCAAGGAAAATCTTTGCTGCGCGGTGGGAGAGGGGAGGAACCACAGTGAGGCGCCGACTGGGCTGCCCTGGAGGAATCTCAATGGCCCTTAGCGGGAATGAAGGATCTCCGTCTCCGGGTCACCACGCGTCACCTCCAGGGAGGGCCTGGGGAGAAGGTGCCGCCCCTGCTACCGTGAACCAACCCCCCTTCTAGCCCCCCACAGCCTGTCTTTGTCTTTTTTCTTTTTGTAAATGTACATTTTGGGGTGGGTTTTGCTTGCTGGCTTACTTACTGAAATAGTTATTTATACAGAGAAAAGATACAGAGAGACAAGAACAACAAACATAGTGTACAGCGTATAAAGCATGAAAGGTGGTGAGCGATCGCAAGAGACAAAAACAGCCTGGTTTAGCCAGAAAATGTATCATCAATCATCAAGTATACTGACCTAAACCAGGCCGTTTTTGTGTTGCCCTTCTCGGTAGTGAAGACTTCCCTTTGGAGAATGTCCTCATGATTTTTGGATGAAGCATATACCCCTGGATTTTTTTCGTATAATTTGAGTATGGTTTCTATATAATTTTTAGCACTCCATTCAGGGGCGGATCCAGAGTCTGATCTCGGGAGGGGCACATTTCCGTCTGTCTTTTCCTCTCTCCCTTGTCCGTCTGTCTTATCCTCTCTCCCATGTCCGTCTGTCTTTTCCTCTCTCTCGTGTCCTTCTGTCACGCTCCTCTCCCTTCCCATGTCTGTCGCACTCCTCCCACTCCCCGTGTCCCTCTGTCTCTCTTCCTTCCATGCCCGTTTCTCTCCTCTTCCTTCCCATGTCCGTCTATGTATCCTCTTCTTTCCCATGTCCATCTGTCTCTTCTCTCATTTCCCATCTCTCTGTCTCTCCTCTCCCATCCCATGTCTGTCTGTCTCTCCTCTACCATCCCATTTATGTCTCTCTCTTCTTCCTTCCTATTTATGTCTCTCTCCTCTCCCTTCCCATGTCTGTTTGTCTCCTCTCCCCTTCACATATCTGTCTGTCTCTCCTCTGCCATCCCATATTTGTCTGTCTCTCCTCTGCGAACCCATGTCTGTCTGTCTCTCCTCTACCATCCCTTTTATGTCTCTCTTTTCTCCCTTCCCATGTATGGCTCTCTCAGCCAATCTCTCAGCCAATTTGCCCAATAATATGCCAGTGTTAGTTGCCATTTAATATGCCCCAGCCAATTTGCCCAATAATATTCCAGTGTTATTTTCCATTTAATATGCCTCAGCCAATTTGCCCAATAATATTCCAGTGTTATTTGCCATTTAATATGCCCCTGACAATTTTCCCAATATGCCAATGTTATTTGCCATTTAATATGCCCCTGCCAATTTGCTCAATAATATGCCTGTGTTAGTTGCCATTTAATATGCCCCAACCAATTTGTCCAATAATATTCCAGTGCTATTTGCCATTTAATATGCCCCTGACAATTTTCCCAATATGCCAATGTTATTTGCCATTTAATATGCCCCTGCCAATTTTCCCAGTAATATGCCAGTGTTATTTGCCATTTAATATGCCCCTGCCAATTTGCCCAGTAATATGCCAGTGTTATTTGCCATTTTATATGCCCCAGCCAATTTGCCCAGTAATATGCCAGTTATTTGCCATTTAATATGCCCCTGCCAATTTGCCCAGTAATATGCCAGTTATTTGCCATTTAATATCCCCAGCCAATTTGCCCAGTAATATGCCAGTTATTTGCCATTTAATATCCCCAGCCAATTTGCCCAGTAATATGCCAGTTATTTGCCATTTAATATCCCCTGCCAATTTGCCCAGTAATATGCCAGTTATTTGCCATTTAATATCCCCTGCCAATTTGCCCAGTAATATGCCAGTGTTTCCTATCATTAATAAGCCCCTGCCTCTTTCCCCAGTACATTCCCCCCATCTCCCCAGCACTTACCTTTCCCTGGTGGCTAGTGGCAGGCAGCATGGTCTTCTCCATGCTGCCTGTTCGTCTCACAGATGGTTGTGCCGACAGGTCACGTGACCCGGCGCGCGTATGATGTCAGCGCGCAGGTCACGTGACCTGTCGGCACTTCCGTGTCGGCACACTGCACGGGGAGCCGAACAGGCAGCACGGAGGTTTCTCTGTGCTGCCTGTTCGGCTTCCCGAGCAGCCTGCCGGCAGGCAGAGAAAGTGAGGGGGATCTTCCGATCCCTTCTCACCTCAGTCTCTGCCTGCAAGCGCGTTTTTTTTTTTTTTTAAAGTGTCTTTTTTTTTTTTCTCTCTTCTCGGGGGGGGGGGGGGGGGGCAATTGCCCCGTTCCCCCCCCCCCCCCCCTGGATCCGCCACTGACTCCGTTTGTAATCATTTAAGGGTGATAAAGGGAGTGACACCTGTATGCTAACCGTATTTATTTCTATACATATTCTCTGTGGCACCTGATGCATAAGAATAAATAGAGATCTCCGTACTGGCCTCTCCTGAGTGCTTTATCGGTAATAAAGAAGCTTGGTTATGGAGCATATTCTATTAGAGAATAAAGAAGCATAATCTGGCTTTAAACCATGTTAGTAAATATATAATATCTTTCAATTGATTAATTTTTCATTGTGATGGGAGTCCTCAAGAGAACTGGAATACCACTTAAGTAATCATGTCTCAGTGTTCTCCACAATTATTATGTACTCTGACACTTACCAGTGTTCCTATGTAACAAGACACAGCTATTCATAACTGTAGAAGCACCAATAATTTATACCACGTATTAATAATTCATGGCTGTACTAGTGAGGCTGATGCAGAGCAACTGTTACAAATGCAAAACCAAAAGATAATTGATGGTGTGAATTTGGCCAAGGCTCTGTTCCATGTAATAAACTGAATTAATCTCTTTTATGGGAACGCGAAAGTCTGTATCATGAAATACTGGCTATTATTACAGTCACTTTCTTAGTATAGCGTACTAATCTCAAACCAGAGAGAAATATACGACTGGCTGAGTTTGGTTAGATGGGGTTAATTACATTACTAGTGAGCAAAAAGTACATTTTTTAATAGCCAGATTCAAACCCAATAATTTATAATCCTGCAAGAACACGATAAACAATAAAAAGCAAATTCCATCTTTTATTCCCAACTGGTAATAATACAAAATCATTGTCGTCAATTCTAAAGCACACAAACAAATGTGATTTGCATGTGCATCATACAGCAAGCAGAGCGCCCATATAAGGACTCTGTTTCATAAACACTGTTTGTGACATCACCTTGTGGCCTGATATGCAAATATCACTGATGTGTAATTTGCATGTTCGGGCACAATGTAATGTTATAAACAGGAGACACCACAGACGCATCTAAAATAAAGATGATTCTTAATGCATTTTCTTGGAATTATGCTAGCACTATCAGTAGATAATTGTGTGTTTAGTTATGTGATATTGGTACTTAGCAGTAACGTAGAGAGATCCAGCTAGTTGTGCACCTGGTAACATGGAGAGAATCTCAAGGTATATCTAAGTCTCTATATACGTCCTCAAGGTACTCAAGGACCATGCTTTTCAGGACATATATATATACGTCCATGTACGTTAAGGAGTTAACTCAGTAATGCCTCTCAGCTAAAGCAGAGCTAATCCCGTTTCGGGGGGAGGGGGATTAGCGGGGGCATGCACTCAGCCAATAAGAGTGGTCTAAATGCTCATGTCTGTCTGCCACTGCATTGAGACATAGAGACCCTCATCTGTAGACGGGACCGAATTACACAGTCAGCCACCAAAACAGCCTACATGTGTCACAGTGAAGCATGGGGGCTGTAGATAGTGCTGCCACCCAGCTGGTATTTTACCAGCAGTCCTAGAAAAATTGGCTTGAGGCCTGTATTAGGTCTATTGAGGTCATGGCAAGACCAGGTTTAAGTTAAGGAAAGGTTTTACTCTAGCTACGGATCAGAAGATAAAATGGCATCTATTTTAACAAGGGCGTGCCATTTTATCACCATACATAGTCTTTTCACATGTGCTTCTACACCTTGTTCCAAATTATTATGCAAATTCTATTTAAGTGTCACAAAGATTAAATATTTGGTTTTTCAGTATAACTCATGGATGGCATTGTGTCTCAGGGCTCTTTTGATCACTGAAAACAATCTCGGACACCCAGATTGCCAGGTGAGCCCAATTTAAGGAAAAACTACTAAAGGAGGGTGTTCCACATTATTAAGCAGAGCACCATTTTCATGCAATATGGGGAATAAAAAGGATCTCTCTGCTGCCGAAAAAAGAGAAATGGTTTAATGCCTTGGACGAGGTATGAAAATATTAGATATTTCACGAAAACTTAAGCATGATCATCGCACTATTAAGAGATGTGTAGCTGATTCAGAGCACAGACGGGTTCGTGCAGATAAAGGTACATTGAGGAAGATTTCTGCCAGATCCATGCATCGGATCAAGAGAGCAGCTGCTAAAATACCATTACATAGCAGCAAACAGATATTTGATGTCCAGATTGATGGAGTAGTCGATGGTTGGTGGACGGCCACCCTGTTCCAACAAGGCTGCGACGTCAGCAAGGCGGTGGTGGAGTCATGTTTTGGGCCGGAATCATGGGAAGAGAGCTGGTCGGCCCCTTTAGGGTCCCCGAAGGTGCAAGATGACCTCTGCAAAGTATGTGGAGTTTCTGACTGACCACTTTCTTCCCTGGTACAGAAGGAAGAACTATGCTTTCCGTAATAAAATCATCTTCATGCATGACAATGCACCATCTTATGCTGCAAAGAATACCTCTGCATCAATGGCTGCTATGGGGATAAAAGGAGAGAAAGTCATGGTGGGGCCTCCATCCTCCCCTGACCTCAATCCTATTGAGAACCTTTGGAGCATCCTCAAGCAAAAGATCTATGAGGGTGGGAGGCAGTTTACATCCAAACTGCAGCTCTGGGAGGCTATTCTGACATCTTGCAAACAAATTCAAGCAGAAACTGTCCAAAAAACTCACAAGTTCAATGGATGCAAGACTTGCGAAGCTGCTATCAAATAAGGGGTCCTATGTTAAAATGTAACATGACCAGTTGAAATGTTTACCGTATTTTTTGCCTCATAAGACGCACTTTTTTCCTCCTCAAAAGTGAGGGGAAATGTCTGTGCGTCTTATGAGGTGAATATCATACTTACCTCCATGCTGCTCTCCGTCGTGTGCTTTTTTTTTTTTTTCTTCTTAACTTTATTGATGTCGCGCGACGTCAATAGAGTGAAGAAGGGGAAAAAAAGCGCCCGGAGCTTCCTTCCTCCGTGCAGGAGGTTAGACTGCACGGAGGAAGCGACGGAGAGCAGCATGGAAGTATGACATTCAACGGAGAGGTAAGTGCTAGGGAAGGGGGGAGGAAGGTGGCACAAACGAGCATAACAGTGAGGGGCAAAAGACTGGCACAGTGAGGGGCAAAAGACTGGCACAGTGAGGGGCAAAATCCTGGCCCAGTGAGGGGCAAAATCCTGGCACAGTGAGGGGCAATATCCTGGCACAGTGAGGGGCAATATCCTGGCACAGTGAGGGGCAAAAGACTGGCACAGTGAGAGGCAAAAGACTGGCACAGTGAGGAGCAAAAGACTGGCACAGTGAGAGGCAAAAGACTGGCACAGTGAGGGGCAAAATCCTGGCACAGTGAGGGGCAATATCCTGGCACAGTGAGGGGCAAAATCCTGGCATAGTGAGTGACTAAAGCCTAACATAGTGAGGGGCAAAATCCTGGCATACTGGGGGGCATAATCCTGGCATATTTAATGGCTAAATCCTGGCATAGTGAGGGGAAAAATCCTGGCATATTGATTGGCTAAATCCTGGCATATTGATTTTTTTTTTCTTGTTTTCCTCCTCTAAAAACTGGGTGCGTCTTATGGTCAGGTGCGTCTTATGAGGCGAAAAATACGGTAACAAGTTAAAATGTTGTTATAAGTTTGATTGAAATAGCTTTTGATTTCAGTAAATATGCCGAAAACACAACAAATGACAATTTTCAGTTCTTTACAACCTATAAAGTGTTTTGAAACTTACTGTGCGTAATAATTTGGAACAGTGCATTGTAAGTTTTTTATGTTTAAAAAAAATACTGTTATCTTTAGGAGGTTTGTTCAATAAAATTTGAATTGTACTCTTAATAGTTGATAACATGAGAATTATGCTGACTGTTATTTACATCAATTATTTAGGTAAATGAGAAAATTATAATTTGCATAATAATTTGGAACAGGGTGTATTACAAAGAAGTTTAGTGGCTCATTAATGCCTGATTTGGCCACTTGTTTCGGTTCTGAGCCTAAGCTACTGGCTAATCGTTACCTCTTTCGATATGAATTACGGTATAACATTATAAGAATCTATTATATACGAGTGTAAGTATATAAGTATACACCTGGATTGCACCCCAGTGATCAGAGGGTTAAACGTCCTCACAAAAGATAAGGAATCTTCATGCAAGCCCAAATTGAGTATTTGTGCCATGTTTAAATATCAGTAAAGCAATATTTTTTTTTTGCAATCAAATTAATGTAAGTTATACAAAAAACGATGCTGAAACATGAGGAATGGAATAAATCAGAGATCGGAAAATTAATTTCTACAAAGAAATCACAGAAGGTGCCAAGTGTGCGGCTTTATAATCATTGCCCTGACACTAACGTTTTTAATTACTAGTAGAGTAATATTAAAGCCTCCCTGGAAACAGTATATCACTGAAAGTTTGATATTACTGTCATTAAAAAGGTGACATAATGATGGCAGGCATTTTTTTGGCTCCCGTGCTGCATCTTTGAGTACTGGATCCTTTATAGGTTCCAATGTGTATGCCAACTACCTCCAATATCACTAACTAACTCTACTAATATAACTCCAGCCCACTGATTAAACAAAACCAATGGGTGCAGGACACTGGCAGGGAGTATGTTGAACTGAATAGATCTATCTATCATTAACTGGGAGCCGAGCGGGGAAATAGCATAAATACCCGAGCTGAGAAAGTTCTCCAACTTGTCTCTCTTTCCAAGTCTGCTATTAATGCTTGATTCATGCAGTTTACTGGCGCCTATTCTTTTTAGCCTGTCCCAATCCAATCAGCTATGAGTTCAAATAACAAATAAAATCGCCTTCTGTGACCTGTGTTCCGGCGAAACGCGTCAAGAAGCAGGTGAACTTTCATTCGGCGTGCCCGCTATGTAGACCATCGCTGAATTCACCGATTTCTAAAATTTGGCTAACATGACCAATCTGAATCCGTTTTGGGTCAAATCGGTATTTTTTGCGTTGACCCCCGTCCAATAAGGATTCTGGCGCAGAAAATATATAGGCCTACTCACTTCGGTGATCAGAATGGCCCCTTAATTTGGGCTACTCACAGTGATCCCGAAATTTTCGGCACGAAAATCGACAACATGGAGTTTGGCCAACAGGAATAACTTCGGAAAAATAGCCGAAATCCCCCCCATAGAAGTCAATGAAGAGTCAAAATCCACACAAAATGGGCCAAAGTAAAAATAAAAATAATCTATAAAAATTCTGCTAAAGTAAAAAATAAATTAAAATAGAAATAAAATACATAAAAATATATTAAAATAAAGTAAATTAACATACCTGTTTAAAAAAAAAAATTCTTATATTAATGTTTTTCTCTCCGTTGTCTCATATATATTGTTACAATATATAACATTCATATATTATTAATTTGTATTATTTTTTGTTATTTACAATAGTTTTTAATTTATCTTACGTTAAAAATGTAATTTTACAGATATAGCGGGTTGAAATGTCCTAATTTTGGCAATTGTAGCCGATTTCATGGCCATTGGGGTGACTGAAAAAACGGCCCATAATCAGAGGAATTATCTCCACAATTTCATTCAGGGCCAGATCGAACATATTAAGTAGACCCCATAGTCTGATATCTGTTACTCTTTTAATACTGTGCAACAATTCACAAATACTGAAGCCAACAAATGAGTAAATGAAATACACTTTAACTTGTTTGAACTTTGGCACGGGGAACAATTAGTTCTTCTGTTACAATGATTTCTATAAATGTTGTCCTATTGTAACTATTGTACTGCTATAGAAAATGCTCAAACCCATGTTTTCACACAGGCTTTTACTTGACAATGATTTCTACAATGTTCCTGCTCTTTCTATGAATAATATTCTTTGCTGGTAGTAAAATCCCCTGTTGTCTATCGTTATGGCATGACCTTGTGCCATCTGTATGAAGGATACCCAGACTGCTCTTACATTATCCTTTAGAACTGTTCTGATTTTAGCTTTTGCAGGCTGTGTTATAGTCCTTCCATCTTCGGAATTAAAACGTTTCTGGTCCTCCTATGTTACATTAAAGTGTCTCGGTCACCGAAATTATATTTAAACTGAATAGAGAGATTTAAAAAAAAATATCTGTCCATTGTGTTATCAGAATTGCAATCAAATGCATAAATTAAGAGAAAAATGTGTTTTAAGTCTGTCTGTGGAGTCTCCTGTTTATGACATCACCGGTGGCTTGATATGCAAATTACACATTTGCCATTGAAAAACAGTTAATTTGCTTATCAAGCCACAGGTGATGTCATAAGCAGGAGACTCCACTGACACAGTAAACCATTTACTTGCAGTTTTGCTAATACAATGTATAGATCATTTCCAATATGTTTTTATTCTCTACATGCACAGTAAAAACAATGGTTAGGTGACACAATCCATTAAACATCCTGCACTGTATTTGCATCATGTATGTAATGCTTTTCTGGCTTCACTGTGATGTCAACTATTTTTGAACGACTTTTTAATGGAAAGTATGTTCATTTTCATATCAGGCCACGAGGTGATGTCATAGACATGTGGCCATGATCTGTAGTGCTGGCTATTAACTTTAATTTGTTCTAATTTTGTGAAGTGGACATAATTCTCTAAATTGACCATTCATTCCTTAAAATCTTGACTAACACAGGACTCAGTTGGTGTTCACCTCTTGTCTAGACAAGATCCGGCCTGACTTGTTGCAATCAATTCCACTAATCCCTCCAACTAATTTTCTACTTCTATGTCTTCTAGTCAGATATCATTTGATACTGATTGTTAACCAGGGTCATATTTCCTCATGAATATAGTAACAGCATATAGTGGGATCTACTTGCTACAAGTGAACTGACAAGGGAAATGCAAAGATCAGGCATTTATAGATGAGTTGGAAAAAATCTCCAACTTTCTAATAAACTGATTTATTTTGCAATTTAATTGTCAGTTCACTTTTAGTGAATAACCCCCGGTACCATTTGACTTTTTAGACCCGGTTAAAGATGCAAGAGGAAATTCTCCAACTTGTCTATGTGTATCAGTTATGCAAGTGATAAAACTGTACATCTATAGTACTAAAAGTATGGAAATAATAAACTCTGCTATTAAGCTCAACCATTCACACATAACTATTGCTGCTTCTCTTTTCCTAAAAGAAGTAAAAAACAACCCATGTTAACTTAATCCAATTGGCAATTGGATTTCTCCAAACTTGCTTAATTTCTAGAACCCTGAATATACAAATTTTTTTTTAAATTCCCCTATCACGGACAGGGCTATTGGCCGAGCCGTGACGTGGGAGTATGGGTGTGAAAGGGGCTACACGTCAACCGGACCTCTGGTGCATTCGTCACTTTTCCCGCAGGGCACAAAGCAACCACCACGAACACCCAAGGGTCACCAAAACTCCCAGCTCAAAGACTAAAAGCTGGCAGTCTTCGGTTACCCCAAAAACACAGCAGAATTGCAATATAGAGTAACTCCTACTGACCAAATATCAAGTAAAGTAACCCCTTAGTAATAATTATACCTCTAGGCTAAATTAGAGAATAAGAGACAGAACTGATTAAAGATATTATGTGCTGTTACACAAAAAATGTATGTAAAAAGGAGACAAGTACATGAAACAGTTGAGAATAAAAAGGACAAAACAAAAATGATCATACCATAGGCGGTTCCTGGAGTCGGGTCACTTCATCGCCGCGGCTTCATTGATGACAATTCAGTGCTGCAGTTAGAACGCTGAACTGTCAGCCCTGTACTGTCAGCTCTTACAAATGTAAAAAGAAAATACCCCCCCCTAATAAATGATTCCACCCCAAGTGCCCCCCCAAACCCCAATACTAAAACTAACCCCAAAACCCCAACACTAAAATTAACCCCCGAACCCTAATACTAACCTCCAAACCCTAATACTAACCCCCGAACCCTAATACTAACCCCCTAATACTAACCTCCAAACCATAATACTAACCCCCTAAACCCTAATACTAACCCCCGAACCCTAATACTAAAATTAACCCTCTAAACCCTAATACTAAAATTAACCCCGAACCCTAAAAACGAATTCTTACCCCCTAAACCCTAATTCTAACCACCCTAAACCCCAATACTAAAATTCTAATTCTAAAACTCTATCTTCTAACGCTAACACATTAAAACTCACCTTTAGCGATGAAATGTCCCGCAATGAAATCTCCCGCGATGAGCTGTCTTGTGGTGAAGTGACGTCGGTGAAGCGGATGCAGCCGCGATGAAGTGTCCCATCCCCCCTGGAGTCTAGTGTTGTTTGGCTTTTGATGGTAAAAATGACTCATTCCTCCTTACACACCACTTTATCCCCCTCTATCTCTAGCTAAGACAACTTTGTCACCTGTGAAGATAGACGGGCATAAGTGGCTCAGCTGATTATGACATCCTGAAGGTGGGGTCACAACTGCTCAACTTTTGCCTTAGAACACAAAATATGTAATAGGTGGTTCCTTGCGCGTGGCATAATTATGACACCGGGCTCATCTTAATACCCTGTTCCAGCCGGTCAGTTTAAGATCACACATGACATGTATGCACCTAGCCCAAATTACATATTTTCATATCTCCCATGCCATCCGCCACCTCCTAGTGCTGTTTGTTGTCCCTCAAAAGCCTGGACCATGCTGGTTTCAAATATATTTTGATTATGAAGCCCATCCCAGCATGTATCCAGATACAGCAATTGCTAAAATGATGTGGGCCTTTTTTTCTGATCTCTGGGCCAAATGTATCCTGAGACCCCCCCCCAGAGTTGGTTGATGCCTCAATGTCTAGTTTTGGGACTGGAGTACAGGATGCAACAATTAACATCAAACATATCTCACCTTAGTGAGAGAAAGTTTGGACCAGATTAGCAGAGGGCCATTAACCTTAATTAACTGTCCCTGCCTCCACTACACAGACACTTGACCAAAAGGATAACAATTAAAAACACACACAGCAATTTAAATTATAAATTTGATAAAATGCACACACACATGATAATAAATACAAGAAGAGAGAAGGCCTGCATAGGCCTAAATCATGCTTTAGCAGAACATCCCCTTCTAAACACTGATTATTTTAACACAACCTCCCTGTGCAGTGAAAATCTATTCCATGAATATTTATTTGTAAAGCGCAGTCCTGGAGGGAGCGCTTGGCAAAAAAGCTTGGCGCCAGAGGCGCTGCCATCACTGCGGATGAAATCCATATCTTTGTTGTTTTTCCTTTGACAAACAAACCTCACTACTTTTCTGTTAAAATTCTCTCTTACGTTTTATCTAACACTATCTATTACAGTTTATTGTATTTAGAACCAAGAGTTAAGTATAAAATAATTGAAAATATAGAATCCCCAACTTATCCTACACACTCAAGAGGGTGTAATCTCGCAATTAATATAAAGTTTAAAAATATAGTAATTAAATTAAAGCACATAACACATTTCCTATCTACATAGAGCATCTTCTTGTTCCCTCAGTTACAAGCTGGTACATTTTATTATTTTTTTAACCAAAAAATCTTTTTATACAATTTATCTTAATTATAAATCAACGGGGTTTATTCAACCAGCCAGATCTCCTAATTAGCTGAATGCCTGACTACAGAGCCTTCAAATAGAATCATTCAGTTCAGTGGAAAGTCAGATTGCCGTTTTTGATCATCTCTCGGTAGAGACAATTGTATTAATATTATATTTCCATTATATTTCATCACTGTCACTGTTGCATTACTTCATATTATTTATTAGCATGATTTGCCACTGCATGCACAATACTCTCTCTGGACAAGAGTATTGGGACACATCACTCAGTTATTGAATTCAGGTGTTTTAATCAGACCCATTGCCACAGGTGTATAAAAGCAAGCACCTAGCCATGCAGTGTGAATTTTAAAAAAAATGAGTTATTCTGAAGAGCTCAGTGAATTTAAATCATGGTGACAGGATTCCATCTTTGCAATAAATTAGTTTGTGAAATTTCATCCCTGCTAGATATTCCACGGTCAACTGTAAGTGGTATTTTTGGAAGATGGAAGCATTTAGGAACAGCAACTTTGCCACGAAGGAGAAGACCACATAAAGTGACAGAGCGGGGTCACCAAGTGCTGAGGTGCATGGTGTGTAGATGTTTCCAGTGATCTGCTGATTCCATAGCGGAAGATTCCAAACTACCACTGGCATTAATATCAGCACACAAACTGTGCAGTGACAGCTTCATGGAATGGGTTCCCATGGCTGAGCAGCTGCATGCAAGCCTCACATCACCAAGTACAATGCCAAGCGTTGGATCGAGTGGTGTAAAGCATGACACCACTGGACTCTGGAGCAGACGAAACATGTTATGAGGAGTCTTCAGTGTTTGGCAGTCTGATGGGTTAGTCTGAGTTTGGCAAATGCCAGGAGACTGTATTGTACCAACTGTGAGGTTTGCTGGAGGAGGAATAATGGTGTGGGGTTGTTTTTCAGGGGTTGGTCCCCTTACTTCCAGTGAAGGGAAATCATCATGTGTCAGCAAGCCAAGATATTTTGGGCAATGCTATGCTTTCATCTTTGTGGGAACAGTTTGGGGAAGGCCCTTTCTGTTCCAGCATGACTGTGTTCCAGTTAAGGTTGCTACCTGGCCGGTATTTTTCCAGCAGGCATTGGCTTCAGGCTAATGTTAAGTCTATGGGGAGAGTACCAATGCTGGTATTTTTCTGAAGAAAAGGTGGCAACCCTAGCTCCAGTGCACAAAACAAGGTCAATAAAGATATGGTTGGATGAGTTTGGTGTGGAATCATTTGCACACCACTGATTCAAAATTGAGTTGGAAAAATTCTACATCTTGCCTTGTTTTCTCACTGGGCCATCAGTGCCTGCTTTCTGTTATTCTCTTTTCGGTTCATCACAATTCACTGTTTATTGAATAGTCTTTGTATCACATTTACAAATGAGTACCGTATTTGCTCGATTATAAGACGACCCTGATTATAAGACGACCCCCCAAACTTTGGATATTCCTTTAGGAAAAAAACTAAAAGCCTGAATATAAGACTACCCTATAGGAAAAAAGTTCAACTTGTATATATTCACATGTAAATTGCTTTTTTAATAAAAAATTATGATATCAAAAAATGTATTTCTAGTTTTTATTTCTTTTTATGTGCCAATGCTGCCTTTCTCTTTCCCTTGCCCCCATTTTTCTCTCTCTCCCCCCTCCCCTTGTCTGTCTCTTAACCCCCTCACTCCCCTCGTCTCTGTCTCTTAACCCCTTCCCTCCCCTTGTCTGTCTCTTAACCCCCTCCCTCCCCTTGACTCTGTCTCTGCCCCCCTCCCTCCCCCCTGTCTCTCTGTCCCCCCCTGTCTCTCTGTCCCCCTCCCTCCCCCTGTCTCTCTGTCCCCCTCCCTCCCCCTGTCTCTCTGTCCCCCCTGTCTCTCTGTCCCCCTCCCTCCCTCCCCCTGTCTCTCTGCCCCCCTCCCTCCCTTCCCCTTACCTTGATCCCTGGTGGCTAGTGGGGGCAGCCGGGGGATGTCTGCACGATACGTGCAGATATCCTCCATGCTGCCCGACACGGCAGTCTATTATGACGGACAGCTGTCCATCATAATAGTCTGCCGTGTCGGGCAGCATGGAGGATATCTGCACGTATAGTGCAGACATCCCCCAGCTGCCCGATTGTCCCTGGTGCCTACTGGGGCAGCAGAGGAAGTCTGCGCGATGAGCGCAGACTCCCCTGCTGCCGCCCGGCACGCTCGCCGGGGACTTCTGTGACGAAAGCGGAAGTACTCGGCTTCTTCACAGAAGCCCCGGTGGTCGTGCCGGGCGGAAGCAGGGGAGTCTGCGCTCGTTGCGCAGACATCCCCTGCTGCTAGAGAGGGGGATCCAGGTCCCCTGCAGCTCTGCTGGGGACCTGGATCCATGTCTTATAATCTGACCTCAATTTGAGGTCAGATTATAAGAGACCTCGATTATAAGCATTTGCTCTGAAAAAAACCTCGTCTTATAATCGAGCAAATACGGTAGGTTCTAAATAGCTCCAGCCTGAGCATCTGGAGTTATTAATGGAATGCAGAGGATCTCATTTAACATTTAATACACATTTCATTTCCTTATGTTATATCACTTTTGTTTTTAGGTCAGATGTTTCATGATTAGAGTGGGTTGTGCTCAGCATTGGGGAATGGAAGGTTGCCTCTAGCTCCCATTGTAAGATTGACTGTATTAGTAATCCAAGTGGGTTCCAGGTGTATTAACCTTCCATTCTCAAGTTGCAATTTTGCTTACTCTACGTTTTAATAATTACTCCGAAATAGAAGACTTTCAATAGCGACATCAATCAATTTATGACCAATCTAAATGTGGAACTTTATACATTACTGCTTCTAGTGTGATGGAGCTGAAGGTCTGTGCTCCCAGTGATATGGAGAAACATAGAATATGTCGGCAGTTAGAACCATTCAGTCCATCTAGTCTGCCCAATTTTCTAAATACTTTCATTAGTCCCCGGCCTTATCTTTTTTTTTAATTTATTTATTTTTTTTAAATTAAAGTTTTATTGAGCATACTCAAAATATACAGTATAGATCATAAGTATGTCGACAAACAAATATAGTAATCACTGTAATACAGAGCACGTTCCACAGTAATAACTCGTTTTAAATTTTAAAAACTAAAAACAGGACACATTCCTTCTGTTATATTACAATTATAGAGAAAGAAACAACTTCCAAAATTATTGAATTGAAACACCCCATCTTCCTTTGCAAACCAATTCATTACCTGTCTATGATGTCAAAGAAATAAACGGACTCTAATCATTACAGACAACTGTGGATAGAATATCAGGGTTGTTCATGGGCAGAACATAATACAAAACGTGAGGGGTGGAGTCCCCCGGATAGGAACCTGTGACTTAGGTTCTGTGGTGTTCTTTTTATAAAGGAAAAACACTTTCTTATCTAACACATTAAAAATATAATACACAAGATTCCTCCAGTCAGTTCCTCTGCATAATACAGAGATTATTTAACACAAGCAGGGTCTCTCCAACCCAGCACCTATAAAGATAGGAATCGACTATAATAGCCCTATCCTTCATTTCAACCATCAGATGGGTAAGAAAATATGGAGAGAAAGAACAAAAAAGAGAAAAGAAAAGGGAAAAATGAAAAGTTTACAGTGTAGTAGAAAAGGGAATACAAGGAAAAGAAGATATTTAGAGAAGGGAGTTGGAAAAGGGAGAGTTTGAAAAAGGAAACATAGGGAACTGCAAGAAGCTGCCCAAAAGAGGGAGCAGCTGGCCACCGCCAGAAGGCGTGACCAAAAGATTGGGCCTCGGGACACATCTGGTGACCCGAAAAAAATGCCGCCTCGACCAATCTGGTGGCGACGATGCCCTGGGGGGGGGAGAAAATACCATCAATAGTGTAAAACAGGGAACTCGAAAAACGCCTTCAGCTCAGCATAGCCAGTCAAAACTCAGTCTTGCGGTGAGTCAATGTCACTTAGCGGCAACTCCTAATTATCTGTTGGCATAGTGGGATTTGTAGCGCCAGGCTCCAGAGGTAGAAGTGGAGGAAATCCCAGCCCTTTTAGAAAACTATCCACCTCAGCAGGGTCCTCGATGGTCAGTTGTTTGTTCTCCGTGGTAACCGTGAGAGAGGTGGGAGAGCTCCAGCGGTATTTGATGTCGTGATTTCGCAAGTGGGTAGTTAAACCTGCCATAGATCTTCTCCAATTTATTACCTCAAGGGGTAGATCATCATACAGTTGCAGTGAACTTCCAGCGTATTGAATATTTTGTATATTCCTTGAGGCGTGCAGGATCGCTAGCTTGTCAGCAGTGCTCTGGAATTGAATAATTATGTCCCGGGGAGCTGCTTGTGGAGCTCGTTTTGCTTTACGGACTCTGTAACTGTCCGAAATCCGGCTAGTCCCGGGTTTAAAGTCCGGTTTTAACTGTTGGAGCAAGCCATCCAGATAGGCACGGAGCGCGGTGGGCCCAATCGCCTCCGAAACCCCTCGTAGACGGATATTAGCACGCCTTGATTTCATTTCAAGTGCTAGTACTTGGCGCTGCAGCCTTTGCGAGTGAGTAGCCACTTGGCATATTTGTTGTTTCGATTCTTCCCGCTCCCGAGCGGCCGCAGCCGAATCAGTTTCAAGAGTGGCTACTTTGGATGTAAGTGAGGTAAGTTCCGATCGCATGGCCGCCATTTCAGCTTTCAGAACGCCTTGTAAATCCAGAAACAATTTGTTAATATCCCCTTTGGTTGAAGGTGTTCTATCTGCCAGGGGTTCGGGTGGGTGTGCAGGAGGCCTTCTATTGCGTGGTGAAGGCGAATCATCGGAAGACCCGTCTGAGCCCCGGTTGTCCTGTGAATCGGCAGGTGCGATAGGGAGAGGCTTATAAGGCCTAAACAGTAGAGAGCCAATATCTTTGGTAATATGGTCCGATATTTGTTCAGACTTTTTCTTCCTGCGCCCCATATCTACCAGAAGGTGGGAAGAGGATTTTTTCGACGTTTTGGCTGGAGATGCCATATAAATTGAACTTAATTAAGTAGCCGTTGTAGGAGCTCAGCCGAAGCACGTCTTTCCCCTGTGGCTGCAAGCTCCTCCCCCCCCCCGGCCTTATCTTATATCTAGGACAGCCATCCCACGCAAGATTAAACCTTCACTGTGTCAACCTCTACTTCTTTAGGTGGAAGGCTATTCCATGGATCAAATACCCTCGCAGTAAAGTAATGTTGTCCACCTCTGGTTCATGGAACTCTAGCTGCCCTGGGTAACACACTTGTGATATCACACACTGGCACTCAGTATGTCCTTCAATTGCTGAGATTGAATGTTGAAGGTTTGGCATCATACAAAGCAGTCAGACAAAATTGCACCTGACAAAGGGACACTCCCACCAAAAAATTAAAATGTTTTTTTTTTTTTTTACATTGTTGATTTCAGATATGTGCTGCCATTTCGGTGCTTAAAATGAATTATCAAACAAACTAGGTGTCAGCATATGAGGTCTATTTACTGATGGAGGTCAAAATAATATGGGTGGCGCTACCTCTAAGCCCTAACCCTCAGCTCTCCCATTGATCCCCAAGTAAAAGGGTCTGTATGCCCATTACTTTCTCAGTTTGATGTGATTGACAGTCAGTAGAAAATCAGGCTTGGATTCATAGTCCACCAGACTCCAAAAAAAGAAATGAGGTTAAAAGGCTTCGTATTTGTGATTTAAGGGAAAAGTGGGTGGGAATTAAGGCAAAATCGGGTGGGCTATGTCACAAATGGGGTAGGATGGAAGCAACACCAGGTGAATATAAACAGTGAGACCATTTGACCATGCTAGACATCTGTTATCTGGCACTGCACTCTAACAAAGTACCTAGTGTGCCTAATGTGGAGTATGGAAAAGATTAAATATGCCATGTTTGTGATCACAGGAGTTGGAATCCCTGTGCTTTAACTTGTTATGGTGTTGTTGATTCTACCAGCTTCATGCATGTTTTACTCTGCCACATTGCCTGTAGCCTTTAATCACCAGGAGACCATGGCAGGACTACTTATCGGTCCATCAATTTAAAGCATAACTTTTATATTTCAGTTTCAGCCGGTATGTTTATACTTGTGATGATGTTAAGATAATTACATTTCACTTGTGGTTCTCTAGTGGTGTTCTGTAAATCTGTTAGTTGATTGCTGGGTGACAAGGGTACATACTTTAAAAGTGAATCTGATTTCCCTTTAATATGCAGCAGCAGCAATCAAAATATTTCCTCCGGCAACTTCAGTCTTTATTTCATGTTAACTCGAGCAGAACATTGACATTTGCATGGTTTATTTTTGCTAAATGCAACATAGTTGTACAATGAGCAGATTATGGGATGTTTGAAAGAATCATTATTCGAATCAAGATCTAAATACTGACTGCTCAAGTTAATAAAAAAAAAGTATTTGTGTCTGGACTTGTCCAATGTAATGATACCAACTGAAAATTTGTAATAATTAGGATTTTTTTCTATCTGCGCTACTTTGGATTAAATGGAACATTCCAGACATCACTTTGATGAATCTGGTAGTATTCAACCTGCACATATTATAATAAGAATGATAATCATACAGTATTTTACCAATGAAGGCATATTTTAAAGTATGTCCAGGGGGGGGGGGGGGGGGTTTGTTTGCAAAGCATTCCTCCTCCCTTTATTTACTTGCCAGAGGGTCAGTGCAGATGAACTTGGTCCTCTTCATTCAGCTTCACTCAGAAGTTAGTAACTACCGCCCTCTTTTATTTTTTGACGACATTGATTGGAGAAGCAGGGTGGTTGTGTTATATCATGGGTTTATCTACATGCATCCCCAGCTATCTTCAGGATGGAGATGAGTGGAGTTATACTGTAGGTTTTGCAATTGTGTTGTCAAGTTGACATCAATTCACTGCTTAGTTGAACACACACAAAAAAAAGTCCTGCTTAGAATACCAGTAATTCTATATATTATGGATTTCCTTTGTCTTCAAAAGAAAGCCATCATGATGAAGTATCATCCCCATCAGCTATACATTATGTTGTTGGTCTAGACGGCAACCTTATGACGCAAATGTATAGCTTTAGCCTGTTGTTTTCTATCAGCTACCACAGAAAAACACTTTCCTGATAGCGTCCAATATGCCGGATGTTTATCCTTTTATAATCTTCATAGGAAGTGATAAGGCAATGATTTAAATAATCCCAGGACTGTTTAAAATTTCAGTTGCAGGCAAGTGCGAAGCTATATTAAGTCCACTTAGATTTTTTATTAAACCTGAGCATGCTGTATCATTTTTTTCCTAAATATTTAATTGTTTCCTTATTATAAAAGGGTCATAAAAGGCCTGCGTCATCTCATTTATTGACATTCACATGGATCACTTGCATGTAAGTGTAACTTCTTCACTCTAGAGGTTCTCTGGAACGATTGTGTAGGCCTTTTTTGGAATTTGTCAAAAACATCCACCTCCTGACATCTCGGGTCTTTTCTTCTTGTGGGTCAGTAAGAATGACCACATCATGAGTCAATGTTCACGTCAAGAGTAGATTGATAATGACTCGTTATGCATCTGCTCATGGATGGAAACATTGCTTCCATATGGCTGGAAGTAGGTGATGAGGTTAATGCCAAATAACCAGTTGTAAAGATGCCTAAGAGGCTCAGAATCCCTGTCTTTTTATAATAGAACACATGCTTATCACTTGATCTGTGTGTCGGATGTGGATCTGCATGACTGGGGTGATGTGGTTTGTCCTGTTTAGGCTGAATGACAATGAACACTTTTGTTTGCCTGATTAATCATGATTTATCCCTGGGGTAATACTGCTGTTTATATATTTGCCCATGTTAAAATGATGTGAATAATTAAAATGCTTTCTTGTTGCTAATAGAGATCAATAGCATTGTTAAAGGGATGTTACTCAGTTGCTAGCAAAGTCATTAAGCGCCCTCGTACCTTGTGGAAAACTATTGTTTAAAAAATGAACATAAAATAGGACATTCTTGCTATTTTTTGGTTGTGAACATGGAAGGGACAGAAAGAAAGAAGTTGCCGTCCGTTCCCCAATTTCTCCACCTGCATTAAATCTTCAATGGCATATTGAGGACTGGTGGAGCCTTATATCGCATAAGGTTACCCTAATCTCAAGTCTGTACAGGACCTCCTCAACAAGGGTTGGGTACCTGGAATCCACAACATATCAAAATGACAATTTACGCATTGAACAACAAAACTGGCATCATTTGTGTTGAAGATCTGTTTCAAGAGATCTATACTGATCGCAAAAGCTTCAAGAAAGCAAACAACTTTCTGTGGCCCTTCAAACTCTCTTTTACCACAGGTGGTATGAAGAAGAAAATGACACGCTTTGCGGAAGGTGGACATGCTGGAAACAGGGAAGATTATATCAACAGGCTTATTAGGAGAATTAACTAAAGATGTTTAAAGGATTTTTTATTGTCTAAAACATCTCTAGGAAATAGCCAGAGTTGCAAGGAGGAAAGAGGTACATGGTAAGTATGTAGGAAAAACAAGAGCATGAGAAAGTGACGCAGGAAACATAGATTACGTGAGAGAGACAATAATGAGCAAGAGGCATCATGCAGGAAGTTCAAAAAAGAAAGAGCTCTGTGATGCTCACACACCGCACATCAATGTGAGTGTATCGTAGAGTTCCTTGGCATGACAGTGGTATGCCAGATACACCAATAAATTACACAGACACAGGAGTGGCTAGAAAGGTCGAAGGATTTATTTATCAGAAAAAAAAAAGCTGCAACATAAAACTAACAGCTTAAGATAGCTGTAAACATAAACAGGTAATAATATACCGACCAAACGTTTAATAACAACCAGGTATCAATAAACTGTAACCATAGTAATATAAGCATTACTTATCAAGAATATATAAGCGGTAGCGTAGTCCGCCTAGGATACGGCCCCCGAGGATCTGGTGTAGGCGTAATTCAGGTCCTTGTGGCTACTGGCGTCGATATTATGCACAGTAGCCATGCTTCACTCTCCCAGGGACGAACCCATGGGGAGCCCGTGCAGATAGCTCCCACAGCTACTGCCATCCGGGTTGGCCATACCCCAAGACGGCCAACCCCTGCACTGGCACCAAACCTCGGGGAACCCTGCACCCAAGACAGATAAACACTCAAAAACGGGGAGGGAACTTGCTATAATTGTTTCAAACAGGAAGTTTGTTTGTTAAGCATAACAATATATAGCTCAAGCCCAGCCCCTTATTAAGATAATAAACACCCCTTGCTGTACCCTTACTGGTCACAGGATATGATTGACAAGGTGTGTTGTGCTGACTGACAACCCCTGTCATGATGGCTTTTTATATATTCTTAATTCTAGGCCAATACTGTAAGAAGAACAGTGAAAAGACTTCATAATGAAATTAAAGGACAACAGTTGACAAAAGAAGTAAACTTATGTTTAATTGATCATCCAACCCAAACATATACCTGCTAGCGGAATATCAGGAGATGAGAGATATCCAGACAGAGAAAGCTGAATACAAAATATCAAGATCTTCACCCCAAACTACAATACAGTTTTTTAATACTCTTTTCTAACATTAATCACTTCATAATAATGTAAACTCATGAATTTCAATCAGAACATTAATATTCAGTTATCAATATGTTTCACAGGCTTCCAAATAGCTCCAGTAACTATTTACGCATATAAACAGACTGTTTTCCAAATGTTCTCTAACTCGTATTTTTTTTATTATTATAATTTCATTCTTTTTTTTGCTAAACACCATCATGTGTTACAGCTGTTGTTATTTTTAGTTTTTCTATACAGAGTGATATAAAGAAGTATAGCAATTAAAAAAAGATCTCTTGCATTTGATAGATGAAAGTGTAAAGCAGTAGTAATAGCAATCATCATTTAAAAAAAAATCTTTATTAGAAGTGTAGAAACATACAAAATATTCTTTTCAGATCATTTTTTCATATTAACATGAAGTTATATCCATAGAAAAAAAAAGTTAAATATGTACACATAAATCTTATTTACACCATCAAAACTATGTAGACAACTAACAGTGGGCTCTGTAAAAAAAGTGCGCTTTATAATATATTTTCCATTTTCCAGTTGGGGTGTGTGGGTGCCGGGGTGAGGGACATCCTATTCAGTGGCATCACCCATTCATCCCAGTAAGAGAAGTAGTTTCTGCACTTGATCTTCTGATAGGCTATTCCTCTCTCCATCTGACATTGGTATAACAGTTGAGATATAATCTTAAGGTTTGCTTTATTGGCTCTAGTTAAAGGTTAACTGTCGACGAAAAGATTAGTTATGTTCAATTGAACATTGTATCAGGTGTGGGCATTTGAAGTAGAAATTCTTCAAAGAAAATAGAAATAAAGTACATTTGAATCCCATTTTCTGGCTCTAGCACCGCCAGGGGGAAGACATGTTGTTTAGAATGTTAGGTCAGATAGGTCAGATTTTTCTTCATCCGACCTAAGATGTCCGCCACCTACTTAGTAAATAAACCCTATCTGCAAAATTTCTGAAACCTGACTATTTTATGGGGGGGTGGGGGGGTGGTATTTTGTAACTGAGTTTCTGTATTTTGTAACTGAGCCTTAGACTATACTCAAAACACATTATATAAAGGTCACCAGCAGATTAATGTATAAATAGATCCGGGCTCTAAATGAAACATGTTTGTTTAATATTACAGATATTTGTGTCGACTCTAGGTTAGTGAGTGATAGCATGAATTTGTTTTATGTAGAAAAAGCCAAGCAATCAATTTGAAAGGTGAAAACGGTCTGCTGTTGAAAGGCCCAGGATGGAATTGCTTTAAAATAGATTAAATGCCTTTCTAGTGTATTTATCTTTTGTCCTTATAACAGTGCTATGTTTTAGTCTAGCAGCCCAGTTGTTTCACAGCTTGAAACCAGACGAGTTTGTAATATGCCGTCTTTTCTACTTATATAATATAATGAGGGTTAATGGCACATCATTTTCTGCGACCACTGGGGACTACAAAAATAGCTTAATGATGAGATTGGACAGCTGAAGATCTTCTTGTCTTTTATATTTTAAGATCAGTACAATTATTAACTTAATTAGGCGTGGTCTGGAGGCTTTTCATGTTTGGAGGCTGTTCAGGGAGACCCTCTCACCAGTCAGCAAAACTGATCATATCTATTTCTTTATTACATATGATTCTGATGGTTTATTTAACAACGGTTGTATTTTTTGAATGAATTTACAGTCTGCTCCCAGCTGGTACTATACAGTGTTTATGTACATGCACGGCTGAGTGACTTTCTCACTGTAACAGAACTACTGTATAAAACTTTAATTTAATTTAAAGATTGCATTAAGTGTATATGGTTTACAGAGGCGGTCCTGGTGGGGCAGTTGCCCCAGCGGCACTTTAAGAAGTGTGGGAAATTGCCACCGTCCCGTGTTTTTTTATTTTTTTAATCTACTTTTACCCCTAGCATGCAATCCCCTAGTAATTAATCTGTTGCGTTTTGTCTAGTGCTCTGCATCTTTTAGTGCTGTAGGTTTATAGCTGGTGCCATGTGTTGATAGCTGGTGCCGTGGGTTTATATCTGCTGCAGTGGTTCTATGTTTGGTGCTGTGGATCTGTTTCTCGTACTGTGGGGTTATATCAAGTGCTGGGACTTTTTATCTGGTGCAGTGGGTTTAAATCTTGTGTCATGGGAGTATACCTGGTTATGTGGTATTATAGCTGGTGATGTGGATGACATCTACTACCAATGCAAGTGTTGTGGGTTTATAGCTTGTGGCAAGTGTGTTGGGAGCAATCTACTGTAATGCTGTGGCAACTATTATGCATGCAATTCGGTGCTTTGGCAAGTGAAATATGGTACTCTAGGTGCAATCTGGTGCTATGACAAGTGATGGTGGTGCAATCTGATGCTGAGGGTGCAATCTGGTTTTGCAGTTGGTACTGTGGGTTTAATTGAGTGCTGTGGTAACTGCTGTGGGAGCAATATGGGGCTGTGGCAACTGCTATGCATGCGGTCTGGTGCTGTGGCAAGGGAAGTCTGGTCCTGTGGGCATAATTTGGTGCTGGTGCTGTGCGTGCAATGTGGTGACGTGGCAACTGTGGTGCATACAGTCAAGTGCTGTGGCATGTGAAATCTGGTGCTATGGGTGAAGTCTAGAGTCGTGACCATCTAATTCAGAGGGTGCAATCTGTTATTTATCAAAATGGGTCGGAGCATGGATGACTTTAAAATTATGGCCACCCCCCATTGACCTTTAAAGGATATCATGTGTAGGATTGCACCCCTTAAAGGACTACTGTCATGAAACTATTATGACCCTTTAAAAATAAACATCTTCACTAAATAAAATAAATATATTTTTTATGATTCTTCTTAAATCCTTACCTTTATCCCTAAACCATATCCATTATCACATCTGTTCAGACCAAATCTATAAACAAGGCAGGGATGCTCTCTCTGTTTGTATTAAAAAATGGGTAATACACAATGGTATTTAGGGGCCAATCAGCACACATAAAGTGTTCTTGTCCTAGGTATTGTTTTTTATTATGTGTGTTTGATTCCACTGTGTTTTATTTCACTGTATTTAGGGGGCACTGAAGTTCTTTCAGGGAGGAGATACTAATGAATGTACATTCATTTAGACTAAGCTCTTGACCAACACATGGTTCATTCTGCAGCATTACGCTGTATTTCAGTAAAGTCTGGCAGCATTATTTCTAGCAGCATTTACTGCTGATAATTGTCTCCATATTATGTTGTTCCGTTTCCCCCTGTGAACTTACCTGTGTTCTGTTTATTATGGTCTGTGCAGATGACTCTGTACAGTCAGTGCATTTAAACCTTTCAAGCTTCAAGGTGTTTTCACCCACAGTACAGACCTTTTATGTGTTTTTATTTGTGACAGTAGCTTCCACAATGTGCCTCAGATTTATATACTTTACTTCCTATCGGTTGAATATGACTATTTAAGTGTCAGACAATAGGAGTTTATAAATATTCCTGGCTGCAAAAGATTAAATTAACCTTCCTGAATGTGTTCAGAGGTACAGAGATATAAAATGGTCCTTAAAGCTAGTTAACACATTCAGTTCCATGATATTGAATTACAAAACATTGTACAGTAGTTTAGTCTATTTAAACACAGACTAGCACCTTCCAGCAGTGTGTCTGCCTTCATGGGCACCTGAGATGGCACTTCCCTGCCCCCTCTCTAGTCAGGCTGAAGAACATCAGGGTGAGTCTGGGAGAAGGAGGGTCCACCACTGCCAACCCCACTGGGAAAGTTACCAAGAGAGGTAAGATGACACACAGAGTCTGCGGGTAGAGTTGGCACACACGCTGGGGACAGAGATGGCACACTGAGGATGGGGCCAAAGTTGCAACTGAGAGGTTGGGTGCAGAGATGAATCTTAGAGTCATGGGACACAGATGACACTGAGAGGCTGGGGGACCAGATGACAGTGGCAGGCTGTGGGCAAAGATAACACTGTCAGGCATTGTTTATAGTGGACATTTACAAGACTGTGTGATGGACATTTTAATGATGTTCTTTGGACCTTCACAGACAATCCCACCGACACTTGTATCCATGTACGGACATTTTGTATTTACTTGGTGTAGACTATTACAACCTTTGCACAGGCTACCTTCAGGATTCAACTCAGGAAACTCATGATATATTTTTAACATACAAATTATACTTCCCTTAAATTAACACACTGAGCAAGTGGTGCAATTGTTTTGCCTCTTCCCATAATGCTGTAAAAGATGAAAGAAATAACAGATTGATGTATTCTTTTCATTCAAAATTCAATTTACCAAAAGGCATGTAATGGATTTTCCTGCAAGCGCTTGTAGACCCTATTTGATATATGGTGATAGATCGAGCTTTAAATGATAGGAATAAATGTTTGCAGCACAGTCCCATCTCAGCTGGCACTATATAATGTTCTGGCAGATAACAGAGGCACGCTTGGCACAAACCTTCTATCATTCTTCTTTCATTTAAATTTAGACAATATAGACACTGTGTCCAATAAACTAATGTTCTAAGGATTCAATGAGGCGTGTGCCAGTTTCTGAAGATTACTTTAAATGGCTACTTCATTTAGTTTCCCAATGATAAGAAAAAACTAAAAGTGTGTGATATAATTCTCTTTTACATGAATGCAACATAGAGACACATAACGTACACTTTTTTCACAAGTCCCATGTCATTTGTGCCCAGAGTGTCGGTGTAATTATGTATTTAACTGTCCAGTGATTCTATCCTACATTATTAAAGAGACTGTCTAGTGGCCAAAATGCATCTTCCAAATATTACCGTAAATGCTCTGAAAAATACCCCTCGTCTTATATTCGAGGTCGTTTTATAATCTGACCTCAAATCGAGGTCAGATTATAAGACATGGATCCAGGTCCCCAGCAGAGCTGCAGAGGACCTGGATCCCCCTCTCTAACAGCAGGTGGATGTCTGCAGCTCCCCTGCTGCCGCCCGGCACAACCGCCGGGACTTTTATGATGAAGCCGGGTCCTTCCGGCTTCAACATAAAAGTCCCGTCGGAAGTGCCGGGCAGCAGAGGAGGATGTCTACGCGTATCGTGCAGACATCCTCCGCTGCCTCCACTAGCCACCAGGGAGATATGGGCAGCTGGGGGATGTCTGCACGATCCGTCATAATGGACGGAGGTGTCGGGCAGCATGGAGGATGTCTGCACGTATCGTGCAGACATCCCCCGGGTGCCCCCACTAGCCACCAGGGAGCGAGAGTCCAGGTGAGAGGGAGGGGGGGGGGGAGAGAAAGATTAAGGGAGGGAGTGGGGAGAGAAAGATTAAGGGAGGGAGTGGGGAGAGAAAGATTAAGGGAGGGAGGGGGGCAGAGAAAGACTAGGGGAGGGGGGACAGAGAAAGACTAGGGGAGGGGGGACAGAGAAAGGGGAGGGAGGTGGAGAGAAAGACAAGGGGGGAGAGGGAGAGAAAAGTTTGGGGGGAGGGAGACAACGCAGGGTGGATGGAGAGAGGCAGCATTGGCACAATAAATACAAGAAATGCATTTGTTTAATATAATTTTTATTGAATATTAAAAAGTAATTTACATGTTTCTACATACAAGTTAAACTTTTTTCCTTTAGGGTAGTCTTATATTCAGGCTTTTAGTTTTTTTCCTAAAGGAATATCCAAAGTTTGGGGGGTCGTCTTATAATCAGGGTCGTCTTATATTCGAGCAAATAAGGTAATGCATATTAATGTGCTTTCAAAGTACTTTAAAATGCATGTCTTACATTTAGCATTGCTTAAAATATAAAATACTTACAGCTAGAAGAAATTGTGAAATTACAGCAGTTTGCAAGAAACAAGGACTGCCCACACTAGTTGAGTAAAAGCCTTTTTTTTGTGCTGCAGGAACCAATGAGAATAATGCCATTCAAATGAAAAGAATATCCTGTCTCTCTAGTGATGTCATCAGACAATGTGTTGCACTGTTTAGAGATCCTACTGTGTACAAGAGCAAGGTCACTCATAGGCCACACAATAGATTAAATTTGAGGAGGACAGGAAGTGACTAAATGAAACAAAACTTTATATCCTCAGTGTCTATAAGAATCAGTGCTGCTGCACCTGCAGTAAACATGCAAAGTAATCACTGGGGAGGGCTTGAGTCAAATATTAAAAATGTTATTTATACAGAATGCCTGCATCAAATCACACTGGAAAAAATTCTTGTGCACTATATAAGCGGTAATCTCCATCTTGCACCAAAGTGAGTTTTTGGACTAGACTGTCCCTTTAAATACAGTGACCCATGTTTTATGAGGAGGGTAGCTAGGCCGAGCTATATTTTCAGTGTTCAGGATATTACACATAATATTATAATGCAGACAGGTATTGCTATTGAGGGATCTATATGTGAACTTACAAAGGATTCAGCTGCCGTTTGGACCCTGGACTTACAGTATAATGGAAATTGAGGTGAAGGTATGGCATTGATGGCATCATCTGTTGTGACAGGCCTGAGTTACCAAAATTCAGGAACAGACACCAATTATTATCTCTCTCTTCCCAAGAGAGTATCCCAACAAGCCTCAGCCTGAAACAAAAATCAGCAGAAGGAATAGGCGTTACAGATCCAGATGTTTCCCTTCAATACATTATAACATAACCATAGCTAGAACTGCTTTATACAAAAATAAATCTCTATTTCATAGTCTACTGAGTTGATAAGCACATATTTATTTTACAAAAAAACATTACCTAATTATACTTAGTTGAGAGAAGGCATATTCTATTTGGACAAAAGAGAAACATGGCATACATGACTTGATATATATATGAACATGCATAAATATATTCCATATAAAGCAAGTCTAGGAGCAAAATGTCAGATAAAGTCAGGTGTGACCCTTGACCCCATACATCCTGTAGGAGAAAATAAACCAGAAATTAACCCCAGTCTTGCTGAACCCGACGTTAACCCATGAGTTGCTGAGCCAGAATTCAACGCTAGACATGCTGAGTGTATAATTTATATATGTATGGAACTTAATTCTAACATATTTATATTAGATTTATTCTGCATCATCTTCCACCGCAGCCTTGTTTGAGTTCAGCTAGCCTGGGTAAAAGCGTAGCGAGGATCAATGCAGTGGCACAGGATAAAAATATTCTGCCAATATGGTGCAATTATATTTAGCCATCATTTTTCTGCATGCACACGTCAACGACAACTAACGTTTTTGTAACGCTTGCTTCCTTAAAAGTTAAACAAAGAATGTGGCCTTATCCATAGCAACCCTGACGTTTATCTTTAGAGATACACGTGAGTTTACTCTTGGCTCTGCTCAGAGCTGAGGCAGAGCCAGTGGGGAGCTGAGACAGAGCCAGTGGGAAGTCTGGTGCTCGCTGACAGTGTCAGCATGTGTACAGCCAATCAGCCCAGCTCGTCTGATCAGGGTGCAGAAAGAGACCCTCGTTTTCAAATGACATCAACAGAGGGGGGCCTAGTTAAGATCCCCTCTGCTGATCCCATGTAAAAATTAGTGTCTCTTCCAGGGAAACACAGCCGCTATCGTTCATAGACTAGACTAGCATGTAATATCAAAAGTACATGCCAGTTTATCCTCAGACTAGGAGCAGTGAATTATTCACTTTTGTTTCTACGTTAGTTTAGCTGTTTAAGTTTCTTGCAAAATAAATGATGCTAATAATTTGAAATTGGAAATACCGTCCACACAAGCTGAAGGTCCCTTCCGGGTAGATAACCTTTCTTGTCTAAACACTGTCTAACTGAACTAGAATTTCACTGATAGCCAATTTGATCCGTAGTTCTAGCCGATATTCTGTGCATCTTAGAGTACTTTGCCCATGAAAGGCATTCTGGGTATTGTGGACAAACCCCAATGTACTACTACAGTTGTAGTTTTCATGCCTCTGGCATAAAGAAAGAAAAGTAACTTTTCAGTGTGTAATTTAGAATAGCTTTTTAAATTTACATTTTCCAGAATTTGTCTAAAACATGTATACATGAAATACAATACATTTTATTCTCTTTGAAATGACTCAATGTCATCTTTGCAGGACAGGTAAACTGAGTATGGAGAATACAAAATGTGGGTTACATTATAAAACAAGAAAACAGATGGTGTGGGGACCACTGTCCACTGCAGCTCACCATCAAGAGGAATATTGTGTATTTGATATCGGAGGTTCGGCCAAAGACCCACAACTTGATTAGAGTGGAAAGTGCTTACAAGGTGCTGTGGGCACCAGCCAGCTGGAACACACTATTAAATTCAATAAAAATCCCACATTATCACTTGAATAGACCAACAAAGTTGCTGTGTGGTTATTCCCTGGGTTCATTTTATTATATATTCTCTTTAATTAAAACCAGTTTCTGCTTGCTTTGTTCAGCAGTAAAATCCTGGCTTCCTTTCGTACCCATTTTTTATTTTTTTACCAGATGTCCACATTCCTGTAGCTTTGATGAATTGTCCCAGACGTCCATTCCATTTATTAGAATGCTCGTTATTGTCATGCAAAACAGCAGGACCAAAACTGTACATGATTTTTTAATTTCCGTTTGACTAGGAAAGTAGTATAAAATTAGTGGATTTGGGGTTTAATGGGACTGAAGTTGCCCCATTATGTTTGAGATTTTTATCTCATTAAATTCACTTTTTCAAAAATCACTTTGATCTTATTAATGTAGACATTGCTGTGGCTTTAGAGATATTTAATAACTCTTGGAAACTCTGCTTAATGCCTCCATGTGCCTTTTGTTGCAGATACTAGAATTATTTATTTATCTGTTTGAGCTAAATTCAGCCTCACTCCTCATTCTCAGGATGCTTGGATACAGAAATGTAATTCTGTAACTTCATGTGGCGATTAATAATCATGCAAATCAAGACAATTGACACCCTTTGGCTACACATTACTCAAACTACCTGTGAAATAAAATTCACTCCAAGTGGAAACATTAATTACACATCCAATTAACCAATAAAAACAAAATTGCTGGGTTTTTAGCAATAGGGAGCAGTAGCTTGTTTAATGCATGTGACTAGAAGACACATAAACACAAATATTATTATTTTGCACCAGTTGGTGTATAGGAAAAGGAAACATACATAGCACTTGGTCATCTATTGTGTGTTATTTTGCAATAATATTTCACATACAAATGGCATAGTTTCCTTCCTTATTAAACATCCTATTACTCATGTAAACACTATGAATTCATAAATAGCCCTGTACATTATTATGGTCGTTTATTTATATTCTATAAATAGTAAATGGTAATATTTCAAATCTGTTTCTATGGTGGCTAATTTGACATTTATTATTTTGTTTACTACGGTACTTTTCAGTTACTTCATGAACTGTACATTAAATAGTCACACAATAACAATTATGAGTTACTAAGGTTCTAAAATAACTTCTAAAATAGAAGCGGAAGTTATTTGTTAGTTGACTCTACTCAGAATGGGAAGAAGTTTTTTCTTTGGGGTATGTATAATGCCTCTCCTCTGCATCTATTGCGTACAAGCAGTACGCAGTATTCTGCCTAAATTCTGACCAGATGTCAAGCGCTGTAGGAGCATCTAAATAATGTTAGTTCTTCTCCACAGACCATCGCTTGTGCTGTGTGGCATTGTGATACTATACTGTGGGGAATTTTGACACTGTGCAAGATACTGTGGGTCATTGTGGTAAGTAACATTGAGCAATATGACACTGTGGCAAGTACTGTGGTGCAATGTGACACTGTGGAAAGCACTGTGGTTTAATGTGACACTGTGGCAAGCACAGTAGTGCAATGTAACACTGTGGCAAGTACCGTGGGACAATGTGACACTGTGGAAAGTTCTGATTATGGGAAAAATATGACTGGACAGTTACAAAATGCTAAATAGAGATGCACCTGTCTTTGGTTACATTTATATCCTGTGCACAATGTAAAGGGAACATATTACAAACTCAACCCATGCATGTTGCAGCACTGCTATAATTTACCGAAAACATACATGACTAAACACAGGTATATTACATTTCATCACCTAAACCAGGGGTCCTCAAACTACGGCCCGCGGGCCAAATGCGGTCCGCCGAGCACATTAATCCGGCCCGCGGGGGGTGCTGCCGGCTGCCGCACCCCCCCGCTGTTTACCTTTTTTTTTGCCAGTGTGCAGTGTTCCCTCCTCCCTGCACGGAGGAGGGAAACATAGTTACCGGATCCGGATGTGACGGAACGTCACATCCGGTCGCGGTGATTTTTTTTTTCGTTTTCCTGCAGCCGCATCGGTTGTCCGGCCGGGGACACAGCAGCTGGAGGTAAGTGATGGGGAAGGAGGGAGGATCTGACTGGCACACTATTCCTGGACTCTGACTGGCATAATATTCCTGGGCTCTGACTGGCACAATATTCCTGGGCATCTGACTGGCACAATATTACTGGGCTCTGACTGGCACAATATTCCTGGGCATCTGACTGGCACAATATTCCTGGGCATCTGACTGGCACAATATTCCTGGGCTCTGACTGGCACAATATTCCTGGGCTCTGACTGGCACAATATTCCTGGGCTCTGACTGGCATAATATTACTGGGCTCTGACTGGCACAATATTCCTGGGCATCTGACTGGCACAATATTCCTGGGCTCTGACCGGCATAATATTACTGGGCTCTGACTGGCACAATATTCCTGGGCATCTGACTGGCACAATATTCCTGGGCATCTAACTGGCACACTATTCCTGGGCATCTGACTGGCATAATAGTACTGGGCATCTGACTGGCATAATATTACTGGGCATCTGACTGGCACAATATTCCTGGGCATCTGACTGGCATAATATTCCTGGGCTCTGACTGGCACAATATTCCTGGGCTCTGACTGGCATAATATTCCTGGGCTCTGACTGGCACAATATTACTGGGCATCTGACTGGCACAATATTCCTGGGCTCTGACTGGCATAATATTACTGGGCTCTGACTGGCACAATATTCCTGGGCATCTGACTGGCACAATATTCCTGGGCTCTGACTGGCATAATATTACTGGGCTCTGACTGGCACAATATTCCTGGGCATCTAACTGGCACACTATTCCTGGGCATCTGACTGGCATAATAGTACTGGGCATCTGACTGGCATAATATTCCTGGGCTCTGACTGGCATAATATTCCTGGGCATCTGACTGGCACAATATTCCTGGGCTCTGACTGGCATAATATTACTAGGCTCTGACTGGCACAATATTCCTGGGCATCTGACTGGCACAATATTCCTGGGCTCTGACTGGCATAATATTACTGGGCTCTGACTGGCACAATATTCCTGGGCATCTAACTGGCACACTATTCCTGGGCATCTGACTGGCATAATAGTACTGGGCATCTGACTGGCATAATATTCCTGGGCATCTGACTGGCATAATATTACTGGGCATCTGACTGGCACAATATTCCTGGGCATCTGACTGGCATAATATTACTGGGCTCTGACTGGCACAATATTCCTGGGCATCTGACTGGCACACTATTCCTGGGCATCTGACTGGCATAATAGTACTGGGCATCTGACTGACATAATATTCCTGGGCATCTGACTGGCATAATATTCCTGGGCATCTGACTGGCATAATGAATCCTGGGCTCTGACTGGCATAATATCCCTCGGCATCTGACTGGCATAATGTTCCTGGGCTCTGACTGGCATAATATTCCTGGGCATCTGACTGGCATAATGTTACTGGGCATCTGACTGGCATAATATCCCTGGGCATCTGACTGGCATAATATTACTGGGCATCTGACTGGCATAATATTCCTGGGCATCTGACTGGCATAATATTACTGGGCATCTGACTGGCATAATATCCCTGGGCATCTGACTGGCATAATATTCCTGGGAATCTGACTGGCATAATATTCTTGTGCTCTGACTGGCATAATATTCCTGGGCATCTGACTGGCACACTATTCCCATTGAAATACTGGTAAGTTTGTTGATTTAACTTTGCTTCATTTTAAATATTGTATTTGTTCCCGATTTGTTCCTTCACTGCAAAATAAGATATATGCAGTGTACATAGGAATTTGTTCATAGTTTTTGTTTTTACTATAGTCCGGCCCTCCAACGGTCTGAGAGACAGTGAACTGGCCCCCTGTTTAAAAAGTTTGAGGACCCCTGACCTAAACCATGCTAACCTTAACACACGCATTGATTCTTAAAGGACCAGTCAATTTTAAGTGTATGTTTAAAAATGACTTCAAGAGCTGATTTTCAGAGTACAAGCCAATATTTCTGGCAGAATCTAATAGAGTCTCTGAACCCAGAGGCGTCACTAGGGTTGGTGTCACCCGGTGCGGTAACTCATGGTGTCACCCCCCTGGATTTCCTCCAATACCATGCCAAACAGATTCCTTAGTAATGCCAGTCAGATGGCCCATTAAATATGCCACATACAGGAGCCCCACAACTTATGTCACATGCAGGAGCCCTTTACCTATGCCACACACAGGAGCCCCATAACTATGACACACAAGAGCACCATAAATTATGTCACACCTTGGAGCCCAATTAATTATGCCACACACACAGGTGCCCCTTAATTATGCCACACACAAGTGCCCAATATTTATGCCACACAAAAGAGCCCCTTAATTATGGCACACATGGGGCCCAATAAATATGCCACACATGGGCAGCCATTAATTATGCGACATACAGGAGCTGCACAAGGTGACAATTGTACAATTTGAAAACAATACATATCTATAAACACAGACATCTCTCTATAACTAGTTGCATTTATACTTATTTGAATTATTTAATATTCTATTTAATAAAAATGTTATTGAAAAATTGCATTCCTATTTTTTATTCCCTTCCTCTGCACCCACATTGCACCTAAAGGACTTAACACAGCATCATACAGTACCCACAGAACTTGCCATGCACATATACAGGGAGTGCAGAATTATTAGGCAAGTTGTATTTTTGAGGATTAATTTTATTATTGAACAACAACCATGTTCTCAATGAACCCAAAAAACTCATTAATATCAAAGCTGAATATTTTTGGAAGTAGTTTTTAGTTTGTTTTTAGTTTTAGCTATTTTAGGGGGATATCTGTGTGTGCAGGTGACTATTACTGTGCATAATTATTAGGCAACTTAACAAAAAACAAATAAATACCCATTTCAATTATTTATTTTTACCAGTGAAACCAATATAACATCTCAACATTCACAAATATACATTTCTGACATTCAAAAACAAAACAAAAACAAATCAGTGACCAATATAGCCACCTTTCTTTGCAAGGACACTCAAAAGCCTGCCATCCATGGATTCTGTCAGTGTTTTGATCTGTTCACCATCAACATTGCGTGCAGCAGCAACCACAGCCTCCCAGACACTGTTCAGAGAGGTGTACTGTTTTCCTTCCTTGTAAATCTCACATTTGATGATGGACCACAGGTTCTCAATGGGGTTCAGATCAGGTGAACAAGGAGGCCATGTCATTAGATTTTCTTCTTTTATACCCTTTCTTGCCAGCCACGCTGTGGAGTACTTGGACGCGTGTGATGGAGCATTGTCCTGCATGAAAATCATGTTTTTCTTGAAGGATGCAGACTTCTTCCTGTACCACTGCTTGAAGAAGGTGTCTTCCAGGAACTGGCAGTAGGACTGGGAGTTGAGCTTGACTCCATCCTCAACCCGAAAAGGCCCCACAAGCTCATCTTTGATGATACCAGCCCAAACCAGTACTCCACCTCCACCTTGCTGGCGTCTGAGTCGGACTGGAGCTCTCTGCCCTTTACCAATCCAGCCACGGGCCCATCCATCTGGCCCATCAAGACTCACTCTCATTTCATCAGTCCATAAAACCTTAGAAAAATCAGTCTTGAGATATTTCTTGGCCCAGTCTTGACGTTTCAGCTTGTGTGTCTTGTTCAGTGGTGGTCGTCTTTCAGCCTTTCTTACCTTGGCCATGTCTCTGAGTATTGCACACCTTGTGCTTTTGGGCACTCCAGTGATGTTGCAGCTCTGAAATGTGGCCAAACTGGTGGCAAGTGGCATCGTGGCAACTGCACGCTTGACTTTTCTCAGTTCATGGGCAGTTATTTTGCGCCTTGGTTTTTCCACACGCTTCTTGCGACCCTGTTGACTATTTTGAATGAAACGCTTGATTGTTCGATGATCACGCTTCAGAAGCTTTGCAATTTTAAGAGTGCTGCATCCCTCTGCAAGATATCTCACTATGTTTGACTTTTCTGAGCCTGTCAAGTCCTTCTTTTGACCCATTTTGCCAAAGGAAAGGAAGTTGCCTAATAATTATGCACACCTGATATAGGGTGTTGATGTCATTAGACCACACCCCTTCTCATTACAGAGATGCACATCACCTAATATGCTTAATTGGTAGTAGGCTTTCGAGCCTATACAGCTTGGAGTAAGACAACATGCATAAAGAGGATGATGTGGTCAAAATACTCATTTGCCTAATAATTCTGCACTTCCTGTATTGCACCCACAGCACTTGGCTTGCACTCATATTGCACCTACACGATTTGGCATGCCACAGAGTCACTTTGCCCCACAGAACTAGCCAGTGTCACTTTCCACATAGTACATGTTATTTTGCCCCACAGACCATGCCACAGCATCACTTTGCCAATTAAAATATGCCAGTATTTAACCCCTCAATATGCCATAATTTAGCCATTCAATATGCCAGGATTATTTTGCCATTCAATATGCCAGGATTATTTAGCCACTCAATATGCCAGGATTGAGCCATTCAGTATGCCAGGATTTTGCCCCACAATATGCCATTTAATATGCCAGGATTTTGCGCTCAATATGCCAGGATTTTGCCCCCAATATGCCATTTAAAATGCCATTATTTTGTGCCCCCCCCCCCCCCAATATGCCATTTAATATTCCAGGAATTTGCTCTCAATATGCCAGGATTGTGACCCCCAATATGCCAGGATTTTGCCCCTCAATATGCCAGGATTTTGCCCCCCATTATGCCATTTAATATGCCAGGATTTTGCCTCTCCAAAATGCCATTTAATATGACAGGATTTTGCCCCCCCAGTATGCCATTTAATATGCCAGGATAGAGCCAATTAATATGCCAGGATTTTGCCCTCAATATGCCATTTAATATGCCAGGATTTTGACCCCCAATATGCCATTTAATATGCCAGGATTTTGACCCCCAATATGCCATTTAATATGCCAGGATTTTGCTCTCAGTATGCAAGGATTTTGCCCTCAATATGCCATTTAATATGCCAGGATTTTGCCCCCCCCCCCCAATATGCCATTTAATGTGCCAGGATTTTGCTCTCAATATGCCAGGATTTTGCCCCTCAATATGCCAGGATTTTGCCCCCAATATGCCATTAATATGCTAGGATTTTGCCCCCCAATATGCCATTTAGCCATGATTTTGCCCCTCCAATATGCGATTTAATATGCCAGGATAGAGCCAATTAATATGCCAGGATTTTGCCCCTTAGTATGCTCGTTATGCCACCCTCCTAACCCCTTCCCCAGACCCCAGTACTTACCTCCTTGCTGCTGTCTCCCGGTGCAGGTCCGTGGCTGTGAGGGAAGCGTTGTGCGGTCCCCTCCAGCCACGTGGATCAAAAAAGTTTGTTTAAACTTTTTTTTTCCAACAAACTTTATTGATCTTCGCGGCTGGAGGGGAGCGCACAACGCTTCCCTCACAGCCACGGACCTGCACCAGGAGACAGGAGCAAGGAGGTAAGTTTTTGATTTTTTTTTTTTTTTATGCAGGGGGTGCCGGCAGCACAGGTGTCACCCCCGCTGGTGGTGTCACCCGGTGCTGCCCGCACCCCCCGCACACCCCTTGTGACGCCACTGCCTGAACCCCTTGACTTATGCGATAGTCTTCCTGCCAGGCATCATAGCTGCACTGTACACTCACCCTTATGAGAAATCATATGAGAAATACATTTAAATCACTTAACACAAAAAGGTGTGTTTACTGCATTTCATCCCAAATGATACATGCTTCATGTTATATGGGTGTGAACTTCACTTACGGAGATATCAAAATAATCAGGCCAAACTATGAATAAAAGGGACATGTCACTGAATCCATATGTAGACTTATAAAGCACAATATTTATTTACATATCACAATATTTATTCACATAGGACAATATTTATTTACATATCACAATATGTATTTACATATCACAATATGTATTTACATATCACAATATGTATTTACATATCACAATATGTATTTACATATCACAATATTTACTCAGTTGCAGTTAAAGGGGAGTCAGTCAATGTGGGTTCATGAAATTCACTGATTGTAGGAATATTAAATTGTGTTAACATTACATTTATTCTTCGTGAAAAAAATAATTATTTTTTTGAAATTCAGCACCATGGACAGAGGTTCTATTATCCCAGGTGCAAAGGAATTTTCTTGTAGCAATGTAACACAACCAATCTTAGAGGTGTCATGTATTTTTATATTGCTTACAGACATTAACATTGATGCATGAAACTGAGTAGTACACAGTGGTGCAGTTATTAATGAGTACAGATATTTTCTGCATTCAATGCACCAACAATATGTAGGTGATGTAGTCCCCTTAACTTCCTATCAACCTAAGTTTTAACCCCTTCGTGATGTACTATGCCGTCCTGATTTTAAGTGCCTTAAAGTCGTTAGGACGGCATAGTACGTCCTGTATTAAACAGCTCATTGTGGCTCCCCGCGATGAGCTGTGCTCGGATCCCGCTGCAGGCACTTGCAGCGGGATCCCACCTGTCAGATGAGGCCACTTTGAGTGACCTCAGTCTGACAGGGGAAATTTAGCCTTTCTCAAAATCGTGCCGTCCCCGAACTCTGTGACGTCACACGTGACGTTCGGAGGTCTCGCAATTTTTTGGCAGAGACCCTCATCGGGTCTTTGCCATAGTGTTCCTGGCTAACAATCGAACAATTCGCAACGTTTTGGTGCTTGCATCATTTGGGACGCAAGCACCACGCGTCACGAAAGGGGTTAAAGGAACTGTCAGCATTGAAAAAAACGTCTTTTAAATCGATTATACAATCAAATCAAAACAACACACATTACAATGTCAAATTACCCTAAAAGAAAGATCTTTTTAGTTTGATCATCTGTAGAAGAAAAGTTTAATTGCACTAAGCCAGATCTAGTTGTGGGGAACTCAAAGTCCAGGTATGCAACACATGATGTGTGATAACATTTCAATAGAACTATATAATGACATGCATTTATAATACTTATAAATATTACTATTTATAAATTAATCACTTGGGCCTGAGAAGGTCTATTAAATATGGAAAAGGTGTATATATATATATATATTTCTTTTAGCACATATCTATTTTCTAAAATGAGGGAGAATATTAAGTAGAAACACATTAAAAAGATGATACAAGAACCAACACAATTTTCACACACTAAGGTTTATTCATTAAAAAATTGCTGGTGAGGTGAACATTTTATTAACTATACATTCTACAGCAATATACAGTTCCTAACTTTGTCACATGCTGTCAGCTGTCCAATCAATAAGGAGTGATTCATTTCTTCAAAGGGAAGGTCTCCAGTGCTCTAAACTCTTTCCAAATTTGCCATCTCCATTGGTAGTTGGTTTCAGCCATTGAAGACACTGCTGCTGCCTTGCCATCTGGTTGTGGGAATTTGCAGTTGTGCTTGTCAACAGGTGTAGGCGCCAACAATGTTCATGGTGGACATTTACATACCTTGCCTTGGAAACTGGTGTCCTGGCATGGCCACTTTGCCTATCCGTGCATTTCAAACGCCATCTAGTGGTGAAAGTAAGTTTTTGGTTGACATCCATTTGCCTAGTCCATGGATATACCTATGGACAAGTGATCTTTGTTGTTTCTAATAGCATATGTTGTCAGTAAAAATTACCTTCTTGAACACTTGGTAGACATAACAGGAAGTAAACCTTAATTCTGCATTGCTGTACCTTTAAATCATACTTAGAGTATGTCCCTGTAGGTGAACAACTAACTTATGTTTAATTGAAAGATAGCATAAAGTATGGATGGTTTAAACAGCATTGCTTTAATGGAAGAATAAAAACAATAATAACTTAGCCTTTTGTGTTCTTCATAGCTCTATCAGGAGGTGGACATGTTGATCGGAATCTTGGGTGCAGAGAAATCTAACACAGGATATGTCCACCACCTGACAGACATATATAGAATAACGAGGGCTCAATAATTTACTTTATTTTTATTCTTTCATTGAAGCATTTTTATTCAGAACATCTGCACATGATGCAATCTTTCAATTAAATATATGTTAATTGTCTTACTACAGATGCCCTTTAACATAAGCCTGTGCTGAGCTGGCAGGGTATAGGAACCCCCAAAAGCAGGTCTACTAAGTAGTTATATGGTTTAATATAAAAAGAAGAAAATCTTTATTTACCCTTATAGACAAGTGTTCAAAGCACCAACTATATACTTCAAAATAGAATATCATCTAATAAAACACACATGACAGGTATATTAGCTACAATTACATAATATTCCATTAACATTTATTTATATAGTGCCAACAGTTTATGTAGCGCTAGGTACGGAGCATAGAAGGGAATTAGATACTAAGTTAGACAAACAGGAACAGACTGGTACATGAGGTAGAGAGCCCTGCTCGCAAGCTTACAATCTAGAGAGAATGGGGTACATGAAACATAAGGGAGTGAGGAGGTCAGAGGGAAGGTAGTGGTAGTAGCAGTAATGTGGATGCTTGGCACTAGGTGGGTTTGGCCAAAGAGTAATTGTGTGTGTTCTAACTGGAACAGTTGTAAGCTGCCTGATACTAACAGTGATTGAGAACAACGAGAGCTAGGTGGGATTAACTAGTTAGTTAATTGGTTGCTATTCTAGTGGGTTGGGTAGTAAGCTTCTTTAAAGAGATGAGTTTTGAAGGACTTTTTAAAGTTTGAGAACGAGGGAGAGAGTTCCAGAGAGAAGCAGCTCGGGCAAAATCTTGAAGGCACGAGTGAGAAGAGGTAATAAGGTTGGAGGAGAACTTTAGTCCCTTTGAGGAGCGCAGAGGTCCTGCAGGGAAGTATCGGTTAATGAGGGAGGCAATGTATGGAGGTGTTGAGGAGTGGAGGGCTCTGTAGGTTAAAGATAGAATTTAAAATTTTATCTTAGAGCAGAAGGGGCAGCCGCAGAATCGGACCAACAAGTGACAAAGATGAGTCTGGCAGCTGTGTTTTGAATAGATTGCAGGGGAGACAGATGAGCCAGAGGTAGTCCAGTCAGGAGGCTGTTACAGTAGTCAAGGTGAGAGATCACAAGCGAGTGCACTAGGGTTTTGGTGGTCTCTGCACTGAGGAATGGGATGAATATACATAATAAAGACCAATGGGGAACGAAGGAGAGAGCAGAGTCAAAAGTTTGCCCAAGACATCGGACACGGTCAGTGGGTACGACTGTAGCATTTTCACTGGTGACTGTGAAGCCAGGTGTAGGGACAGTAAATATGAAGACAGCTTATACAGTTACCCACCAGCAGACATTATTTATACAGCCCCTGAACTTGTAATAAGAAGAAGCTCTAGGCACAGAGCCAACTGAGAATGAGAGCAGTCACATGGCCACACCGAATTAGCTAAAAATCTTATTATAAGCCTTAAGTATCATATGAGGCAAACAAAAAAGCTGAAGGAGAAACTACAGTGATTGAAAGGTCACAGACATAGGCACTCTGCTAACGAGGCCTACCAGACCTTACAATGGCAACACCCGCTACAATACAGAACTAAGGCCAAAGTGACACAAATGTCTCCTCTGAAGAGTCTGCACATATACAGAGTGGTTAATCCACACACTCTCAACTGTACTTAAATGGAGCATGAGCCACAAATGATGAGATGGGAATATCCAAACAAAAAGGTTTCTATGGACAAATTATTCTTCAAGTGCAAAGGATGTTATGCGCATTCTTTTTCGGGACTTCCGCCAGGGCTGATATGGCGTCAGTCAAACAGGACGTCACTGCACGTCACTATACTCACTATATGATGACCAAGCTGCAGTCCGTTGTGTCCGACACAAAGCGGAAGTATGATGAGAAGTACGGCCAGTTGGACCACATGACACAACAACTCTATCAGCTACATAGGCAGATGTCCACCATGGACAATAGAGCTTGCCAAGTTAATGTTCGTGTCCGGGGTGTCCCGTAGGCAGCCGGGCATGCCAGCCTCTGTGGCTATCTTACTATATGACTCACCTGCACCCAAACACCTCCAGATGCACCTGCTCAAACTGGTCAACCATAAGATGACAAACAGTCAAGATGTTCTTAATGGCCATCTCCAGCAAGAGTGCACAGTCTTATGAAAATGCTGAGCTTCAGCTTGACAAGGACTTGTCAGCCTCTAAGCTGGTATGGAAGAAAACTATGGCCTTCCTTGGAAGACGCTGTGTATGGTGAAATGATCGCTCAGAAGGGCCTACTTAGTAGACCTGCATTTAGTGGTTCCTGTATTCTTCCAGTTGTTTCATTAAGGTCTTAGCACCACCCCTGGTCATTCATTATAATATAAATTCTTCTTTTTACTTTATTTTGTCCAGGGGTATAATTAATCTGTTGATGCAGGTGTATTCAGTTAACTAGTCGAAATTTTAATTAACACACAAGTTTACTACATGATACATAAAGTCAACAATCTGAGGAAAGGGATTTAGGAGTAATAATTTCAGAGGACTTGAAGGTAGGTAGGCAATGCAATAGAGCAGCAGGAAATGCTAGCAGAATGCTTGGTTGCATAGGGAGAGGTATTAGCAGTAGGAAGAGGGAAGTGCTCATGCCATTGTACAGAGCACTGGTGAGACCTCACTTGGAGTATTGTACGCAGTACTGGAGACCGTATCTCCAGAAGGATATTGATACTTTGGAGAGAGTTCAGAGAAGGGCTACTAAATTGGTTCATGGGTTGAAGGATAAAACTTACCAGGAAAGGTTAAAGCATCTTAACATGTATAGCTTGGAGGAAAGACGTAACAGGGGGGATATGATAGAAACATTTAAATATATAAAGTGAATCAACACAGTAAAGGAAGAGAGTATATTTAAAAGAAGAAAAACTACCACAACTAGAGGACATAGTCTTAAATTAGAGGGGCAACGATTTAAAAGTAATATCAGGAAGTATTACTTTACTGAGAGGGTAGTGGATGTATGGAATAGCCTGCCAGCAGAAGTGGTAGAGGTAAACACAGTCAAGGATTTTAAGCATGCGTGGGATAGACACAAGGCTATCCTAGCTATAAGACCGGGAACGGGGGACTAATAAAAGTACTCAAAAAAAAAAAAATTGGGCAGACTAGATGGACCGAATGGTTCTTATCTGCCGACACATTCTATGTTTCTATGTTTCTATCTCAGCATTTGTACAGTGTGCAAAAAAGCCATACTGGGCTCATAAACAAGACCAACATTACTGGTGGATCATATATATTCTAAGCCACAACTATAAATGTGTATATTTTTAAACCATTTTCATTGTCTATATACGACTAGAGCTATGCTGGTGCAACATTGTAAATGGGAAACTGCCAGATAAAACATGCATTGATTCAAATAGCAAATTGTTCAAAATTCAGTAATTTGGCTTAAAATTGTATGTATTTTCATTATCACTGTGACCCTTTCTGTCTGGTGATTAAACAAATTATAATACAGTTTTAGTAGTGCTATTATTAAAACTATCTGTGAAACCATTTTATCAGAATTATAAATATTCCAATATTAAATATTAGAATATTTAACAACCAATTTTAATTGGTTTAATTTGATTGTTTTCTACCAACTTTATCATTGTAATATACTATTGTTTACTGAGCTATTGATATGTAATATTTTGGTATGGTATATGTAGATAACAGGGTTTTCCAAAACACGTATTTTAATTCAGTAACTTTTTTTAGAGACTCTGTGAATTATACATGTCCCTTTAAATATCCAAGGCAAGATTACTTTATCAGAGATATAGTTATCAGAGGTAATTGGATACCACGTATGCCATATGGGGTTTCCTCTACCGATAGTGACCTAATGCTGTCAATCATTACAAGGCCAATCAGAGGGGAGCAGGGGATATGACTCACAATATCCACGCCCCCAGCCCTGATCCTGAACAGCCAGCACCAGGGAGCAGGACTAACAGCTCCCTTCACAGCACTGGTAACAGGTCCCTGATGGTCTAGAAATTTTTTTTTAATTAAAAAAAAAAATCTCTGCTGCTGTGGACTACAACTCCTATGGTTGGCTAAGCATCATGGGAAATGTAGTTCACAACTATAATCTGCAGCCTTAGCCACTGCTGACTGCACTTCCCATGATGCTCAGCCAGCCTCATGGAAACATGTCTGGCTAAGCCTTATGGGAAATGTAGTTGACAACAGATGGTGTGGCAGGTGTTAGTTGTGGACTACAACTCCCATGATGCCTAGTCATGATGGACACCTGGCTGAGCATAATGGGAATTGTAGTTCACAACTAACTACACCTGTGAGTGCAATGGCTAGGGATATAAGGGTAATAATGGGGGGCAGAGGAAGTAAATAAAACCAGCAATGTTTTGTTTTGTTTTTTAAATATGTTTTATTATCTGTTAACTATTCCTTACCAGCCCAGATGGATGATCCCGCACAGGGCGCCTGAGCACCTAAGGCCGGCCCTGCATTAGTCAATGCACCAGGGATCATGTGACCTCCTTGCACTCTGACCACTGAAATGAGTATGCAGGGGTCTTACAGACATCCTCCCAGATTGCCCTTCTCTCCCAAGATATATCAATAAGCTGTCACAATATACTAAACTATTAGAACAGATTAAATTGTATGAACTTGAAAAATCACAGGGAGTGGCGATTCTGCCTTTGTAACAAGGCATGTGTGTTACTTTGACTTCATATGTACAATGAGCAGCAGATAATACTATTACTGACTGCCGTGGACACGTTTGGAAGGTTTTGCAGAGAATCACCCATCCTGGTTATTATAAAAGGAAGTTATTTGGAAATATTAATTATAGAAAACCTCCAAACTGGATTTTTTTGCTGTGAACCCAAAGACTGACACAAATATATTACAGAACAGACAACTTTCTAATTTAATGAAGTTTGTTGTGGACATTTAGCCAAAAGACCCAACACTTTATGGATGCACCTGGGTACTCTCCAAGTTAGACCTGGAGAATCTGAGTGTTTCAAATGTTGGATAGGTCTTTGGATCAAACCATTCCCCCTGGGTGGAGGGGAGCTGCATGTAGCTCCACCCACCTTCCACCATAGTTCACCTATGTTTAGGGGTTGCCCTGGCCCCTGCAAGCTGGAGATCTCTTCCGGCTCCCAGAGCACTTTCTCTTACTGCTCCCTTAAGTCATTGTTGGTAGGGTTTTTTTTACATGCTGGGAATAAAAAACAAAACAAAATATTTTTTCAGCAGTATAAACAACCTCGTACTTCCTTTCATGCTGATATCAGGATCGTTAGAACACAGGTCCCTTAGCTTGGTCCTGAAGCCAGCTGTATCCTTTTTATCGGCCATCCCAACCTTGGGGACACGTAGCAATATGAGCAGAAGAATAGTCGTGTTTCCAAGCGGTCACAGAAATTTTAGAGGTACTAGTAGGATTATTCTCCCAAGTACAAGAGGACATGGAACAGACATTTGGCAAACACGGAATATGGCAACAGATGGTAAAGTCAGATAGAAAGTAAACCGCAAAGTCTTGCGAGAAAAGACATGAAGAGGAAACATCTGCCTAGTGTAAAGGAAATCTGTTGTAATAAGTCGGAAAGAAGCCTGTTCCCTTGTCCCAAAGCTGTATCTATTCACGCAGAGGAAGCGAATCTGCAGTGGAAACTTTATTTCAATAAAATGAAAGTGTAAATTGGATTTAAATCATGTATTATTAGCACCTGTACGCATAACAAGGGGAAGGTGTATAATATATTCTACCCGGCGGAGTTATTAGATAACCAGTGGACATGCACTGCCTGTAAAGTGGATTCTTCCCAAGATTCTTTTCCACTACCCAGTGTCATGAAGTTGGGTAATAATGAAGCCTCCAGGATGCACTTGGAAATGGGACCATAGCTTGTACTCCACCTGGCAAAATAATTTGTTATTATTAGATAGGGAGGATTTTAGCATGTCCTTTCTGTAAATGCGGTATAATCAGTATATTACAAAGTATTCTAAAGCACATATCTTAAGGTGTAAACAACACATAGCCATTCCTAATTTAGAATAGGAAATATACAAATCGGTCTTACTAGCTGCAGTAGAAGCTAACTAACTGTGTAGGATAGTCCACTTTTTCTTAACCACATTTCATTATGAAGTTTGTAGGCTCTATTGGTTTAATCCATTAGATCAATGAAGAGGAATATTTATGTAAATAATGTCACGATAGGTAAGCACTTGGGCAGGCGAGGAGACTGCTTTCAACATTCTACTAACTGATAGGTTGGCTATTCCATTCCATTGGGAGGGGCACATTTACTTTCTTGGGAACACTGAGCCACCAGAAGAATTGCCACTTGATAGAATGCCCAGACAGGGCTCTCTCTATGGTAAATATACCATATGGAACCAATACTGTACAAATGTTGCAGAGAGATAATTTGTAATATGTCATATGGATTAGCTCAGCTCACAGATTATCTAAATTGGTTTAAATTAGATTACAAGGATATGGCAAAATGAACAAAGGGTAATTCATGTGATACTAAATGTCTCTTTCAGGCTTTACCTTTGCAGAAACGTTACATGCTATAAACAAAAACCCACAAATGAGGCATTACATTCCTGCTACAATGCATCATCAGATATGGCCGTGGGTGGAAAGATGACAAGTCGTTGCTTGCAGAGTATTTGTTTAGATCCTCATATCGGCAAAAATGTTTATCTATATATAGACACATATATATATTACATTACATTCACCTTTTTTTTATATAACGATTTACGTAGCGCTAGATACAGAGCTTAGAAGGGAACAACATACTAAGTTAGACAAACTAGAACAGACTGGTACATGAGGCAGAGAGCTCTACCTCACGTTCCAGTCTTTTCTAGTTTTATCAAATCAAGTAATAATTGGAGGGGAAAAAAAATAAGGATGTTAAAATAGATTTTTAATGATGTATTTTTTCACAATATTATACCTTAGAACGATGAGTCAAACCTATAATGAATCATGCATCCCAGAGGATTTCAGAGATGGTGCATTAGTCCATTGAGCTAGCTCACCAAGTTTCCTTGCATTCCTCTGTGCAAAAAGAGGGACACGATACAATACACCCCCGGTGCCCAAAGAAAAATTAAAACAAGTACAGTTTTGCTAGAAATTTGTATAACAATCTTTACATGTGATAGTGTACAAGAATTTGACCTTGCAAAAGTAAAGAGATGTTTTTTTTTATTTTTATAAAATAACTTTACTGACAAGTATATTTCTGGATATGTGAAGCAATTATCTGTAACACCTCCTCAAGCTTAACTACAACTTTATTATAATTTTTAGGGAAAAAGCTAGACATAATCAACAGAGGATCAGCAGATATTTGTTCCAATACAATTTTCCATGACAACTCTTACAGCTACATCATTATAGCATAAGAACAGGTATAAACATTTACTGTGTATAGTAGTGGTGGTGAATATTACCAGCTGCTGTATAGTTCAAAACATGCGCTTACTTTAAAGGGACCATGACACCGGAAACCCTTGTTTATACTGAAAATATAGAGACTAAAAAAATAAACAAAAATCACCTACACATTAGGGGGTGTATAAAAAAGGTGCAATCGCTGTTATACATAATGCAAGGCAATTGAGCACATTTTTTGTTCACTCCCAGACACTGTACATTTGGAATATGTATGCATAACCCCCACTGTATTAGAGAATTGCATGCAAAACGACAAAATTATGCAAAACACGTCTTTTAAATATGTCATTTGTATCTCCTGTTTATGACATCACCTCTGGCTTGAATGACATCACCTGTAGCTTGATATGCAAATTACACATTGAAACCTAATTTGCATATCAAGCCAAAAGTGATGTCATAGACATGACATACCATAGGCTTATTTAAAACGTACTTTTCTCCTGATTTAGACTTTTTTGCTTTGCATTACACAATGGGGATCATGTATAAAAACTCTGCAAAGTGTCAGGAGAGGTATAAAAAGGTGCAATCGACATTATTTTGCACTATCTGTGTGTGCTGCGTTTATACATGACCCAAAATATATACATATATACATATATATTTCAATTATTTTTTATTCTCTACATACACAGTGAAAACAAAGTTTAGGTAATAGAGTCTCTTTAAGTAGTCTTCCACTGTCACCAAGATGGCCACTAGAATGGGTTCTCTCAACCACTACCTTCCCCCCAAATAGGTTACCACCTTTTCTTCAAAAAAAAAAAAAATATCAGCCATGCTTTTGTCTCCATAGACTTAGCAGTAGCCTTAAGCTATTTTTTATGGCCTGCCAGTAAAATTCCAGCTGCATGGCAACCCTACCCCCAAATAATGATGGAGGCTTTAACGCCAGTGTTGAGGCCTAAAGCCCAGAAATGTAGGGGGTATTTATAAAGTAAATAAAATATATCAAAAATACATTTCAAACCCTAAAAGATGTGATGTTACAAACAATATACAAGAAACCACCAACATATCAGTAAAAATATATGTACATTTATAATACTTTGTACAGGTAACATGAATTGATTCCTGTTCCGATCATTATAATCTAACAATTTCAAAACTAAAAGCATCATCCTGATGCTGGTATCTCACTTTGGAGCTGGGGACAGTCTATAAGTCAGAATTCTGACCATAGACTTGCATTGAATGGGAGGGTAATGTAACTATTACATCACAAGGGGGCAGAGTTATTATGCTGTTCAATCAGGTCAATCTCCTCTCTTTGTGTTGGAAGGCAGGTAAAAAAAAAAAAAAGTTGTCCACAGCCACCTAGTCCTGCTCACTATGATACACAGGAGCCAGTAAGCGAGCATGGGTGTATCTTATGACATCATTATGCAGGCTCTGGCCACAATTGTAAAGTGACCCTTGCTGGAAGATTTTGGAGAATGTTGCATTATGGGTAACATTTTCAAAATGGATGCTGGAGAAAGAGACACCTAATTTTATTTTTACTTTTATATGCAATTAATTCAAGAGAAAAAAAAGGGGGGCATATGTCCTATAATGCACAGGTAATATAGTTACATCTTATGCAAGTGGTAGTGTCCCTTTAAGTTAGAGGTGCACAAATGTAAAAGTAATATCAGGAAGTATTACTCTACTGAGGGTAGTGGATGTATGGAATATCCTTCCAGCAGAAGTGGTAGAGGTAGCCTTGTGCCTTGCATGCTTAAACTCCTTAGTTTAAGCATGCAAGGCACAAGGCTATCCTATATATAAAAAAGGACCGAGGACTAATGAAAGTATTTAGAAAATTGGGCAGGTTAGATGGGCCAAATGGTTCTTCTCTGCCGACATGTTCTATGTTTCTATATAAGATATATTATTGGGTTTCCTGGAAAGAAAATTGACACATGATTTACATAATGTCATAAATTCAGTCACACTGACCTATGCAATCTGATATAAAAGTGCAGATAGACAATGTGCTCCTCACAAATTTCCAATCTGAATCAAGCGCACCCCAGTTATTTCTGAACTGCAACATACAAAATATAAGCTAGGTAAAGCTGCCTTTTTAGTAAAAAGACAGGGACAATTAAGGCACTTCCATTAAAAGTGCCAGATAGTACCCTGAAATCGGAACAGGAATCAAATGTTCCTCTTTTTGTAGGTGTACTTTCCCTTTAAATCAGGATGATAAAATATCTCACAAACAACTCAATAGTTTGAAAAATTGTTAAAACAGGTAATGGTTTAATGAGCTACTCTGAAAGAAACAACATTTTTAAAGGTGACAGATGCTGTATCAAATCATCTTCAAATGCATGGGACAAAAGCTACAATTAGGGGGCGGAGCTAGCCGGCAAAGAGAAAGGACGCATGGCGGAGGAGCTCTCTGTGAAATACAGCGAAAAAGCTCGTTTTTTGGCATGACACCCCCATTCACACCACTGGCATCAGGGTCTCCCGGTAATAAGAACAGTATGGGGCACAAACAAAAAAAGAAACAAGAAAAAATCCAATTCTCGAGAGGCCCTGACATAAGTCAACTGTTGACCAGGCCTATCGACAGCGGGGAAGACCTACTCTAGAAGCGAAGCTGAAGATTCAGCCACGGACTCAGACTCCTCTCAGATAAGTCAAAACCCCAAGCTGAATAAAATCGCCTGTGACGATGACGCCCCAACTACACGGGGAGATCTCAGAAAGCTGTTACTAGAACTTCAAAATCTGCTGAAGGCAGACGTTACAGCCTTCAAACGGGAACTGGCAATAGTTAATACGAAGGTCTCTACCATTGAACTGGCTGTCACAGAAATCACCCAAGAGTCATCCACCACCAGAGACCAAATAACGGTGATGTCTCAACATATCTGCAGACTGGAATCGCAGCTGATCCTGGTAGATACACGATCCAGGCAAGCCAATGTAAGGGTCCGCGGGATCCCTGAGGCGATTGGCCCCACTGACCTCCAGGGATACCTGGCAGGATGGTTAACCACATTCCGATTATCTCCAGTTTCTGCAGACCACCTTATAGTAGATGCATTCCGGCTGCGGAAAGCGAACAGAGCCCCAAACGATGCATCCAGAGATGTTTTACTGAAATTACGAAGTGCTGCAGACAAATTGGCCTTACTAGCAGCAATGCGTAAAGCGCAAAAAGAGCCCTACCAAAATCACATTCTTCAGGTGTACAAAGACTTACCCCCTGTGACACTCCTCTAACATCGCTCAATGTCCCTCCTAACCGGCCATCTACGTGTATTGGATACTCGATTCCGATGGGGACCAGCACACTCTTTAACCATACACAAAGATGGACGCCTTCTCAAGATTGGATGTATGGAGGAAGCAGAAGACGCTCTCGCAAATCTAAACTTACCAGGTTTACCAGAGGAAACCCAGGAGACCCTTACAGCGTCAACAACCAAATCGGATGCCCACAAAGAGCTCTAGAAGCCGGCCGATAATCCCTTCGGACTTACACTGATTTTCTGATCCATGAACAGTTGTTTCGGGACGCTGTGACTATCAGATAACTACCTAAAAAATGTAAAGTTATATATGGTTCCTATTATGCTGTTCCTCCGTTAGTCCCAATAGTTGATCTCCCCCCATGGGTACGACCCCTGGATCCTCTCACAGGAATTGGGGTCTTTTTCTTTTATTTAAGCCCACTCCTTTTTGACAGTACCCCCTCGTACTGTCGGTACCCCTATTCTAAGGGTTACCCTTTTCCCTACTATTTTCTTTCCTCTTTGATTACTGTTTTCCCACTCTTCTTGCCCTTTCCTATCTTTGCTCTTTTTTCACCTCTCTGGTTCATGTCAAATTGAGAATGGCGATAATTAGGCAGATGCACAAGACTTGTTCCCATATAACACTAATGTATGCTTACTGGTTCTACTATCATACTTGTATAATTGTTTATGTGTCCCCTCTCGGTCCTGATTTTGGAACAGTAACGTAATGTGCCTATGTCCGTGAACATAGATATGGTTATATCATACCTAGTTTTTGTTTTATTTTAAGTATAAGGGAGACCACTCTCTCAGTCTATATTATACTGTTGAGCGATAATAGCTCAATTACTAGTGTCGATTTATTTTGAGAACAAAACACAACATTTTGAGTCATCAATGATACTAATCATCGGGATTACTGTGATCTTATCTTGCTGTTATTCTCATATTGTACTGTGATTTTATTCTTCTGTTCTTGTCGAAACATACTTCTGTAGTAATTTGTTAAGTACTCTTATTGGCGACTCAATAAAAACTTTAATTAATAAAAAAAAATTAAAAAAAAAGATACAATTAATTTATTATTATTAACAGTGAGCTTTAACAGGCAGGATATATGTGTTGTCTATGAATAATATATACAGCTGGGAACATTTTATTCTGCTGCCTAAATTACTGTTTAATGGTTACAGCAGGGCTCGACAAACCCCAGGCGCCAGGTCGCCATGGCGACCAGGAAATTAGACCTGGCGCCTGGGTGCTGTCAGCCTCCTGGTCCCCTTGCCGCTGCCATCCGATTTTTCCGCAGCGCGAGGGGGTAAAGTCTGTGCCGATGGCCGATGGCACAGACTGCAAGCTCCGCCCCCTCGCGCAATGCGTGTCTGAGTGCCAGGTGTCGTCACGTGACATCCTGGCACTCAGCACGCCGACCAACGGAGTTAAGCTGCAGCGTGAATGTCCCCCTCCCCTGCAGTGAGGTAAAGCAGCTGGGAGGGGGACACATCAAGAAGAAACCCCCAAGAAAAGACTGTGTTAGGTGGGTGTGTGTTTGTATGTATTGTAAAGTAGGTGTGTGTGAGGGGTTTGTATATATGGGTGTGTGAGGTGTTTATATATATATGGGTGTGTGAGGTGTTTATATATATATATATATATATATATATGGGTGTGTGAGGTGTTTATATATATATATATATGGGTGTGTGAGGTGTTTGTATATATGTGTGTGTGAGGTGTTTGTATATATGTGTGTGAGGTGTTTGTATATATGTGTATATGTAAAGTATGTGTGTTTTGTATATATGTGTGTGTGAGGTGTTTGTATATATGTGTGTGTGAGGTGTTTGTATATATGTGTGTGTGAGGTGTTTGTATATATGTGTATATGTAAAGTATGTGTGTTTGTATATATGTGTGTGTGTGAGGTGTTTGTATATATGTGTATATGTAAAGTATGTGTGTTTGTATATATGTGTGTGTGAGTTGTTTGTATATATGTGTGTGTGAGTTGTTTGTATATATGTGTGTGTGAGGTGTTTGTGAATATATGTGTGTGTGAGGTGTTTGTGAATATATGTGTGTGTGAGGTGTTTGTGTATATATGTGTGTGTGAGGTGTTTGTGTATATATGTGTGTGTGAGGTGTTTGTGTATATATGTCTATATGTAAAGTATGTGTGTTTGTATATATGTGAAGTAGGCGTGTGTGTTTATGAATTGTGTTTATGTTTGCGTGATTGTCTGGCTCCTAAAAAAAATGTCTGGCTCCTAAAATCAAAATAAATTTGTCAAGCCCTGGGTTACAGTATTAACACCATTAAAATCAATCACTTTCTTCTATCTCAGTAAAGTATTGTTTTAGGAAAACTTGTTGCAGATAAATAATGATGTGAAAGTATGCATTGGTAGATAGTATTTACATCAGCTACTAATATAACATTTTATTTAAAAAAAGTGTTTTGTTTTTTTAAAGAAAATGCTTGGTTTAATTATATTATTAGAACCTCCTAACTACTTTATATTTAATAACATATAATATATTTAATAACCTAAACTCAGAATAACTCCTGCAACTCTCGTGTAAATATTACACTTTTAATAATGCAGCAACGAAGAAAGAAGCGGTAGGCTGTTTCGGTTAGGTTAACTATACATAGAGATCATAAAAAAACAACAGGGAATTGCATAGAAAAATCCTTTAATTTAATTCTATACAGTCCCCTGTCATGGCAAGATATACCACAGAGCAAAAGGGGAAACTCTCTGAGTTCAGGCACACCGCAGGGTCCACTGATTCTACTACTTATGCTCTATAGTTTCTGAATCTTTTTCTTAATATTCCCCCTTTCCAGGGTGGATGACATTAGATTGGTTTAAATTAGCTGACACAAGCTTTCTCGTTCGACAGTAATGTATATAATGCCTTTAAGAAACAGATATACACTGTGTGCATGGTGTCTGTACTTACAGGTACATGTTCATTAGGTATGTAACTGTTTATTAACACTTTCATTGATGGCAGTGGAGCAGGACAGGCATCTTTTAAGGTAAAAAATATTTTAGGGCAATACTGGCACTTCTGCTCTGTGATCTACATTACTAGCCAGCTTATTGCTGGTAGAGTAACCGCAAATGTAACCTTAGGAATTTAAACAAGCAGTGTGGACAATTTAAAAAAATCATAGTAAGTTCTGCTTTGAAATGTTAAAGGAAAGCCATACGTTACCGTAAAAAAATATATATACAGTTAATATAAAAAAAGACAGCACTAGACAAGACTCCAGAAACAACTGTATGTAGTATAAAAATAGATTTATTAAATAACACAAAAAATGAAGAATTTATAAGTAACCATAGAAAACAGGGGATCTCCAGTGCCACTTGCTCCAGAGAAAAAAAACTCACAATAAAGTGAGTTTAAACTGCAGTAAATGCGTTTTTATATTAATTTGTGTAAGAAAAATACTAAAATACTTAACTCTTAAGAATAATAGTGGCATATTAATGGCAAAAGCACTGGCATATTAAATGGCAAAAATAATACTGGCATATTAAATGGCAAAATAAAGCTGGCATATTATTGGGCAAATTTGCTGTAGCATACCAATGGACAAAATAATACTGGCATATTATTGGGTGTATTGGCTGTGGCTTCTTAATGGCAAAATAATACTAGCATATTAACTCCTTCGTGACAATGGACGTGCCTGACACGTCCTGCGGTGAAACGAGCGGTTTTCGTGGTCACTGATCGTGAAAACCGTTCTAACGGTGCTGGTCTATTGCCTCAATGTCGGCACTCATGATCGCCCTACGGAGCTATGCACTCTTTGTGGTCAGAGCTTCGGAAGTGAAAACAAAATTCACTTTCGTCACTTTGAATATGTTGCTTGACTTCCCCTAGAGGCAGTCAGCAACATTGCAATGAAAAAAAAAAGATTTAATTAGCTTAAAACTACGATTAGGGTTAGCTGTTAAAAATGGTTAAAATTAAATAATTTTTAGCATAAGGCATAGGGTTAAAATTGAATGAAAATTAAAATGTATTAAGGGATAGCATAAGGAGTAGAGTTGGAATTAAATTTAGGGTTCGGGTTGGGGTCAAACGGTCAATATAGGAAAAAATCACTAATTTTGTTTTTTGTCCCATATCACGCAAAAAAAAATGCAGAAAAATATGGAAACATGCATATTTCTGAACTTGGGACAACATTTATAAACTATTTAGATGGGGTCTTTTTTAATGATTGTATTTGTGCAAATTATATATATTTTTTTACAATTTTTCATCATATTTTATGATTTTGTTTGTAGTAAATTATAAGATATGATGAACATAATTGTATCTAATGAAAGCCCTGCTTATGATGAAAAAAACAACATATAATTTATGCGGGTACAGTTTGTGAGAGAGAAGAAAATTACAGCTAAACACAAACACCCCAGAAATGTAAAAACAGCCCTTGTCACTAAGGGAAAGTCAGGGTCAAAATATCTTGTCACTAAGGGGTTAAATGGCAAAATAATACTGGCATATTAAATGGCATAATAATACTTGCATATGAAATGGCAAAATAATACTGGCATATTAATGGCAAAATAATACTGGCATATTAATTGACAAATTGGCAGTGGCATATTAATTGGCAAGCTGGCTGTGGCATATTTATGGGCAAACTAACACTGGCATATTAATGGTGAAACTATGGCACATTTTAATGGGTACACTGGCTGTTGCATATGTTAATGACAAAGTGACTGTGTTATGTTAATTGGTACCTGACAGTGGCTTATTTTAATTGGCAAAGTGATGCTGTGGCATGTTCTGTGGGTCAAAATAATATGTACTATGGGGAAAGTGACACTTGTTCTGGAGGGGCAGTTTTGTGGGGCATGGACACTGTGCCATGCCAAATAGTGTAGGTGCAATATGGGTGCATGGCACGAACTGTGGGTAATGTATGGTGTTGTGTTAAGTCCTTTAGGTGCAATGTGGGGGGAGCGGAAGGGAATAAAAACAATAAATGCAATTTTTCAATAACATTTTTATTACTTATGAAAATAATTTAATATAATATTAAAAAGTTCATATAAGTATAAATTCAACTAGTGAGAGAGAGCGAGATGTGTATTGATATTTATTGATTTCGAATTGTACCTCGTGGGGCTCCCATGTGTCGCATAATTAATGGGGGTCTCATGTGTGGCATAATTAAGGGGCGCTTGTGTGTTGCATAATTAATTGCACTATGAGTTACCGTACCGGGTAACACCAACCTTAGTGACGCCTCTGGCCCCTCCAATAGATAAATAAATAAAGCCCAATCTTCAGTCACTCACACAAATAAAAGTGTCCCTCTTTGGGCATTTGAAATGTTGGGATGTATTCAATATAGATGTGAATACCAAGCATTGCCCCACAATGAGCATTTGCAAACAAAAACTGGAGGTGGGATGGATAAATTAGAAATTGTGGTATGAATCAAAAATGTGTTTTAAGCTAGAGGGTATGAGAAGTAATTATTTAGCAAGCCTCGAATAAATGTACTGAAAATCCAAATGCGATGATTGTACAGCCATATGGTGGTAAAGCTAAGCTGAGAGGCTTTCATGGAAAGGTGAACAGATTTCTCTTTAAAGGGGGAGACTTATGAGAATTCCCCCCCTGGAGTGAAACATTCATTTTAATGCATCCTTGTAGTGTACATTTTCCTCATAAAGGGATGATTTCTTTTTAATTTAGTAATTTCATTGATGTACAGTCTAGATTATGGTGACATTGCTTTTGTCAAATATTATAAAATCAAAACTTAATAAATGAGATCTGGCTAGTGTTTTTTAATAACAGTGAATGAAATATAGACAGCTAAACACAAATAACTAGTAAATCTACGAATGATTTTATCATCATGAAATCCATATTATAAAAAAAAAAAAAAACTATTTCTGAATATTGTAATCTGTATTAATTGTGTAGCTAAAGTTTATAAATAACTTTTCGTTATTTAACAACATTAAGTTTGTTTTTACACTGATCCTGTTATGAGGAATAAAATGACTTTCAAGACTGCATGCCAATTTCTCTCATGTCCAGAATCTATAGGGGCTGCACAATAAAGAGAGAATTGCAGGGATGTCAGATGGGAATTTCAAACTCTCCAATGCAGCTGAATTTTTCCATCTTGGCTACTTTGGCTTTAAGTTTAAAACTCCCATCACAGTTCCATTGCAGTTCTCTCTTTATTAAGTAGACCCTAATGTCATACATGATTAATCCAATAAACCGAGTAAATAAAGGCGCTTGAAGCAGGCGGTGAGTGAAGGCAGGTAACATGTGAATGTGTAGGCACATATAGAATGACATATCCTTTTGATATTTCACCGTATGAACTCAAGTGAAGAAAAAATTGATCAGAAAAATGTGAACTTATCTTTGGTGTTGACACAAAATTAGCAGTGCAGTATTGACAGCACTGTGAACACAGAAAATGATACTGATGCAAATACAGTGCAGTGTGTTTAATGGATTGTGTCACCTAACCATTGTTTTTACTGTGCATGTAGAGAATAAAAACATATTGGAAATGATCTATACATTGTATTAGCAAAACTGCAAGTAAATGATTTACTGTGTCAGTGGAGCCTCCTGCTTATGACATCACCTGTGGCTTGATAAGCAAATGAACTGTTTGTCAATGGCAAATGTGTAATTTGCATATTAGGGCACAGGTGACTGCTAACAATGTATAGATAATTTACAATCATTTTTTTTATTCTCTACATTGACAGTAAAAACAATGTTTAGGTGGTAAATGCCCTTTAAGGTAGGTGGGCAGCACGCACTATTCTTAATTAAAGGACAAGCCTGTCTGCATGTTGTCTCTATTTATTATTCCCCACTCTACACTGCTACTGAATCCATACAATATACATAATACATTGTAATAATGACAATAATAAACTGCCTGCTGTTTCCCATCACTAGATAAATAATTACATGGAAACACAGTCCAAATTGGTTATTAATTGGTATTTGCCTTGTGAGCAGTATACTTTTTTGCATTATTCAGATGCAATGTCTAATAATCTGTATGAAAGTCAGCTTTTATTATTTGTTTAAGTTATTTTTTTTTACTCTGCCTGAAGCTGGCTGCATATGGAGCAAAATCATCCTTATCTTCCTTCCCAAGAGCTCCCTGCTGGTTTACTAATTTTTCTGTTTACACTATTTTGTTTGTTGTTGTTTTTTTTTTGTGTTGATTTAAAAAGCCAGGCATTAGGTCCATGCTTTCTAGTTCCCCATGCAGTGGGCTGGGAAAATCTTTTAGGATTATCTAGAATACATTTGTTTTATTATAGTCTATCAGGCACATTGCTTCAGCATCATCAGTTTGGGAGCGCTTACCGCATTGTGTTCCTATTTTGAACAAGTGTAAAACAAATGTAACATTCTATATCTACCCGATGGAAACAAAGTGAGATGTTATTGTAGCTATTAGCATGCAGATGAAGGGTGAGGTGTTTTTTTTACAGGTTTGACCTGATCTTCCCTTACCTGGGGAACTTAGAAAGTTGGGGGACTAAGTAGGGTCATTAATGTGTATTCAATGTGGGAGATGGGGCATGTTGTGGGTGTACAACGTGGGTGATGGTGCATGTAATGAGTGTGCAACCTGGGTGGGGGGAGGTGCATTAATTTTGTCTGCCTAGGGTAGCACAGAAACAAAATACACCACAGGGAATGGGGACTTTTTTGTAAGCCCCCAGCCCCACAATGTGAAGTTTCATAGTAATCTTTGTTTTTCCTACAGTACTAAATAAAGTGCACATATTGGCTGTATTGTCCAGCTTTGGGGCTTGTCTATCCATGCCGATATGAATAAACAGACACCAGCATTATTTAAGCACTGGATGTGAATGAGGTGTATCATTTGCAAACAGTGCATATGGTCATGGCACAAGGATGAGTGGAGTGAAAAGTTGGCCACAGTAAAATATGGTGAATTAACAAAAGAAATTACAAAAATACAGCAATTAATATCAGTGCTGGAAAAATAGGTGAGTTGGATTTTTTTTCCATCTTAATGTTCAATATTTGCAATGAACTAGTGAATGCAACACAATTCATTATTTAGTGAACAGATTCCCATGTGAAGTAAGATCATAGATTTTTAGAATTGAGGAGGTGCAACAGAGGGAGGAAGGATGCAGAACACTGGGTAGAATTAAAAACACAGCAGCTAGAAGGGAGGGATAGAAAAGTTGCAGAAAAGAGGACAGTTTTTTTTTTTTTGAGACATTCAGTTCTGTATTGATAGTAGGATTGTGAGTCCCAAAGCTTCATTTTGTTTTGATCATCCTTATGGCTCACTTTATTACTTTAAGATTCCACCCAATCTTTTATAACGGTTTATTCAAATATCCCCCCCCCCCCCCCCCCCCGCTCCTCAAATAAAAAAAAAATAAAAAAAACTTAAACCTATTTAATGAGCGTGGTAAGAGCCGGAGACGGTCTAAGATTATTTATCTGTATAAATTTTACTTTATTCAAGTATATGTATTCTGTTCCGAAAAAAAAAGAGTATATATATATTACAAAAGAAAAGGAAACCGCTATCTCTATCAGGCGTTGTTCTCTCTCTCTCTCGTCCGTCCCCCCCCGCGCCGCGCCCTCCGAGGTAAAGGAGCAAGAGGGAGAGTTAACAGGTAATACGTGACTACTAAACTTATAGAATAACATTCATACTACTTTCATACTGCTTTCATACTACATTCAAACTTCTAGGTTGCTGTTGGTATCGCTATGTGGTAAGAGACATGGATCCACCGCTATATTTATGTGATCGAGTGCCCACGGCCCAAAATCCCTTCTTTAATTTTTTAGGCTGATCCCCGAGTGTGCGCTTTCCATTTTTTTTTATCAAACTCACCCAACTTATCTTGTCTTATATATACTGCTTTTTCCATTATGTGTTGGAAATTAATCTGATTAATTATTTCTTCCCACAATATTGGACCAGTTTCATGTACATCTTCCATTTCTATACATCAGCTCTCTTCCAGATGCCCAGTCACCATGTATCAGAATTGATTAAGAGAATGAGAGAAGAGAATGAGGGGTGTTTTGTCTGAAGTGTCTCTGGGAAGAAGTGCTCTTAATTTATAAGACAGTGAGATAAATCTGCAGTCAGAGAAGCTCTGAGATATCTCAAATTATCAGTGTCTGAAAGCCTTCCTTCTTGATAAAGACTTGCCTCAAGATTCAAAGAATTTATGGAGATTTGGGGTTATTTTTCTGAAGACGGAGTTTTCACAAAACCTTTCATAAAACTACAGTGTGTTTTTTTTTTGTATCATGTTAATTAAAAAAGAAAACTATTGGATTATACATTCCATGGAATAGCAACAATAATGCTTCTGTTGCTGATTTGCCAAACCACAAAGGGGGCTGTTAATAGCCTTTATTAAACTGAAAGTTTTAGTTTCTGATTAATACCAAGAGAGATGCAGGTAAAATAGGGTCATCGCTGCTCCAGGGCCAAACTTACATCTCATATTCCACCATCCTCATAATTAAATATATATATATATATATATATATATATACGCACAACATGGACAAAAATATTGGGATATCTGACCGCTAAAACACCAGGGACTTTTATGACATTAGATTCTAAATAAATAGACATTAATACGTAGTTGGTCCCCTTCCCCTCCTGGGTGTGCAATGTGGGTGATGGGGTAAGTCGTGGGTGTGCAATGTGGCTGATGGGGCATGTCCTGGGGGTGCTGCTGTAAGTCCTGGGCCTGCAATGTAGGTTTTGGGGCATGTGCTGGGTGTGCAATGTGGGTTCTAGGGCATATTCTGGGTGTTCAATGTGGGTTATGGAGCATGGAGTGTTGAGGTAAGTCCTGGGTGTGCAATGTTGGTGATGGAGCATGTCCTGTGTGTGCAATGTGAGTGATGGGGAATGCCCCGGGTGTTTAATGTGGGTGATGGAGCATGTGCTGGGGAATTCCCTGTGGATGCACAATGGGTGCTGGTTGGGGTAAGTCCTGTGTGTGCAATGTGGGTGCTGGGGCATTCCTTAAAAAAACAGCAATGACATCATAAAGGATTTAAAGACAATTCTTATTAATTTAATAATAATACCTACATTTTATATAGCAATTTCCCCTCATGAAGGAGTTAAGGTGTTTTTTTTTTTTTTTAGAAAATGCTCTTGAATTAACCAAATTGATAAATGCCATTATTACCCAACTGAATGGCAGTCATTTATCAACCTCAAAAAGGATGAAGAGCTGAGTTTACTTTTCCCTCTAGGGCTAGACAAGTCCTCTACTTTGATTTGATTCACAGTTATGACTTACTATCTAATGCCAATCAAATCCACTGATGTTCTTTATCTATTTACTAAACACTCAGGCCATCCAGTGCCATTTACTGCATTTTGATAACGCAAGTAGAATTATTTTGTGTTTGAAAAATGTTCTTTTTTAACGTTTTCCAGCCTCATGTAAGTAAAGCCAGCAACACTGCAGGGAATCTCACTGAGCTCTTTCTTTAGTAAAGGTACACATGTGTATTAAGTTGGACAAGTTTATCTGGGTAGGTGGGGCATTGGAGAATTCTTGCTCTGTTGTAATAATGACCATTTTCTAGTCTGAGCATGCCAGCAGCCTTCTCAGGCAGTAACTCACATACATATCCAAAGCATCTGGTATTCACTACCACTTTGCAAATTCACCACTGCAGAGGAGTCAGATGCCTGATCCAAAGGAACATAGACATTCCACAGGTCTGATAAGGTGCCTGTGTCACTGCCCTGCTGGCTGAAGCTTCTAACTTCCATCTTATCCTTCCTATTCCAGCACTGGAGGTGAACTAAGCCCAGGGTGCTGTTACTGCTGCACAAACTATGACAAACTGAGGAGGAGGAGGAGGATCGGGATTTTTGTGGATTTCTATATTTACATATGATTTTGTTTTATTCTCTGCAATATTGAAAATGTCCAAGCCATCCCGTTTGGCCAGGCCCGTGTCGGCTAATGTGGCATCTAAACTGCCTACTAATAGGAAAGTCGAGTTTAGCAGCAGATCAAGAAAAATCAGCTTAGGGGAAAAGGTTCTGCGATCAGGCAGTGAAGGGAACCTGATTAAACAACAGGTGCAGATAACTCAAACCTCTAGCAAGCAACCTGGATCCAGCACTACAAAAGGTACAGTCACTTATTAATACAGTGCTAGAAGGGGGCCCTCCTCCCTGGCAAGGCATGGGGTAAATGTTTTGCTTTGTATTGCACGGGGAATATTAAAGATCCCTTGTATTTGTTTCTGTCCATCCCTTCTGATAGTTTCAAAGAGTAATGAACACGGTTGCTATCTGACTTCGGTCTCTGCTGGTGGCATCACACGTTCCTGTAATATTCCTTTAACACTTTCTTTTAATGAAGTGGTCTAGTAATGTATTTGAAAAGCTTGTGTGTAGTACAGTGTTAGCTACTTCTAGGGTCTTGCAGAGGTTGTATATCCATCCTCCCGATTTTCCCCAGCATGTATCAGGTTAATTCAACATTAATTTTTTTTTTTATGTGCATGGTTACCATTTCAAATCCTGCAGCTCTCAAATGGTTAATGGCATTATTATTCTGCCTATATTTACATGGATATATGAATGTTTGAGACCAGAAGGCAACAGTAATCGCAACAGTATTGAATTTGTCTTTTAATTGGGATTATAATCTGGAATTAATTTACCTTCTCTGTTCTCCCTATTTGACTGCTATTTATTTTATGACTACATGTAGGTTTAGACATTTTTACATTTTTATTCTTAAGCAATTTCATTACGCATATTGTATTTTTTTTACCATCTATCAGTTTGTTAAACTTCTCTGCTCTCCACGTGTACAGTTCATTTAAACCCACACACTGTAAATACTGCCTCTCTATTATAGTCAGAATACAGATCTATAACCGATTTCTTACAGTTTTCTCTTGCATGGTATTATGTATATAACTTTTTCTTGATTCTGTATATAACTTTTTTTTTACTTCTATCTTTACTTTTTTTTTTTTACGTCAGTGCTGTATATATAGTTCATTTAAACTCACATAGTAAGGGTACAGCCTTTCTGTTGTAGTCAAAATTCAGCTCTACAACCTGAGATCCAGTTACATTACAGTTAAAGGGACTGTATCACCTAAACATTGCTTTTTACTGGGCATGTCCCGAATAAAAATGATAGAAAATTATCTGTTTTTTTTTCTTTAATGAGAAACAATTGTAATTTGCATATAAAGCCACAGGTGATCTCATAAACAGGAGACAGCACAGACATTGTTGAAACACGTTTGTCTCCTAATTTAACTATTTGCTTCAAATTCACTATGTATAGATATGTTTAGGTGATACCGTTCCTTTAAAAGATTTGTACTCTGATGGAATCCTCGGCAGTAACACAAGATTTAGCAGTGTATACACTCGGGAATAGCCGCGACATATACTGCATTTAATGAAGCTTTCAATTGGTAGAACTGCTTCTCCTAGAGAACGTGCTGCAGGCAGTGTTTCATTTTAGTGAGTGCCAGGGCCTGAAAGGTCACAGAGTTGAGTGTCAGTTAAAGTGCTTGTTTTTCCATAGCCCGTGGCAATGAAGACCTGACAACATTTCAGTGTACAAAATACAGTGCTTCCTTTGGTGTTTCTTAGTGCAGGAAGGATTGGTGTCCGGAATGGAAAACTGAATTACAGGTTAATTCTGCAGGATAATCTCTTGTGCCTGAAATGATGCTTTTGCCCTGATTCATGATAGAATAAATATCATTACATGACCTTATGTTTGTGCTGCAGCCTTTAACCCCTTCCCAACGCTAGGGTGTTCCATGCCGCCCTATTTTTAGGGTACCTAAAATACGCTAGCACAGCTTATCGCGGCTCTCCACTTTGAGCAAAACGGACTTCTTTTCAATGGGAAATGTGTAATTTGCATACCATGCACAGCACGGAGCATCCCCGCCTGGTGGTGTCTCATGTCTATGACATCACATGTGACGTGATACACAAACAGCGGAAATATACACCGCAGAGCATCCCCGCCTGGTGGTGTCTCATGTCTATGACATCACATGTGACGTGATACACAAACAGCGGAAATATACACCGCAGAGCATCCCCGTCTGGTGGTGTCTCATGTCTATGACAACACATGTGGCGTGAGATGCAAATGAACTTCATTGGGAAATGAATAACTTGCATATCAAACTTCAAGGTGATGTAATAAACTGGAGACTCCACAGACACATTTAAAACACATTTTTCTCCTAATCTAGGCATATGCTCGCAATTTTTCTAGCACTGTGTATAGATCATTTAAAAAAAAAAGTCTTCTATATACATACAAGAAAAAATGTTGGGGTGATACAGTCCCTTTAAGTGAAGTTTGCAAATCCCTAGGAATTTCACTGAAAATGTTTACCGATATTAAATCAACAAGCCTCCCCCACGCCCACCCAACACACTGTACAAAGAAGTTACCACAAATATTCCTTCTGAGACTTCAGATTAGATTTCCTCACCTGTGTACAAACACAGATATCTGTCATTCGGCAGGATTTGTTTGGTTCACACCAGGTGTAGTCCATAGGAAGACTGTCTGGGGCCTGGCTCCTTGGACAAGATTAAAGAGTGCCAATGTGACCACTAAAGCCTGAACTATGACTTTCGGTGAAAAGGATAAAACTTTCCACATGATTCTAGAGCAAAATGAGGATGGGGAGAGGAAATATGAGGAGGGGCAATAGTTTGTGTTTTTTCTATAAATAGTTACTTTTTATGATGCTTTGATATTTTTCTAAATAAGTGTGTAATTGAGGGTAAACCAGTGCCTTAAAGATACCCCGCATCCACCCGGATCCACTCATGTGTCTCTTCGTACACTGAAGCCAGGAGAGTAAAGTTCAAAAAGGGGAGTTCTATGTATATCTTAAATTCTATGCTCCATCCTTTTAAAACTTAGACTGCTCTACTGCCATCCCACCTAACACAGTGACAGCCTGTATTCCTGACGAATGTGAGTAGCCTTGGAGCCTAAAATCCTGACAGATACGGCTGACAAGTTACCTTAGAACCTCAAATAATTTCCTATGATCCACTGCTAATCACGGCCAGCTTTTTGTACTTCAGCTGCTCTGGACCATGTTTCATGTGACTGTTGGTCAATGAAGTGGACAATATCTGGAGTACCAGAGTTTTATAGGCCTATTCAAAATAGACTGTGCATTTTTTCCACTCCTGAATTGTTTGATATCTGTGTTAGACAGACTTGTTCATTCACCCTCAAGGCATAAGGCTGTCAGCCAGTTCTTCTCAATGTTTCTGCCTGCAGATTTTGCCACACAGGTCCTTTCACATCAGTCACACAGATTTCACAAACTTGCCAGAGTGAGATTTTGTCATTTGAAACTCCAGCTTTTTTTTGTTTTTTTTTTGCTTTGTTTGAAAGGTTTACTTAAAAAGGCCTCCGAGGTTAACATTCCTTGGTTTCTGGCTTAACAGAGATTTTTTTTTTTTTTTTTTAAAGAATTTTTGCAGCATGACTTTGTGAAGAGGAGAAAACAAAGGTGATGACATTTGTGTTATCTGAGCTGATGGATAAAGTGCTTCATTACTACAGCGGGGTTTCAGACTGAAGTATAAAGCCGATATTAACACGTTTGGCTGTGGAGGGGGAGTTGGGGGGGGGGTGGTAGTACTGGATGGATTTAACTCTGTTGGTGGGTTTTGTATTTATCTGTAAATGTCCTTTGATCCAATCTTCAGAAGTGGCAGACATCAAAAAGACAAAAGTAAAAACACATGCACAGTAAAAAAAATACTTCAAGATTTGGGATAAGAACATCCAGGCTATAGTACAAACTCGGCCTTCAGACACATTGAAACACAATAATTTATGTGAAAACTTTAAACTCTTAGTTTAAAGACAGCTAGCATGACTCTTTTTTAGATATTTTGTCCCATACCCTGGAAATATTTCTTTCATGTTACAGTGAGGCCTACCTAAGAACCATGGTAGATTGTTTCATGGTAGATTTGGAGGCAGGTAGAGAAGAAGCTTGTTAAATGTGAGGGGTTAACACAGCAAAGAACAGATAAGTGGAGATCCCATCAATGAAAGTTAATTGAGCAGAGTCCCGTCAAGTGTTGACTGAGCCAGTTATCCCCACATAAAGACAGAGGGTTTCACCTGCAAGCAACTTCCAATACAGTGCCTCCAGGTGAAACCCATGTTTTCATTTAGATACCTCTGCCCTTTAGGGTTGCCACCTTTTTACAAAAAAATACCGGCCTTGCTGGTGCCTCCATAGACTCACCATTGGAATCAAGCCAATTTTTTTATCGGTCTGCCGGTAAAATACCGGCTGGGTGGCAACCCTACTGCCCATTCTTTGCCGCCCCAACTCATTTAGCCTACAAGGTGCACTAGAATTTGTTATGCTCATTTTATGCTACATTATAATCTTACTTCTGTAGACATTGAGAAGTTCTGCACATGAAAACTGTCATAAAAGTAAAAAAGGATGCCATTGCCGATTCTTACATTTAATGACTATTGCTCTTTTTTTTTTTTTTTTAAATAATTTTTATTCAGGTTTTGCATGAATACAATCATTGAAAAATATGGATGAACATCAAATATGTCCCCCATGGGACTGTTTCGGTAACAAAACTGGCATGTATAATCATAGGTACATATGTCAGGCGTTAATATTGTAACAAACTTTGAACAGTGCAGTGAGCATATATACATCTATATGGATACAGATATCAAAAAAATTATAATAACAAAATATATGTTGGGTTTTTAACTTAGTAGATAGTTGTTATTCGTCATTTAGTATATATCTATCTGTATCATAGCTCCATAATCAGGTAAAAAACGTCATCCCTTGATCAGGTAGGGGGAGACCCGTATGCTGCTGGCCCTTTGTCACATTAGAATCAGTGTTGAACTTTCAAAGTATGTGGGCCTGATTGCCAAAATTGTTACATAAAACAACAACAAACTAACTTTTAAACAAACAAACATGTCTCCAGTTGCCGGGTGACCAAGAAATATTCAGTATAATGGATCAGCGCTACATCGCGTGACCTCAGTATGCTTTAGATTCATGTGGGTACCACACCTGGAACACCGTAGCCATTTTTTAAGTGAAGTGGGTGGGGGGGGGGGGGGGGTGAATGCTAAACAGTCAAGGAATAGGGTCCTTGCCATGTAAAATTGGATCCAAGTACCACGGCGAGTTTTGGAAGGCACCTTTAATTTGTTTTTTAACAGCTGGCGATAAAGAATTAATGTAGTATTGCCAGTTCTCAAAAAATCGTTTGGTGGTCTGGTTGGAGTTTTGGCGTGCCGTGAGCCAGTTCATTCGAAATAAATGAAATAATTTGTCTTGGAACATTTGAAGGGATGGTTCCTCTTTCCGAATCCAGACCTGTAAAATAGTTTTATTAGCCACCGCCATAAGTATCCTGGCTAGTTTTATTCTAGGGAATGGGTTTGGAGCAATGCCAAAAAGTGCAAATTCTATGGTCAGTGGAAATCGTATTCCAAGTGTGGTTTTGGCAAACTGGTGTACTGTGGCACGAAATTTGCATACGATTTTGCAGAACCACAAACAATGATTAAGGTCTGCTTGTGCGCAGTTACCGTACATTTTGGGCAAGTATCTTGAGCGTTAGAAAACATCAATTTGTTCTGGGTTGGGGAAATATAGGCCCTGTGAAAAATTTTCAAAAACATGTCTCTATATGCAGTGGATTTAATAGTGGTAAGTAATGTATTATGTGCTTTGAGTAGATCATCTATGGATGTGGTGGGTAAGACTGATAACCATTTGCTGGGTCCCGTTGTTATGTTAGAATGGTCAATTGGTTTGTAAAACAAATGTCGTAAACGTGCCGTCGAGTATCTAGAAGTTGCTCTTTTTTTTTATATACATCCGATTTCCGAGACATTCGAACCGAGACACCGCCGCCATACATCTGCTATTTATGAGTGCGCCTATGTCCCACTGAGTGATCGGCTGGGATGTTCTGTGTTGCATAAGGCAGGGTGTGGTAGTCAGGGCCAATATGTCATCCCATGAGCACAAAGAATATGGTATTCGCTTGTGCTTCTTCCACTGATCAAAGCAATGTCTTGAGCTTATCTATGTCTATTTGTGAAGCATGGAAACATTTCTATAAAACCCCAAAAGGACCTTGAGATCCTCCTTCTTCTACTTGTGCGGTCAGTTTGGTTAGCCAATCAGCAAATAGAATCAGCTGCATTATGGGGAATGTTTCCTAGCACAAGAATTGGCTAACGTTATCTACAAATATGTCCTTATTATGTATATAAAAACCTGCTGATCCATTAAGAAAAATGTTAACCTTTAAGTTGTTTTAAGCTCTAGTGATTCATTTTAAGTTCTTTCCCAGGGTGACACGTCTGCTTCAGCATAATAACACATTTACCGGATTAATATAATTATGTCTGTCCAGCTGACCACATTAGGATTAGCACAGCTTCAGAATAGTCTGCTTCATATGGAGTTTTGTAATCAACTTTTATAATAAGAGTGGCCAAGTGTGTCGCCAAAATGAATACGGGGCAATATTTTACAGGCTGTACTATCTTAGTTAAATGCTTTAGAAATTGTTAACCTGCATTTTTTTTACTAAATCTAGAACTACACCGATCAGCCATAACATTGAGAACTAATATTGTGTCAGTCCCATTTGGACTCCAAAACAGCCCTGACCCATCGAGGCATGGACTCCACTAGACCTCTGTAGGTGTACTGTGGTATCTGGCACCAAGACGTTAGCAGCAGATCCTTTAAGTCCTGTAAGTTGTGAGGTGGGGCCTCCATGGATCGGACTTGTTTGTCCAGCACATCACACAGATGCTCAATTGGAGTGAGATCGGGGGAATTTGGAGACCAAGTCCACACCTTGAACTCATTGTTGTGTTCCTCAAACCATTCCTGAACCATTTTTGCTTTGTGGCAGGGCGCATTATCCTGCTGAAAGAGTCCAATGCCATCAGGGAATACCGCTTCCATGAAAGGGTGCACATGGTCTGTAACAATGCTTAGGTAGGTGGTACGTGTCAATGTAACATCCACATGAATGGCTAGGCCCAAGGTTTCCCAGCAGAACATTGCCCAAAGCATCATACTGCCTCCGCTGACTTGCCACCTCTCAGTGGTCATAATGTCATGGCTGATCATGTAAATGTATAAATCCTTCCTTGTTACATGTCTGTCCCTGCGAATGATCATTTTACCCCCTGACAAGGTACATTTTAGCTTCCTGGACACTTATTAAAAGTCCAAGGTGATGACTTTCTCTCTCCCTGTCTCCAAAAGTACTTAACATATCCATGGACGTATTATTATTCCATACAGCTGTATCCCACCATACAAAAAGTAGGTTGCATTTGCAAAAAATACCAAGTAAACCTTAATTTAAAAAAGCTTTAGTTGAGGTTTTGGACGTTATATTTCCAGGAGGGAAGCGTACAATACGTTAATTGTATCCAACGAGATCAATGTGAAAGGTGAATATAGTCATCTGTTTAAATTCCTGCCTTAAAGCAAACCACATTGCTTCAGTTTATGTCTGCATTTTTTTTGACCTCAGGAGTCTTGCACTGTAAAAGCGGAAGCTTTTCAGACATTAATCAGGTGCCTTTCATGTCATGGGACTTGGATCCATCTTCCCCAACATGTGCCTACATGTATGTTAAATATTTCGAAACGTTTATTATACTTGTGCACATTTTATTTGATGAATGGCATTTGTATTTATAGTGTGGTTGAATGAAAAAGTGGTTGGAGTCGCTGTTGGCTCCAATTTTAGTGAGGAGCTCCAGTGTAAAGAGCCAAAGAAAAGAGATGGACCAACTCGTTTCACACATTACGTGCTTATTCATAAGCTTCTGTCTAGAATGAAAATAGTTCTTGGAGTACTGATTAATTGCAGGCTAAAATGATTACTAACTCGGAATAACACCACTTTACTTACCTGTGCTGGGGTAAAGAGTATGCCATTCATGTGCAATTCCATTAGCCCAGCCTTTAGGGCAGGGGTGTCAAGGTTTTTTGGGAAGTGGGCTGCATAATCGGAAATGCGTGTGGGCTCACCTTATTTTTTATTTATTTTCTGTAATGATGAAGAATATCTTCTTAGCCATAGACAAATGCTTGGTTATGTAGAAGTAATGCAGTCCAAATCAAGATTAAATTAACTGTTTTCAAGCAAAAGTATACATTTCTAGGGATTATGAGAATATGGCCAGTTAAGTCAGGTGGAGCGCACATCGCTGGGGCTGCACGTTGAACGCCACAGCTTTAGGACATAGCAATAGACAACACTTCTTTTGCCAGGTATGTAGTCCGTGATACACAGTACTTGGTTTAGCAGATGCTGTGTACCACTATGCTCACACCATCATTCTCACACATCTGTTGCCAACATGACATCTTTACATGCCTTTCTGTATCCTAGATTTAACCAATTATGTAAGGGTTTAGTTTGACATTTCATCCCAGGAATGCTCTGGGTGCAGAGAGTGTCGGGTCAGAGCATGGAGAATACAATCCAAGGTCAGGACAGAAGAGTAACTAACATGGGTGGAATTCCAAGCAGATTCTGACCGGCTCAAGCCCAAAGTAACAATGGAGTGAGTGAGATTAACTTCCAGGTGCTGTATCACAGAAAAGGGGTCTTCTCACACCCCAGGCAGACAACAGACACACGCTTGACGCGTTTCGCACCGACTGGCGCTTTGTCAAAGAGCCAGTTGGTGCGAAACGCGTCAAGCGTGTGTTGTTTCTTTTTTGTACCTGTCTCCCTGCTCGATGGTTTTAATATTCTTTTTTTTTATTTAATAAAGTTACTTTTTACAAACCAACTATGGATTGATGCTGTCTACCTTCCGGATGATTTCAGCTGGCACTACCTCTGTTTGTTCCTGTTAACTAACATGGGTGATGCAGTGGTAAGAAATGTAAAGTTTTAACAAAGGTGAGACAATTATGAGCGATTCAGGAATTGCGGTTTAAAGGGAAATACATAATCACAATTTACAGCTGCTAGAAAAATGAATTAATACATCTTCAGACATAACAGTAAAGTAGAAAGAGTAATACTTGTGTGCCAACTATGCACAGTAATGCAGAGTCTATAATCAGTGTATCAAATTCCATTGAGTAAAGTATGTGTTTGGAAATGTCTGTGCATATGCCAAAGCAAGCACTGTCACCCTCACTGCTATCTACAGTCCACCAGCAGCTGGCTTTAATGACCTGTTCATCAATGCATGTTTATGATATAGTGTGACTGTGTTCTGTGCAAACTCACACATGGGATGTTCGGTGATTTCCTTAAACATGCTCAGAGATATCTTTTTCTAATATGGTGGGTGCTATAGTTGCACCGCATCTGTGGATACCTCATTGCTACACAAATCAGGCTCATGTTAATACTTACTTTCCCTTTTCTCATCAAAGTGGACCAGCCATTAAACCATGTGGCAAACAGGTGGAACGTCTTATTCTGGCTCAACTTCTGATTCTATAGCTGTAAGTTGTCTCTGCTAATGCACCATTACACATCATGCAATGTTGTATGGCCATACATCGAATATAAGACGAGGTCAAATCGAGGTCAGACAATAAGACAGGGATCCAGGTCCCCCGCAGAGCTGCAGGGGACCTGGATCCCCCTCACTAACAGCCGGTGGATGTCTGCGCGAGAGGGAGAGAGATAACGCTGGGGGGGGGGGAGACAGACAACACTAGGGGGGAGAGAAACAACGCTGGGGGGGGGGGGGGAGAGAAACAACGCTGGGGGGAGGGGAAAGAGAGAGGCAGCATTGGCACATAAAAGGAAATAAAAAACAAGAAATGCTTTTTTTTGATATCATAATTTTTATTAAAAAGCAATTTACATGTGAATATATACAAGTTGATCTTTTTTCCTATAGGGTAGTCTTATATTCAGGCTTTTAGTTTTTTTCCTAAAGGAATATCCAAAGTTTGGGGGGTCGACTTATAATCAGGGTCGTCTTATAATCGAGCAAATACGGTACATTGGTGGCATATTGGACCAAAGATCCCATTCTCACTGTATCTCTTTCTTAGCAAAGTTAGAGACTGTGCCACTAGACATATGAGAAAATCTATAGGCCAAGAAAAAATTGTGGGAGCATCCCCGCCTGGTGGTGTCTCATGTCTATGACATTGCATGTGGCAAGATACACAAACCCCGGAAATATACAGTACAGAGCATCCCCGTCTGGAGATGTCTCATGTCTGTGACATCACATGAACTTCATTTCATTGGGAAATGTATAACTTGCATATCAAACTACAAGGTGATGTCACAAGCAGGAACCTCCACAGGCACATTTAAAACTCATTTTCATCTTAATTTATGCATATGCATGCAATTTTACAAACACAATAGACCATGCTTTATCATTTTTTTATTCTCTACATTTACTGTATACACTATGTTGAGGTTGACACGGCCCCTTTAACCTGTGCATTTGTTTTGCAATTCTGTTTATACAAAGTATAAATCATTGTTTTATACTCTGCATTTATACTGTGAACAAGCGAAAGATTCCCGTCAGTGTTTTGCCACATCTGTGTTGGTAACGTTATAGCCCTGTCCAGCATTGGAGAAAAAAAGAATTGATACAATTGTAAGAATTAAAGTAATACATAGCCCATCTATTGGTGTGTTTCAGCTAACATCTGGCTAGTCAAGAATAGAAAAAACTTCATTTAGACAACCTGTCATTAACTGAGCACAAATCAGACTATTGACATAATACAAAGAGTGCAGGTTCTTAAAGGCTTTTCATCCTTCAGCAGGGAGAATAAAAAGACTCATTGTTCATGTAAATAGAGCTGGTATTAAGGTGACGGTAATACAGTTACAATAATACACGATTCACATGTCTTTTGTTTTGCTTGTTTATTTTTTTTTAGTCCAAGAATCCCCCCCCCCCCCCCACAATGTATGTATGTGTTATTGTATTTTCTACAACAGGGAAAATGATATCTGTATGTGTGTCCCAGAGCATTCTCTTTAATTACTGAGGCCCATGGGAGCTAAAAGGGTTTTCATTTTAAAATGCCACTAAAGGTTTTAAAAGCAAAACATTAATACACAAATAGAGGTAAACGTTAAAAGCCTTTTGATATGTGGATAGAGCACAACCGCCGCGTACCTCTAGGGATACATGCTAGTTTACTCCCAGCTCTGCCTCTCAGCTGAGGCAGAGCTGATCTGGAAGCTGGATTTCTCAGTCTATCAGTGTGCAGAACATGCCGCTCGTGTCGTACTGGGTCTGTCCATGTTGGACTGGGGTCGGAGGGTTTCTTACTGCTAGTACAGAGCCCGATATTCTCTGCTCATTTGTATATGCCATGAACGGTGGGGGGAACAGGGGGACCCTCTTACGGGGGGAGGGGGGGGACCCTCTTACGGTCCCCTGTATTGGTGGCATACAAAAATTAAGGTCTCTCACTGCAGTAACAGTGAGAGACTGTCAACAATTATCTCAACTTTCATGCTTTGCTTTCAAGGGAAGTATGATGGCTGCCAATCAGAGGAAAAAAACTGGCATGTATATAAAAAGTACATTACATTGTATCCTTGTGCTAGAGCCATTGAATATTTCACTTTCCTCATACAAGGGCCATTGAATATTTCACTTTCCTCATACAAGGGCCATTGAATATTTCACTTTCCTCATACCAGGGCCATTGAATATTTCACTTTCCTCATACCAGGGCCATTGAATATTTCACTTTCCTCATACAAGGGCCATTGAATATTTCACTTTCCTCATACAAGGGCCATTGAATATTTCACTTTCCTCATACCAGGGCCATTGAATATTTCACTTTCCTCATACCAGGGCCATTGAATATTTCACTTTCCTCATACAAGGGCCATTGAATATTTCACTTTCTTCATACCCGGGCCAATGAATATTTCACTTTCCTCATACAAGGGCCATTGAATATTTCACTTTCCTCATACAAGGGCCATTGAATATTTCACTTTCCTCATACAAGGGCCATTAAATATTTCACTTTCCTCATACCAGGGCCATTGGATATTTCAGTTTCCTCATTCCAGGGCCATTGGATATTTCACTTTCCTCATACTAGGGCCATTGAAAATTTCACTTTCCTTATACCAGGGCCATTGGATATTTCAGTTTCCTCATACCAGGGCCATTGAATATTTCACTTGTGCTTTTATATATGAAGGACCAAGTGAAGCAGAGTAGCTGATTTATAACAGGAGCCTGACCAAATCATATTCTCAGATATTTTTGGCCAAGCTGCAGAGCACACGGCATCAGCTCCTATACAACAACATATAAAAGGTGATAATCAAATAATTCACGTTTTTAAGTTTCTCTTTATTTTATCTTGTAATGCTGGATCCATTTCTTGGACACCAGTTTCAATTAATAAATGTATATATAGTTTAATGTATATCTTGCTTATGGAACGGGCAAGGAAGAAACATAGAATGTAAACTATGTCTCATAGGTAATAAAAAGGGCCCATTGATAAAGAAAGCTCAGATTTACCATATTTGCTCGATTATAAGACAAGGTTTTTTTCAGAAAAAAAATTCTGAAAAATCCTCCTCGTCTTATAATCGAGGTCGTCTTATAATCTGACCTCAAATTGAGGTCAGACTATAAGACTGGGATCCAGGTCCCCAGCAGAGCTGCAGGGGACCTGGATCCCCCTCTCTAACAGCAGGGGATGTCTGCGCGATGAGCGCAGACTCCCCTGCTTCCGCCCAGCACGACCGCCGGGGCTTCTATGAAGAAGCCGGGTACTTCTGCTTTCGTCACAGAAGTCCCAGCGGTCGTGCCGGGCGGCAGCAGGGGAGGTCTGCGCTCATGCTGCCCGACACCTCCGTCTATTATAACATCCCCCAGCTGCCCCCACTAGCCACCAGTGAACATGACAAAGGTGAGGGGGAGGGAGGGGGAGGGGGGGGGACAGAGCAACAAGGGAGGGAGGGGGGATGAGAGACATGAGGAGGGGGGGGGCAGAGCAACAAGGAGAGGGAGGGGGGAAGAGACAGCAACAAGGAGAGGAAGGGGTTAAGAAACAGAGACAAGGGGGGGAGACAGAGCAACAAGGGGAGGGAGGGGGGAAGAGACAGCAACAAGGAGAGGAAGGGGTTAAGAAACAGAGACAAGGGGAGGGGGAAAGAGACAGAGGAGAGGGGGGTAGAGAGACAACACTAAGGGGGGGAGAGAGAGAGGCAGCATTGCACATAAAAAGAAATACATGTTTTGATATCATAATTTTTTTATTAAAAAAGCAATTTACATGTCAATATATACAAGTTGAACTTTTTTCCTATAGGGTAGTCTTATATTCAGGCTTTTAGTTTTTTTCCTAATGGAATATCCAAAGTTTGGGGGGGTCGTCTTATAATCAGGGTCGTCTTATAATCGAGCAAATACGGTATTTATTTTTCTGAATAGCCTTATGTGCTAATGTTACCTGTTACTACTTCTCTTTCTGTTAAAAAAGGTTAGAAGATAGCATCGCGTGGCCTGCTGGGGTCATGTGACATGGCATCACTTTACCTCACCACGAGTCGTTATGATGTCACCTCCATGCTGGCAGAATCCTGTGGCTGGCTGGGGGACACACACAAAATACTCGTTTAAGCTACTAAAATGTTACATGTATCTTGCAAAGTGCACCCCCTAATTCAATAGACAGGACCCCAATGATCCTGTAAAGAGAGGGCATTGGTGCTTCATCTGCTGATGGATTATATTTCCCATCATGCTCTGCCACACATATATGGCATTAGATCAAGTGGTAGTGAAGAGTGCTATAAAGAGCATGTGCTGTGATTTACGTTGGCTGACGCTTGCTGAATTGCAATGCAAGACAGAACCTGGATAAGTTCTTATGACGAATACAAAATGTGCTTTCAGTACTCCGGGGAGGAACAAATACAGTCCAAGAAGTGGTGGATACTGACAATCGTCATAAAATGCGTAATGAATATTCTTTTCCCCTATAATAAGATATTTATTGCAAGAGCATCTAATGTTGGAATAAAATAACAGCAGGCCTGAAAAGCAATAAAATTGAAATGGTCCTGGGAAATATGTACTCAATTACATTTATTTACCTGCAGAATCTCAGCATTATCATAGCGACAGAATATTATTTAGTTTAGTCAGCAGTACATATGAGCTCTTTAAACGATGGGAGATCAACATTGTGAGAGCCTCTCGATGCCAGAGGGAAGTTATGCCATCCTTTCATTCAATAAGTTAAAACAAACTATTCCTTGTGTTCATTTTTGCCAAGTATTGCATTGTTTATGGGATACTTTTTGTAGTGTTCTAACCTGCCTGCTAGGTGTCATCCTTCTCAGTAATTCCACAGCACCAGAAATCAATATCCAGGCAGCTTTGAAAGAAATGGAATTATGAACAGAAAGCAATTTTTGGGGGGCAAAGTTCAAAGAGGGGAGAAATTTTAAGTAACATTCCATTGGTTTCCGTGGTGACTGCACCACTTTTAGATCTTTGCAGTAGAGTTTACATTGCAGTTGCAGTATATTTTAAAAGAAGAATTGCCCTCTTTATTGGCACCCAGACTGACCAATCAAATATTTGATATTCTCTCCTATTTAGCTGTAGCCTCACGAATATACTCATATATACCTTTATACGATTGACCTTTCCTGCCACGATACATCATGTTTCGTCTGCACCTTTTGAATATAAATTTGCACTGAGGCTGCAGAGCAACTCTTAAATATTGAGTTTGACTTGGAAAGTATTAATTAACAGCTCGCCTGAGATTTGGGGGGATTTCTAGAGTATAATCTGTTATAACACATCCTTTTAATTTAGCAGTTGATCATTTATTGATGATATGATATTCCCAGATTTACTGGCAGTAAAGACTTCACTCGTTTTTACATTAAATCAGAACCAATGACAAACTGAAGGTTGATGTATCAAAAATCCTAAATAGTCAACTTGTAAATATAATGTACAAGGGATCCTGATGACCTGGTATTAACAATATCACTCCTCCTGGGATCTCTACATGTCTAACAGCATCGGCTCTGATTGTTATTAGCTATGGGCTAATGTCCAGTACACGTCACTTTAACTTGTATGTTTTTCAAGTTCATTATACCGTTTTTATTTCAAATGATAAGCGCATTGGTCGCTAAGCAATCCAGCGACTCTCTGTGCCTTGTAGAACAGTTGCCAACTCGATCATTTCTTACCCGGCCATAAGTAACTTTTGGTTCGTGCCTTGCAGTGTGTAGAAGTCATATGTAGAATGAAATGAATGAACTAATCAAGGATCATATCTCACAGAACCACATGAATTCATTAAATGATTCTCTTCTGGTGACATATGCCATCTATATACAGCAAGGCAGAATTTAAAATTATAAGTTGCCAGTAACAAATAGCTTAGTTGGCAAACTAGTTTAAGGGATAGAGTTGCCAACCTTTTGTTTGAAAAACAAACCAGCCATGCTATTTCCTACACACACTTAGCTACTAGCTACCAGGTTTTACCAGGTCAGTAACCCTATAAGTGGTAGAAATTAACTAGTCCAGATTTGGGTATAGAATTCGAACTATTTTGGTTGTTGCCAAGCAACAATTCTATATATGTTTATTGTTAGTACTATAACATGGCTACATAATTTCTCTCTGGTTCAGATCTGCTTCTTCAGCCTCTTACCTTTTTTTCATCTCCTGTGTAGTACTGTTCTATACTTACACAGTAGAACCCAGGAGGAAGGTAGTGTTAAACCACACTAGCTAGATGACCAACATGGGTACAAATCACTCAAGCACAGGGACTGACCCAGGATCACAACACCAAGGGTTCAGGCAGAGGCCACTGATTCCTATATTTGCAAAGGAGCAGCCAGGGGTATAAAATAGATTGTAAATACAGTCAAAATGCATTAATCCAATTAGTTTGGAACTAGAGATGGGTGGAAGCAGAGGAAGGTAAAGGGAGTATACGAACGCCAAAGTCATACCTGTGCCAAAGGGTAAACAGCATAGGATCAAAGTCAAACAGGCTCCTTCCACACTGATTACATGGGTAAGTGGACCAATGCACCACCTGTTTAATCTATTTACTTCCCAGGTTGCAGGTTTGGTTCCCAGCAAGGTCAACTCAGCTTTAAGAGGTCTATAAAATGAATACCTTTAACATGGTTAATAGTAACATTCCCAGCATGAAATTTTGAATTTCAGAATATGTCAGTTTAGCTTTCCTGGTACAATATTATGTTAATATTATGTCAGCCTTCTCTTCTCTTATCTCAGCACCTCATGTCTCTCTTTATGTATAGCCGAACCCCCAAACTAAAACAATAATGGAAAAACTTAAAAATCAGAGCAACAGGTGGTGAGGGAGCTGAGGGCTGTAAAGATAGCATCCCTCAAGTTACCAAAAAAATGCATCAGCAATCTAACATGAACAGGTAGAGCAGACTATCAATAGAATGGTACCAAGTACTGTATGACATCATTTGAATACAAATATTTAGAAACAATGATAGATTATGTTAATTTATGGAATGGGTGATTTACACAGGGATCTGCACTTTAAAAATGAACAACAAATAAATAAAAATGTTTATCAGAATTAAGTGAAATGTGGATTTGTGAAAAGAAAAGCTATGTGATAAAGAAAGCAAGATAAAAAAAAACTGTCCCTTCCCCACCCTCCCTAGTCCAGATTGTGGCTAAATGCCAAACCTTTTACTCCGTTGCTGAAGGGTGAAAGATTCATTTTGGCACAAAATGACTCAAACTGACAGGTTTGGCAGAAGGATCTGGTTTTTTCTTCCAGTAGCTAAACTTTTTTTATATTGCAGTACAACAGCTCTTTAAAGAGAAAAATGAAAGTGATATTGTATAACATTGTGGCAGTAGTGAATCATGTCAGGAACACATAAGGGCACCAAGTCACAAGCCGTAATTTATAAGTAGACTTATGGGTAAATATTCTGGTTCTCAAAGATTGAATGAGTGAAGGAAGAACCTGCCTTACAGTTATGGGACACCAGTGCTATACTTTCCAGCATTGCACGTGGCCATTATCTATTCAGAAAGGGTGTTGGGCAGGGCGTTACTTAAAAGACTTTATCAACAGTACAAACTGTCATATAAACACACTTTAATATAGGCTCATTATGGCACTGGTATTTGTTAGGGTTCATCCATCCTTCACAACTTACATCATCTGCTCATCTTATAGCCGGTCTGAAGTACTTCACATAGACTCGGTCTTACATCATCTTATTCTTAGTCTCCTTTCCTTTGTCCAAAATCCTTAATGTTCCTAGCTCCCCTTTTTGTTCCCAGACACCTCCTTGTGGTCTTTCATCCTGTCAGCTGGTTTCCATTGGCCCTTCTATCCATTCTTTCAAAGCCCATTCTTCATACCATCGATGTCCCATCGACCTTTCGATGTCCCATTGACCTTTGGTACTTGTTTTGGCTCATATATAGTATCAGTACCCTTACTTTGGTGGTCCTCTGAGATTATCACCATGGGGTCAGGACAGCAGAATTGATGGTCCTCACTTCCTTGCTCCTTAACGAGAACCCTGCCCCACGATGGGAAAGAAGGATGGAAAGATTTAAGGGCCACTGTGATAATTCCCACCAAAAAAGTGATTATTGTGAGTAATGTATATTTTTTTTGCTGTAACTACAGAAATTAAAAGAAATAAAAAAAATAAATCTTGCGCTTTAGAGAAAAAAGAATTCCATATCATCATTTTTGTTCCTTTCTTCCCCCAAAACAAAATTCTCAGTAGGTTAAGAATGAATTATCGTTTGTTCAGAAGTTAGGAAGGTTCTTTTTGTTTTGTTTTTTGCAACATGTCTTAATATTTTTATGATACTTATTTAATAGAAAACACAGAATTTGGAAGCCATAAAGCGTCTAATCTTTTATTATTATGTCACATTTGCATAGACAACAGGAACAGCTAAGGAGGCAAATTCATACACTGGGTTGGCATGATTTTATGGTCGTCGGAGTGTATTTTACTGTTTTATAAAAATAAGAATTAATAAGCATGTTTAATGCAGCTACAAGTAATATCATTTTCCCAAGGCTGTAATACTTCACTTTCCAAATCATAACGAAATAGTGATGGAAATGACGTGTGGCCCTTTCTACGAATGTAATGACTTTTTCTAATGCATGCTCGGGAAAAAAAGAAACTCTCGTTGCCTTAGGTTAATATTTGCTTATGTCAATTTAGTTTATGCAGTTTCTCTAAGAACACTCAGTCTTCAAAAATTAAATAGAATTGCGTTAGTGAGGAAACGCTTGTACTGTTTAAATGTGACTTGTTATTTGGAAAGTTAAATTTATTCATTACTGTAAAAGCATTTGAAACTCCACGGCTAGCGCCGCAGGAATGAGCAAGCTGTCGGATTGGATTGACTGAAGACCACTCCCATTATGCTCAGCCAGTCATCACTATTTGACCAGTTACAGTACTAATAAATAGGTATTGTAGTTTGCAACAGCTGGCCAACAGCGAGAAGTCCACAAACAGTTCTGTTTGCACATGATGGGAGTTACAGTGAACAGCAGATGCAGTACCAGTGGTAATGTAATTGTGTTGTCTTTGAGCATAATGAGAGTTCTCATCTTCAGCGGACTCATCTTCTGGACTAGTTACATACAGTGGGAGTTGCAGTCTTCTGTGTTCAACCGGAGTGTTTTGTCATGGTTGTAGTTAAGAGCATGATTGTGACTGGTGTCCTAACCAACCCTACACGAAGAGGCCTACTAGCCATGGTGTCTATAACATATTCTCAACACGATGGTTTTGTAGCCCACAAGATCTTGGATAACAGAAGTTAACAATCTCTGCTATGCACTGTAACTGGGCTGCTAGTCATTAGAATGTTCACTTCAATAAAGAGAATTCTAGCACAGCATTCTCCGGGGAAAGAAAGTTCTATCTGTGTATAGTCTAGACAGCAAACCTTGCACGCACCAGAGATAGTACAGCTACATTAATCAGCTATTGATGCTTTAGGCACATCCTAAACAGATGAATGTTATAAAATACACATATATGATATAGTGAATAGTAGATATAAAGACAAACAAAAGATTAAGTATCTATCTATCTATCTATCTATCTATCTATCTATATATCTATATATATATATATATATATATATACATACATAAGTATTAATTGACCCTATTACTATTATACCATAGGAAATCCACCCCTAATTTTGGGCTCGATTAGTCGCCGCCGATCCATGTTGGCAGCTTAAGTTCATGTATGTAATGTCTATTATGTGTTTCTGTCCACGAGTGTATTTTTGATCCTTAACTCATATGGATCTATAGGCTACCAAACGTAAATCTTGAAAATACGTTATAATAATGAAATTATTTATATGTAATGTATACTTGTTATACTTTAAGAAAAAAATAAAGAATATATATATATATATATATATATATATACACACAAGTATGCTAGAAATATTGTTCTATGCAACAGAGTTACTTCATTTGCTTATAGAATGTCTCATTTGAATAGTTGAAATGGTTCTGCTTGTTAAATTATGAATTAAATAGGACATCGTCATTTCATTTAACAATTGGGCTCTGCATAGAGTTATTCCCCTTGTGCTGTGACAACATCCGTCTAGTAACTCACTTTCAGTAACTCTGGAGTTTTATTTTATGCCCATTCACACACACCCTGTTGTATAGTTATAATTATAATCTCTGAATAGAGAGTACTTCTTGAGTGGGGGAGAAGGAGAGCTCCTCTCGTTACCTTGTGCACATCAGGGTGAAATTTCATGCCATGATTTTGAAGTGAGTTAGACAACAAATCTGGACACTTCTCACTGAGACACTGTGTTGGTTGGGGCTCATTAACTCGGGAAAGGAACAATGCGATGCACTAAAAATAGTTGTGTTGACCTAGAAATTACAGCATGAATAGGATGTGCAAATTTCATGATTCCAGAGGTCAGCATTCAAGAGTCCTTTTTCCTGCTTCAGACAAGCAAACAGAAACAAATATTTTCTGTTTTATAGTTAAGATGCTTTAGTCTTAAAACCTACCATTCTTTAAAAAATTGAGTTCAGGAGCTCCAGAAATGGTAGCCAGGCCACCAACACACATCATATACTTGGTGCCAGGAGCTGCCAAAAGGCTCCCTGTAATACACATGTGGGGGAAAAGGACTTTTGGCAGTTATCGGCATCGAGTATATGATAAGGAGGGGGCGGTTTTCAACTCAACTGAATAGGAACATTTTGGCTTTAGACTTAGAAATTCCTTTTACAATTCTCTGCAATTGTGTATTTCATGAATAAAACCCTGAATGACAGAATAGTTTAGGAGTTATTTTAAAATATAATATGTGTAACACTGTCTGGTAGACCAGTTTGCTGATCCAGTTACAGTTTCTTGAGAAAAGGAGGGTTTGACCCAGAGAGAGGTCAATAATTGTCATTATGCGAGAGAGACGCTACAGAAATGCGAGAGAGACGCTACAGAAATGTGAGAGAGGGACTCTACAAAAATGCGAGAGAGAGAGATGCTACAGAAATGCGAGCGAGAGAGACGCTACAGAAATGCGAGAGAGAGAGACGCTACAGATATGCGAGAGAGAGAGACGCTACAGAAATGTGAGAGAGAGAGACGCTACAGAAATGTGAGAGAGAGAGACGCTACAGAAATGTGAGAGAGAGAGACGCTACAGATATGCGAAAGAGACGCTACAGATATGCGAGAGAGAGAGAGACGCTACAGATATGCGAAAGAGATGCTACAGATATGCGAGAGAGAGAGAGACGCTACAGATATGCGAGAGAGAGAGACGCTACAGAAATGTGAGAGAGAGAGAGACGCTACAGATATGTGAGAGAGAGAGACGCTACAGATATGTGAGAGAGAGAGACGCTACAGATATGCGAAAGAGACGCTACAGATATGCGAGAGAGAGAGAGACGCTACAGATATGCGAAAGAGATGCTACAGATATGCGAGAGAGTTCGCAAGGAGGGAAATAGATAGTTAGCCAATATGTTTGATTCAAAAGATCTTCACATTCTGAGGAAGAAAGAGAAGGGAGGGAGGAAAGAAGAGAGGAAAAAATATAAGGCAATTGATTGGTGTATTGAAATGCCTAAAATAGGCCTAATTCAGCCAAATTCGGGCAAATTTACTGGGTGTTTTGGCCCTTTAAAAATATGCAAAATCCATAGGATTGCACAATCCAAGTTGCCTGAACTGAAAATGGACAAAAAATGGCCCGCAATCAGCGGAAATAACTGATTTTGGGCCAAAATCGGCCATATTGAATGGCCGAATTGCGGATTCAATCAAACCCATCATTGCCCCATCAATCTCTCTCCCACAAAAATCTGCATACACAATATGAAAGCATGTATATGAATATCACATCAGTCCACATGGACTGGTTTATTTGAGGTGTGCTTTTTTTGTTTATTTATATTTTATCAGGATATATCCTATGCAGACTTATGATGACAAATCATAATCTAATATGTGAACTGTCCCTACAGACTGTTTTAATTATATACATTAATCTCTGCAAAAAGCCAGAAATATACACAGTTTAAATTTCCGTTGTAAGACCATTTAGTCGTGTTACGTTACTAAGCCCTGGGAGGCCACGTAATCACAATACACCAGGAAACCTCACTTTGATTATACAATCCTGAGACAAACAGAACTTGGGGTGAAAACGGCTAATCGTAATTTGAGTTTGGAAACAGGCATTTAACATTGTTTCACCGAGCTGCACTTGAACGTCTGGGACAGCTCTATTATTTGCAGAATTGAAATGACAGTGAGGTCTGGAGGTAAGCATGCCTAGATTTACTGATCAACAAAGCTGCAAACCCAAATATTTTATGGTGCACTACATTATTACAATGGTTCCATTGGCAGTCATAGTACATGATGTATTATGGCCTTGCAGCCCAGACAGAAAGAGAACAATTCCTTTTACACAAATGTGAGAGTACATCTAAAACAAAGTGACAGTGTTCTATCCACTGACAGAGCGTTTAGCTTTGGTTTGTTTCCCTGTTTATGTTTTAAGATCTCAGTTATACAGAATGGAGTCAGAGAGAGATAGTGGGGTACGGAACCACATACAGACAGGGCTGGACTGGGAACAAAAACCAGCCCTGGAAAAAATGTGTATACCACCCCCATAGCATAACATTTTTAAACCAGCCCCATAGCATAATATAATACATATTTCTGTATTGTCTCTCTCTCTCCCATTTCGGTAGCGTCTTTCTCCCCCACTTCCCCCTGTAGTGTCTTTCTTCCCCCCTTCCCCCTGTAGTGTCTTTCTCCCCCCGCCTTCCCCCTGTAGTGTCTCCCCCCCTTCCCCCTGTATTGTCTCTTTCTCCCCCCCTTCCCCCTATAGTGTCTTCCTCCTGTAGTGTCTTTCTTCCCCCCCTTCCCCCTGTAGTGTCTTTCTCCCCCCCGCCTTCCCCCTGTAGTGTCTCCCCCCTTCCCCCTGTATTGTCTATTTCTCCCCCCTTCCCCCTATAGTGTCTTCCCCCTATAGTGTCTTTTACCCCCTCCCCTTCCCCCTGTAGTGTCTTTTACCCCCTCCCCTTCCCCCTGTATTGTCTATTTCTCCCCCCCTTCCCCCTATAGTGTCTTCCCCCTATAGTGTCTTTTACCCCCTCCCCTTCCCCCTGTAGTGTCTTTTACCCCCTCCCCTTCCCCCTGTATTGTCTATTTCTCCCCCCCTTCCCCCTATAGTGTCTTCCCCCTATAGTGTCTTTTACCCCCTCCCCTTCCCCCTGTATTGTCTATTTCTCCCCCCCTTCCCCCTATAGTGTCTTCCCCCTATAGTGTCTTTTACCCCCTCCCCTTCCCCCTGTAGTGTCTTTTACCCCCTCCCCTTCCCCCTGTAGTGTCTTTTACCCCCTCCCCTTCCCCCTGTAGTGTCTACCTCTCACTCACCTTGCTTCCACCGATCACCATCCCGCTGCCGGAACTGCTGCTGCAACATCCGGAGACAGCAGGCAAAAATCTTAAAGCGGCGGCGGCCGCCGACGAACTTCTTAAAGTGGCCGCCGGTTGTTGCAGCAGCCGAATGTCTTAAAGTGATGATCATTAAAAGGTATACTATATTTAACTGGGAAAGGCGGCTCTGGGGCCGGTATCCCGGTGGGCCAGTCTGGCCCTGCATACAGACATACATTTTTTGATGACAGAAGATGTTGAAGTCTACAAACCCTAATTCCAAAATACTAGGGAACAAAATAATAGGAATTCGCAAGGAGGGAAATAGATGGTTAGTATCACACCATACAGACAAAAACCTGCTAAAAGAAATACAATGCCTCTCTACCTTTTCCCATCCAAAGTACAGGGACAGTTCTGTCGATAAGGTTACTATAATATTTTTATTGTTTATTGGTGTGGGATGTCCAACACATAGACCACCAGGGACTAAACTGCCACGTTAAAGCTAAGCCCCCAGGCCATTGATAATCAACATATTAAATGGATTTAATTCTGATTTGAGCCTCATTAAAACTGTAGTTAAGATGGATTGAAAAATGTTAGATCTCAAAAATCTCAATAATGCTGGCTGAATATCTTAGTTCACAACGATAGTGTATTCTTGTATACTGATACTAGCTATACTATCTACCATTGTGCATGAGTGTATAACAGATCTCCACAGCAATACAATTCACAGTAGTCTGCATGGGTGTATGACAGAGCTCCACAGCAATAACATCCACAGTAATGTGCAGTGTGCGTGACAGCTCCACAGCAATAAAATTCACAGTAATGTGCAGTGTGCGTGACAGAGCTCCACAGCAATAAAATTCACAGTAATGTGCAGTGTGAATGACAGAGCTCCACAGCAATAACAAACACAGTAATGTGCAGTGTGCGTGACAGAGTTCCACAGCAATAACATACACAGTAATGTGCAGTGTGCGTGACAGAGCTCCACTGCAATAAAATTCACAGTAGTCTGCATGGGTGTATGACAGATTTCCACAGCAATAAAATTCACAGTAATGTGCAGTGTGCGTGACAGAGTTCCACAGCAATACAATTCACAGTAGTCTGCATGGGTGTATGACAGAGCTCCACAGCAATAACATACACAGTAATGTGCAGTGTGCGTGACAGAGTTCCACAGCAATAAAATTCACAGTAATGTGCAGTGTGCGTGACAGAGCTCCACAGCAATAAAATTCACAATAATGTGCAATGTGTGAGCAGTAAAACTGAAATCTTTATATTTCCTGTTTTATTTTATGACATGTTATGTCAGCCTTTATGTGAATGTGTAATATAATACGATTTGTCCAGAATCTGTCACTGTATGTATATATATATATATATATATATATATATATATAAAAATATGGATACAAGAGATGGTTCCTCCCAAAGGTCTTTCGAGAAGACGCACTTCAGTTTGTTTTGTAAGATAAGAATCACCGAAAGGTCAGTGGTTTTGTTTTTCATCTATTGCCCAAAAGCCAGAATATTTTTAGGTGCTTCATGACCTCCGTGACCTAAATCATTCTTCCCACAAGTGCCTGTCATTATCAACAGGAAGTGTTTAAAGTTCCCATAAGAGGAGTTCACAGAAGGAGATGTATGTGGAAGTGCGGTTAATATTCTAACAATGATGGGGGCGGAGAGTTTGTATTTGCCGTTAAACAATCTTTGCAAGTAACTGTATATCAGGCATCTGCTGATCAAACAAAATGAAGGGGGGGGGGGGGGGGCACTCACTCCCTGCACGGTTTCTTGAGTAACTTGTCATGCAGTATAATCCGTTTAAATCCTTTATTGCTGTTACAGCCAGCATGACAATTGTTTAGTCTTGTTGCTACTAGACAAGGAATTGCTAAGATGTGCTTGTTTTTTTTTTTCTAAATTCTCTCCGAAAATTACCCGGAAAGGAATGTTCTCAAAATAAAGTTTATTTCTATATGTTTATGTCAATGTTAAGATCACATGAGGCTGTCATGTTTACAAAACAAAAAAAAGAAAGAATTTTAGTATTTGGTAAGGGCCCTTTTGTTTCATAGCTTGACAAGATGTTAACCTTCAACGAGAATGGGTAAAAACAAAGGTTCTTGTGTAATTTAAAATGTCAGCAGTCGATTTGAGCTTTTGGGAAGTCCACTAAGACGTTAAAAGGCCCAAAATATAATAAGAAAAGGAATAGGGAGTTGATCTTTTTAACAGATCTGTAGTTTGCTCTTTCTGTGTTCCCTGCTATATCGTATATTAAATGATTCTACGTAGAGCAGCCAATGGCAGGGTTAGAACCCATGGCTCCTGGGGCAGGCAATTTAGCCATTATACCACAGTCTTCCTGCACTTCCATGTGTGACCACCAGGTTATGCCTTTGCTCTAACCGTGTTGTTGCCTCAACTGTGAATCACATGGTACTGGTCTCATTAACTCTTTACCACTGAAGTTGCCAGAGCTATCCTGCCTGGTATATAAACAGGTCATTTCCAATTGGATGGTTCTTGAATCTCCCCGATACCTGTGTGGTTAATTCTCTGCTCCAGGGTTCCAGTAGTGCACGATGAACGTAACAGTAACAGTTTCACATCTGTTATTTTGAAGACATCAGATACACCTCTTTTGGGGGCTGCTCAGCTGGTTGGGAGAATGGTTTGTACGACGAAGTCTTGATGGTGAAATGCGTGAGACTGCTCCTCTCATGCCGTGATGGATTTATAAACTTGTTATAATAAAGTCTGGTTTTTATTCCTAACACTATGGACTCCGGTGACATTATTAGATGGATTTCTACAAGGAGGTGCACAGTTTTTGATATTGTATTTTTTAATGGTAGGTGACACTTATGGTGGAAGGAACTTCTAAATCTACTGGGGTTTGCTTGTGGCTTTGATAATTATGGAGGGGTCATTTCCTCACTGAGGCAGACTGAGAGTCTTCCTCCAAGGAAGCCAGGGTTAAAACAAAGTTTAGCTTTCCTTTAAGAATTGTACAATGCTAAGCTTTGCAACTCTATACAACGCTACAATGATCTTTGTCCAGCTCCTAAGCACCAGGGGTATTATATATATTTTTTGGCAGGGGTGTCCAGAGGCATTTGGGCAGATGCCAGACCCCGGGTTTTTCAAAAATTTAACGGGTGATTATATATTATTATATGGGGGCTAGAGCAAGTACCCCTGGTCCCCTAAGTATGGTATGGTTATTGTTTGGCTACTGGCCCTGGCCTTCAATGTATTATATACTAACTCTTAGCCCTATTTATTATATGGAGGGTCAGGGCTACTTACCCTGGCCCACCATTGTTATTTTAAGGGCCAGGGATGGGTTTTTTAAAAAAATGTAATATTTAATTTTCATTTTAGGTTATTTTGGCCATTTTCCGCAATAGCCGAAGTAATCTGACATGAGTCTATGGTGAGGATAGAGGCTACCATGTCAGTTCGGTGATTTTCTGGCATGTTTTAGCTGCTTTCAGTTTCAGCAGGTATCGGTGTGGAATCGGCTATGAATTGAGTACATATTTGGAGGCCCATCATGGGATACTGGGTAGCTCGTTGTTCGGTTCCTGATACATCCAGAATCCAGTCCAGACTTCGGAGCCTGCGTGTTTTGAGTCACCCCTTTGAATACATAAAGGGAATCAACATGGAAAAGGAGGAGAATATATTTAAAAGAAGCAAAACTACCACAACAAGAGGACATAGTCTTAAATTACAGGGGCAGAGGTTATCAGGAACTATTCATTTACTGAGAGGGTAGTGAATGCATGGTAGTGTATCTAACACTGCTGACAATGGGAGTTATTTTACCATTTATGTTATGTGGGAAAGGAGTCCTTACCCATTATAAGGAGAGTATTCTTCCTTTATATAGCTTGTTTCTGTGCTTTTGTGTTTAGAGGATCATTAGTAATTATCAGACTAAATGCTGAATAGGTTGTGTCCAATATGTAGGTTACAGATGCCCAGTGTGATTTCCAAGCTATGTGTAACAAAGTGAAGATGGAATGAGAGAGCGGTAATATTGCCCATTTAATGGATCACGTGAAATGAGGAAGGGAAGGGGGCAATCCAAGTGTTTCCTAAGCTTCATAGCATCCGGTAAATATCTTGATGGCTTGTATACGTTCCCATAACCTGGGTTATTTATTTCACAGATGTATAAAGTTGCCTGTGTATCCGTCGAATGATTCCAAATGTTTGTTGTGTGCTTTATAACTTCAGGGCCATGGTAATGAGATGTCAGTTAGAGTAATCTGAAAAACAACTACATTCCAGGAAAAAATACGCTTCTTAAATCTAGAATGGGAAAGTCGTGTTGCACCTTTTTCTGACCACAGTTGGACATCTGATATCACTTTTATGCTTTCTGGAACGGATCTGAGCAAAGTAGGTGAAACCATGGAAAAATGAATGTAAGAGAAAACATACTCTAATTCTTTAGTTAAACAACATGCATGCACTCAGTATAGGGTACATATACATGAGTCGTTCTGAAGTTACCAATTACCAGATTCCAGCTGTTTTAGCATGGGCTCATCATATCATAAAGCAGAAAAATCAAACAACTCACTATATTGTTTGGACACTTGTGGGAAAAGGATGCTGATCATTCTCTTCTTTAGCTTTGTATCTATATAGTGATTTTTTTTTTTGTATGTATATGAATTAATGCAGACTGCCTGCCTCATAATATTTTTTTTTTTTGTCATCTGTTCAAAAGTTTAATCGATTAAACATTTAGAGCATGCAAGAAAATAAGATTTCTAAACCCGTTTTGAAACTTGAAGTATACAGGAATTATGCATGCCCAGTGCTGGGTAAGCAGGGAAGTGATGTCAGAATTGTGCATGCCCAGTGCTGGGTAAGCAAGGAAGTGATGTCAGAATTGTGCATGCCCAGTGCTGGGCAAGCAGGAAAGTGATGTCAGAATTGTGCATGCCCAGTGCTGGGTAAGCAGGGAAGTGATGTCAGAATTGTGCATGCCCAGTGCTGGACAAGCAGGGAAGTGATGTCAGAATTGTGATGCCCAGTGCTGGGTAAGCAGGGAAGTGATGTCAGAATTGTGCATGCCCAGTGCTGGGTAAGCAGGGAAGTGATGTCAGAATTGTGCATGCCCAGTGCTGGGTAAGCAGGGAAGTGATGTCAGAATTGTGATGCCCAGTGCTGGGTAAGCAGGGAAGTGATGTCAGAATTGTGATGCCCAGTGCTGGGCAAGCAGGAAAGTGATGGCAGGTGCTCACACAATGTCCACACAGATGTGTCCAGTGTGCAGTGTGTCACCATGCCTCTCCATAGAGTGGCATTGGAAAAACCAATATACACAATGCTGTCATACCTATGTACCTTACATATCTCCCAACATGGCGTAGGGGAGGGTGGGCAAAGAGGCAAATGCGGTCTGCCCTCTACCCCAGCTCAATGGACTGGAGCTGCACCACTTTTCACTTCTAAATGTACCACGCTACTTTTCATGTGCAGTATTCATTCATATTAAACTAACATTCACTACTGACAAAACATTTGCATATTAAAAGTAATAATTTGTGTGTGTGTGTGTTTATATATAGTATTTATACTGTCTTTTCTGCTCTTTTAATAAAATGGTTTAATCCAATATGCCACAAATCCTGATTATCAAGGAAAGTCCTTCATATCATGGACAGTTTTTAGGTGATTCTCTCTACATAGAATTGATAGATAGGTGTGAGGTTTACTTATCCAGCTCTTTGAAGAATAAGTACTATAATAGAGCCTTTAATCCTTTCAGAGTTAGTTCATAATTTATTTTTAAGTCACTGATTTCCACTCTGACACATTGATGGGTTAAAGGGGCAGTAAACTTCCGTGACAAATAAACCTTGTGTTAAAAATGTGCCTTTATGTGCTGTAATTATTGTTAATAAAGGTAACGGGATTTGTGTGATTTACCACATCTCTTGGCTAACACAGGAGACTTGATGGTGAGATAGCTCAGTTGGAAAATTCTATGACTGCAGTACCTGTTCAAACCACCAGTTGACAGGTGTGGTTTCTGCCAATGTCACCTTCAGTCCCTTTGAAGTTGGCAAAATGAGTTCCATGAAGTTCAGTCATAATCACATTCATTATCCAGCTTTGTTAAATCTGAGAGTCTGCACCAAAGTGCTAGGTGTCCTCATGTGGAGAAAAACACGTTTCAGTTTCTCTTTTCAGTATAGCTTGTATAAGAGTCAGTTTAAAGTTATATTTCACAAACCTTATGCAATGTAATCCATGTGTACAGCACTTGTATGCCTCTTAACTAAAACTAGTGCTGGGGATTTAGACAGAAAGCCAATTAAAAAAAACAAAAAACTGCATTGTAAAAAAACAAAAACAAACAAGCACTGCCTCTTTAAAAATAATGTGTTCTCTAACTGTGCTACCAAACAGTTATTATCTAATTAATTACAGGCATGTTAAACTAAAACCCAATATTTCTGTCATATGAGCCTGAATCATTCCAAGAAATATTACATGTGAAATCAGACTTTTATAACTTGGGGAATACCAGTGGGAATTTTTTTTTTTTTTAAATCCTTTTTCCAAGTAAAGAACATGTGAAGCGACCAAACAGTAGCTTATCTGCCCAGCAGCCTTACCCTTTGCTGAGAGACTCCCAGAGGGTATCCACACCCCAGTGCGTGTACTGTACTGTATTCGTCAATGTGGAGCTCTGGGCAGGAAATCCTCCATATGGTTTCCTTTAAGTTACGGAACTTCTGAGGCCTGCTTCATTCCTCTTCAAACATCCTCACACTGTTGTAAAATAACAGGAGCAGAGAAAGGGGGAGGTAGAGGCAGGAAATGTTCCCAGTTGAGCCGTGGAATGCGGCACTAGGACAGTGAGGGCACTGCGCTCAGTAATTCACCCCCTGTATTGGACAGCGTTATCTTTACTCACTGAGCCCATAAGGATTCAATTTCCTGGACTGGACACAGTGATGCAAGTAAGTACAGTATTATGGAGGGGACTGGTTTATATTAATACACTGTAATCACTGTACATAAAACTTTTATGGAGCTCCAAGCACCTGGGATACACTGTATTATTGAAATAGTCTCTAAGTGCTGTTAAATGGACTGTGATTATATTTTGTATTATAGTGACATGTCATTATGGTGCAGATACCTGTATAATATAGCATGAGTGACAAATATTAATCTATTATAATTATTTGTCAAACAGGCATCTTGTATTATGACATTCATGTCTCTGTACCTATAAGTTAGAACCATTTTAACCTATTTATATTGTAGGCATATATATCATGCGTATATGCTTATCAGCTCATGTATAATATAATTGCATACATTAAATGAAATACATATGTTTATATATATATATATATATATATATATATATATATATATGTATATATAGAAAGGGAATCAACACAGTAAAGGAGGATAGTATATTTAACAGAAGAAAAACTTCCACAACAAGAGGACATAGTCTTAAATTGAGTGGGGCAAAGGTTCAAAAGTAATATCAGGAAGTATTACTTTACTGAGAAGGGTAGTGGATGTATGGAATAGCCTTCCAGTGGAAATGGTAGAGGTTAACACAATGAAGGAGTTTAAGCATGCATGGGATAGATATAAGGCATAAATCTGTGTGTGTTGATGTAACAGAAAACAAATATACATACAAATATGTATAAATTAATGTATCCAGTTTTATTATAACCAATCATCGTGTCGATATAAACTATATAAATATAGTAATATATATGTATGCATAAATATTCTCTACTTTATGATAAATCGTTGTAACACAAAACAAATGTAAATATAGTGTAGATATCCCTAAGAATGCATCACATTGTGATCTATTTACTTAAATGGTCAATACATGTGTTTTTATGCTATACATTATATGCAGGTCTATATGTAGTAGCCTAGCTATATCAGCGTTATGAATTGTTACTATCTCTTCATATAGATAACCTGTGTGCTATAGTTACATTTTATTTTTACATATGGATCAAGCATAAACTTTATTTATAGGATCTGTTGTTGGAAAGGTTTTTAAAATGCCAGCTAATGGGGGGGGGGGGGGGGGATTTACTAATAAAGTAGAATGTTTTCTACCTAGCTGACTCCAATCCTTCTCTATATGTGAACATTATAACTGACTGTGAACATTTATTCAGATCGCTTGGAATAAAGCAGTGATACGGTCTAAGTGCTGACTGTTGTGGCCGGTGAATCCCATAGATAACATTGTTTGGATTCACCAAACCTAAACATCTCTTTTTCCTGTATGGCATCCGCAACTTGTGCAAACTGTATGGGGGGGGGGGGGGGGGGGGGATGTAAACTGGACTGTGACTTCTGAATTGTCAGCTTGTATGACTTGAATGGATGTTGTGTTATGTTTGCTGCTAGTCTAGGACAGGCACTCAGGCCTCTTCCAGGCTCCAAATGGCTCTGGACCAATCGGATACCATCCCATTCTCATGTTCCTTGCTGCTATGTCCCATGTCCCAAAACATTAGAGGTAACTGGTCAGCGTTAGGGATGTCTTAATGATTAATCTTGAATTATGAATAATAGCTTTACTACCCGGCTTCACCTGGGATTTAAATTCTTATATATTTAAATGTCATATTCCCTTTTATTCTCTTATATTAAAACTCGGAAAATGGACCCTTGCACGAAAGTTTGAAGCTTGTAGTCGATCGAACATTTGCCGCTTGCTCGTCTCTTCAGACATTTTCTGTTTTATATATAAGATGTTTTAAATATTTTCGCAAGGACTTAAAGTTCTATCCCATTATGCTGGAATGTAACAATTATTTTGTAATTTCTAAAATATTATCTGACGCCAACTGAACATAACTCAGCAAAAAAAAAAACAATCCATTAACTTTTAGGGAAGTTCAAAAATGTTATTACTAATTCTGAGAAGTGAATAGAAGTTATAGTGTATTTTTAATACAATTTGCTGTCAATACATGTTCACAGTAAACTGTTTTTGTGGCAATTGGTGGAGATTCCTCATTGTCTGCATTTTGGGGAACTCCGGTCTGTGGTCTAAGAGATCATTGGTCACCAGTTAATTTCAAGCCCCATGAATAATTACCAGTTAAGCAATTTGGGAACAATAATAAACTAGCCATGTGTTTTTGTCTCTGGTTGTGGTCTCTGGACAGATTTCATATACTGCAGATCTCTGAAAGTGTTTAGATTCATACAGGACAATTAGTTCTTAAATGACAACTGTAAACAAAATATTCACTTTTGTTTGATTGAAAGATTGTATCAGGTGTAGAAAGAATACAAAGTACATTATTAAAGGGACACTCCCACCAAAAGAATGAAAAGGGTTTATTTCTTTTTATTTTGCATTGTTGATTTCAGATATGTCTTTTGTTTTTGTTATGAGAGTTTATTTTATGAAATGTTTTACTAAACAAGACTGGACACCGCCATTTTGTGAAATATAGTGTTTTTGGGTGCCACCACTCAGTGACTTTACAGCACTAGCATCTCACTTTGGGGCTGGGGACACAGAATGCAGTCTATAAGTCAGAAGTCTGATCATAGACTTGTATTGAATGGGAGGGTAATGTAACTATTATATCACAAGGGGCGGGATCCTGTTTGATCAGGTCAATCTCCTCTCTTTAGGTAGGTAAAGATAAATAAGTTGTACATAGTCACCTGGTCCTGCCCACTGGTGATTCACTGGCGCCAGTAAGAGAGAAGAGGTGACATCATCATGCAGGTTCTGGCCACAGTTGAAAAGTGAGACTTCCTGGAAAATTTTGGAGAATGTTGCATGATAGGTACAATTCTCAAAATGGATGCTGGAGATAAACACCTAATTTAATTTTTATATGCAATTTTGTTCAAACATAGAAGAAAAACAAACAAATAGTGGCATATGTCTTATATATGTGTTTGTTTTAAATGCACAGAAAGTCTAGTTGCATCTTATTAAGTGGTAGTGTCCCTTTAAGACCATAATATATACTGTGAATAAAGCATCTATTGTTAAGATCATAATATCTAAATTCTAAATTCAGGGCTTTATATAATTGATCATCCCCTGGTCCCAGGGCAAAATGTTGTTTCCAATAAAACCTCTGTGTAGAGCTTTACGGTGAAATTGGCATTAAATAAATATATGTTTTAAGGATATTTTCCATGTAGCCATGTTGGCCCCAAAACTTATCTTACCTCCTAATCCCCCTACTGAAAGCTGATCATAGTATTCATGTTCACAGTGACCTTTGATGCTTCTTGTTAATTAACTTAATTCAGTGTGCAGTGTATGATAGCAACAAATGTATGTATATAAATATAGACATATATATGTATAAATATACTAATTATTATTCTGGCATGAATCATTTTCAATTAAAAAAAAAACTCTTCAATTTAAATCAACTGCATCACCTAAATATTGTTTTTTTAATAATAAAAAAAAGTGATTTAAAATGATCTATATATACATTGTGTTTGCAAAATTCCAAGCAAATGCCTTAATTAGAAGAAAATGTGTTTTAAATGTTTCTATGGGGTCTTCTGCTTATGACATCACCTTTTTTTATTCTCTAAATTCTTAGTACCAAAAAGAGTAGGTGACACAGTTCCTTTAAATATGAGTTCAGTGATTCCAGGGTGAATATGCCATTGTTTCCCTGTGTACAAGCCATTAATCAAATCAGAACTTTGCTTCCCTTTCTTTGGCAAATATTTGTTTTTAAACAAGGAATCCACCCTGCCAGGTGCAAAAACTGACACCAGTAAATGCTTGCACATCAGCATAAGGCTTTAATGTTTATTTGCAAATGCAGTAAAGACATTTATTATGTAGCTTTTTTTTTTTTTAGGAATCTCTACAGCAAACATATTTAATATATATAGAAACATATATATTAATATATATGCATAAATACATATATATAAATTTTGCTTGTGTTAATATGTCCACCATGAAAAAAGTCATCCCTTGAAAAATATAAATCATTCAAATAAAAGGTCTCCCATTCTTGAATGCTTGTCAAGTTAGTTGGCACCTTGGAATGTCTGCTGTTGGTGACTCAGAGTGATGGTACTGCAGGCATTGGATATCTGAGCTGACTCACTGCAGATCAGACACAATTAACAGAGCTAGGTGTCTTCCCAACATTGCTTGTACCGTAGCTCGGAGGCACACAGTGTAATGTGAAAGCACATAAAAAAAAAGTGTTACTCCGTTATAGAGGCCACAACTGTTACATTAGTGTTAAGTGCCAATAATCTGTGGATTTTACAGTTTAGATTTTTCAGTATCTTATATAAAACCCTATTGATGTGCGTGTTACCTGGCTCCTAATTATTTGTGCCTGACACTTATTTCCTATGCACTTCCACCTCCCCACACACACATATATAGTGAGTGTATTATATCGCTCCTTCATCTGCTCTGCCATGGTATATTTTATTTCTCTGCTGCTGTTAATTGTAGTGCGACTTCTTTCTTTATAAATCAGAAAAAAATAATATTTGGAAGGTGAGGTTGTGACACATAAGCTACAGGTATTGATTCTAATCAGGGTACAATCATCTTTTACATGCTGGTTATTGGATCCTCCTGGCGGTGCTCTCCCTGCAGGTTTTAGAGTATCCACCTGCATGTTCTATTTCACTTTGCTGTGGAGACCTAGTGGTATTCTTCCAGAAGTCTTTTTTATTTAGGGCAAGCCAAGAGTTTGGTAAACCAACCTGTCTGACTATCCTGTTACTGTACTCACTGATGATTAAATCAAAAGCACACTTCAAAATGCATTCCCCTCCGTGGATGACCTTTTAAGGGCTTAGTTTATCATAGTTCAGATCAGTCTAAATGTTTGAAAATTTGAGGGTTGTCTTCTGGAACCTTTCCTACAGGAAAATATTCAACTATACAGCTTTCTTTAGTTTTTTTTCGTAACTTGGATTTCGGGGAATTCATTGTCCAATGCATTGCCCAATTGCTAGACACCGGAGAGTGCCTTGAATTCTCAGGTTTGGGGCCTCAAAACACAGCCTTTATCTTCAGAAACTAAAATCCAGTCTGAAAATAGAGCAAATAAATACACATAAAAGCTGACACTTTCAAAATAAAGATGAACTTATTTGTTCCAGTTTTAGTTTTTTTGTTTGTTTTTTTTTATCCTTTTGCAATACTTCACTTTTGCAGGCTTACTCCTGGTTATTGGACATCAAAACTATTTATTGGCCCATAGTACAACTTCATCAGTCCATCCATTATCAGAGCTAGACTCCATAAGGTACAGACAAGATAAGGCAAGAGAGATAGTGTATAGAGATTGATAGACAATTGTACAGAAAGATTGAAAGTGATGTGAACTGGGGCATTTAGAATCGAAAAGTGGTGCAGCCCCAGCATGTTGAGTCAAACTGGAGGGCAATTGCCCCTCAGCCCTCCTTGTCAGCCCTCCCCTTGACATTGCATGAGGAACAGTACTAATGAATGAGGACTGCTTGCATTGAGCACATTCAGTAGAAGCTTCATTCTGAAGCTGGTACTTAGCTTCCTTAAATTACCACTAGAGGCAGTAGTAGAGCTCTCTTCTACACTATGTCTTTCTCCAGAAGACATCTACTGCCTATTCTTCACTAATAAACATTTCCGTGTATAACAGATTGGGGAAAACGTGTCCTTTTTTTTTTTTTTTTAGAGAAAAACAAGAAATAAAAATCACAGGTCTCACTTTGAACAAACATGGGCTTATTTCTTGGAAATAGTCTATAATAGTGGATATTAATAGGGTTGATATTGTGGAATGTGTGCAATATTGTCTAGGTTTCTGTACCTATTTTTCTGACTTTTCCACTGTTTCGAAGATAATCTCTGCTGTGGTCAATAATTCAACATTCCTAAGACATTAGACGGCATTAGAAAGGTATTTGGCAGCAGACCCCAAAACATGTTAAAAGATTCATTCAGTGGCATGCGTGACACCAAAAATAAATACCCCCGGGCCACACTTCCACAGCAATTAATTCTTCAACGGGTAATGTGTTTATAATACATCAATAGAGCATTAATAAATATAATGACACCTAATTGGACGATACAGCATGACAACATGTCATTAGAGGCTTCAAAACTGTTTAATATTTCGTAAAAAGAAAAACATTGGTATATTTTCCCAGCTGTGACTAGCGCTCATTAAACTATGAAATGATTCCTGGAGGGGGTTTCTGTTTCAGGGGGGTCATTACTGGAAATGAGTGACATGTTAATCTGTTGTATTACTATATTCTGTTCTGTGTGAAGTATTGTAATATTGTGTTGGTGAATTCATGCACAGATCTAACAGATGCTGCATCTTGTTTGCTGTCAGGGTCCAGCTTTATCCTGTCCAGTATTTAGGATGAAAATGGAAGGGACCGTGTCACCTAAACATTGTATTCAATGTGAATGTAGAGAATAAAAAAAAGATTGAGAAGAATCCATCCATTGTGTTAGCAAAATTGCAACGGATGCCTAATTTAGGAGAAAAATGTGTCTGTGGAGTCTCCGGCTTATGACATCACCTGTGGCCTAATATGCAAATTACACATTTGCCATGGAAAACCAATTAATTTGCATATTAGGCCACAGGTGATGTCAAAAGCTTGAGACTCCTAATTTAAGCATTTGCTGCAAATTTGATAACACAATGTATATACATGTGATGTAGTGACACAGTACCTTTACGTCAATACTGGACATTTTCATTGGTTTCTATTGGAAGATGTTGTGATGTTTTTGTGGCAGCCAGTATTTTATTTTTATTAGCCTTCTACAAAATATATATAATGACACATTTATATGGGCATTTGCTCCAGATGGGTCTGTGTATAACGTGGATAAAGAGCCAAAAAGGTGATTATTGCTAAAGCGACAGTCCAGTCCCCAAACACACTTTGGTGCAAGATGAAGATCACTGCTTGTATAGTGCTCAGGCTTTCATCCAGTGTGATTTGATGCAGGCATATATTTTATATTTTTAATGTTCAAGCCCTCCCCAGTGTTTACTCTACATGTATACTACAGGTGTGGCAGCACTGATTGTATAGACACTGAGTAGATAAAGTTTGTTTCATTTCTCACTTCTGTGCTGCTGCAATAGAATACATTATGCAGAGAAAAGACTTGGCTAGTGTGGGTAGGGTTTCAGAAAAATACCAGCCTTGCTACTGTCTCCATAGACCTAACATTGGCCTGAAGCCATTTTTTTAATGGCCTGCCTGTAAAATACTGGCCAGGTGGCAACCCTAAGTGTGGGCAGTCCTGGCTTCTTGCAAACTGCAAAATGTAAAACATGCATTTGAAAGTACTTTGAAAGCACATTAATAATATTGGGAGGGGTGTGTCAGCGCTACCACACATGCGCGGTATCATGCAAGCCAGCCACTTAAAATCCTGGCTTCTGAAGCCAGGGTCGCTAATAAGTATGCTCATGTGTCTGGGACACCAGAGAATGTGTTCAGAACCAGGGGATTGTGGTCCCACTTTCCCATTGAGCTATGTACTTGGCATAGACTCTTCATGCTGCTCCCAACTATGATCTTCAAATATCCCTAAAACAAATGGTACATATACACACAAACACACAAAACTGCAAAGATTAACCTATATAAACAAATATGTAAAAAAAGCCCCATGAAGTTATAATTGTTTTGTGTTTTTTTTTGCCTGGATTCTTACTAAAGGCTGATTATATCATGATATTGAATTTATTTTTGTGTATCAAAAGTATTATATAACCATGCAATATTAAGATTATTCTGTTGGGGAATTCACCACTACTGAGTTTATTTTTATTTTCAAATCACAATAGGCCACAAGGAAGTTTAGTATAAGACTGCACAAACATTGTACTGTTTGCATGCTAGATATAATATGAGTTTAAGATACTCTGTATAGCTAGGAAGTGTTAATCTCATGCCACCTTTTCTTATTAAAAAAAAAAAAAAATGCTGACCAGCATATCACTTCCTTGTAAGTAAAATTGGCGTCAAGCCAAATTATTACACATCTGCCGGTAAAATTCTAGTTGGTTAAACCTAAAATAGATGTCTTGTCAATAATCCAGTGTGCAATGTGAGAGATTTGGATATGTTACACAGCAGTATACATTTTCCAGTTAAAGGGAAGTTCTGGTTAAATGACAACTAAACTTTTATTTTAAGGGGGGGGGGGGGGATTACATTATACTTTATTTAATTCACAGAGTCCCCAGCCCAAGCATGCACGATTTTGGCTTCTTCCACCGCAGAATTATGAGAAATGTAGTTCCCACTGATCCTGCGTTCGTTTGAAAGCCGTGATGGCGTGATCACGCACAGTTCAGGCATCATACAGAATTGTATTCCCGACACAGGCTTTGTCATAAATGTAATTCGGATGTCACATTGGGCCCCTTGGTTCATTTGTGCCGAGGACACAACTGAGCCAAGGGGTCAGAAATGAAAGTAGGAGGGGCTGGGGACTTAAATAAAGTAAGCCCCACAAAAAAAGTAAGTTTAATTAAGTTAATTATTGACTCTGCTGAAAAACACTGAGTCAAAATAAAACAAAGAATTTAGTTGTCCTAGCCAGGAGCAAAAACATTATAAAGGCCTCCAGAATCCCTTTTCCTATAAAATCCATGTAATGTTGTGCGTGCAAAGATTGGATATATATTTGTTTTCCCCGTGGCACTTGCTTTCACTGGAGTACTTTCCAGTACTGTGGAATAATTCAGCATGGTTTACAATAAGCAACATCTGCGGAGTGTGTAACAGTCCACAGTGTGCAGTGTATGGGGCAGGGAGTTATATCATGATCCCCAGCAGGAAGATTCAATTGGCAGGTTACAGTTTTAAGATTTGGTTACGTGAGGGTTTATCAGGATCTGTTCCCAACACATTCCATTTTATTGCATTAATATAAATAAATGAATGTAACAGATCATAAGAGAGAGATATAATGTACACTTTTAAAAAGGGTGAGCAACGTTAATTTGGGGCCAAACGGGAAGAGGTCACGGGATCAACAGTATATATTCCTTAAATCTCCAATCTCTAAGGTGTGTTTTTCAACTACTCAAATAGTCGATCAGTCTATGCATAATGGATGAAAACATATTAAACACTCTGGAAGTCTGATGTCGACATGTTAAGTCCTTTGTCAACTTTCTTTTCAATGGATAAGAGGCAGCTGAGACATACTTGTCTGTCTTTTAGAAATATATTACTCTATAGGGGGGCCTAACTCCACAAGGCCCTGGTGCAAAATATTGCCCCTGGGCCTCCAGAATTCACCACGCAACATGTCCCGCAGTGCAAGCTTTGCCACCAAATAGTTTTTCAGTGTCAACTTTGTCACTAAACAGCTTGTTGACTGATGTATTTCTTAACCCCTTGGCGACACAGGACGGACTAGGTCCGTCCTGTGTGCCGAGGCGTTAGTGACACAGGACGGACCTAGTCCGTCCTGTGTCAAAACGAGCACTGAAAGCGGAGTTTTTCCGCTTTCAGTGCTCTGATAGTATTGTAACGATGCTTCCGTGTGGAAGCATCGTACAATGCTAAAAAAAATGCCCGTCGGCATTTCGATCGCTCCGGAGAGCGATCGAAATGCCGGTTTTAAAGGCACAGTGCCTTTAAAACGCGGGCATTTAAAAAATGAGCATAGGAAGCGAATCTTTCGCTTCCTATGCTCAGAAAGTGTTTCTGATTGCCTCGCAAGTCGAGGCAATCAGAAACACTAAAAAAAAATGCACGATCTTGGTCACTGAGTGACCAAGATGGCGCTGCCCTTCTAAGGGCAAGAGCACAGGATGCAGGAAGTACCTGCTTCCTGTGCTCTCTGGCTGTCAAATCAGTGACTGCCAGGCACACTGACAGGCAGTGGGGATGCTCTCCTGAACATCCCCACTGACTGGTCAGATCAATATTAACCCTATATTGATCTGACCAGTTATGATCTGCCTCCCTCTCCTCACATTTTTTTTAGTGAGGGAGAGAGACAGATCAAAGTTATAAAAGTAAGTAAAAGTAAAAAAAAACAATAAATACACAACACACAAATAATAAAACAATAAAAAATGTTTTATTAAAGCAATTCCCTGTGTTTAACCCCTTCCCTGCCACTGATCTTGCATAAGCAGTGATCGTGCACATCAGCGCATTTATTTTTGCTGTTTGTGCATTTTTTAGGGGTTAATTTTTTTTGTACTGTAATTTATTACAGTACTAAAAAGGCTCTTCTAAGAGTTATTAACCCCTTATTTGCCGTCGATCACTGCTTACGCAATGATATTGACGCCAAAGCAATTTTTATCTGTGCATATTTTTTTTTTTTACACATACCCGCTAGGGGATTACATGTAAAGTAAAAATATTTGAGATTTTTTTTTTTAAGCTGCCTGAGCGCATAGCGATCAGTAACAGCGAATTAGTGGCAAAGGCGGTTTGGTGATTTCTCAATTAAGCTCACCATTCACCCTGGTCAGATCAAAATTAATCGGATCAATATTCACAAATATTGATCTGCCTCCCTCTCCTCACTTACATTTTTGTGACGGAAAGAGACAGATCAGTATTAGTGATATAAAATAACATTTTATAAAATTGGCAGGTTTTATGAAAGTCTTTCACTGTGTATTAACCCCTTCCCTGCCATTCATCACTGTGTAAGCAGTAATCTTGCACAGCAACAGTATGTTTTGCTGTCTGCACTGTTTTATGGATTAATTTCTTTGTACTGTAATGTATTACAGTACTAGATAGGCTCTTCTAAGAGCTATTAACCCCTTCTTTGCTCGAGATCACTGCTTACGCACTGATTCTGAGGCCGCGGACTCAGGGTTCGATTTTGACCCTATTCAGCTTTCTGATACATCATCTAGCGATGTATCGGTGGCTGCTGAGCCCTTGCCACAAGTAGTGATGGGGGTCTACCGATAAAAAAATATATGGTTTGGTGGGGGTAAATTTCATTGGCTGGTTTCAAAGATATATCCCATAAAGGACACGGACGCAGGTTGACTACATGTCAAAATTCCAAGTTGGAATTTTGAGATGCGCATCTCACAAATGTTGCCTTCTAGCCAAAAACAAACCAACAAACCTATGCATGGGTGCTATCCCTGTACTCGGGAGATGTTGCTGAACACATATTGGGTTGTTGTTTGGCAGTGACATATACCAGAATCTGTGAATTCATGCCTGAAGTACAATGCATGTGGAAAAAAAACTCCCAAAAAAGTACTACCACAAACTTTTACAAAGGCTGGTGGTAGAATTAGTACCTATACAGTATTAAAATACCACCATTTGAAATACCTTAGGATGTCTATTTTCCAAAAATCTATGGTTTGATGGGGTAAAATTCATTGGACGGCTTCAAAAATGTTCCAAATGGAAAATGGGCGCAGGCTGACTACATGTCAAAATTCCAGGTTGGAATTGCGCACCCCCTAAATGTGGAATTTTAGACCCAATACAAACCAACAAACCTATGCATGGGGGGTATCCCTGTACTCAGGAGATGTTGCTGAACACATATTGAGGTGTTGGTTGGCAGTGGCAAATACCAGAATCTGAAAATTCCTGCCTGAACTGCAATGTGTGTGGGGAAAAAATGACATCCCATCCCTTTGACATAGGTTGGTGGTAGAATTAGCACTTGGAAAGTGTTAAAATACCACAATTTTAAATACCCTAGGATGTCTAGTTTTCCAAAATATATGGTTTTATGGGGTAAAATACTTTGACAGGCTTCAAAAGTGTCCCAAATGGAACATGGGCGCAGGCTGACTACATGTCAAAATTCCAAGTTGGAAATGCACCCCCCCTAAACGTGGCCTTTTAGCCCCCAAATAATCTAACTAACCTACACATGGGTGGTATCCCTGTACTCAGGAGATGTTGCTGAACACATATTAAGGTGTTGTTTGGCACTGACACATAATAGGATCTGTGAATTCATGCCCGATGTACAATGAATGTGAAAAACAAATTACTATCCATAACATTGACATAGGCTGGTGGTAGAATTAGTGCATGAAAAGTGTTAAAATACTACCATTTGAAATACCCTAGGGTGTCTAGTTTTCAAAAATATATGGTTTTGTGGGGTAGAATACACTTTTTGGCTTCAAAAATGTCCCAAATGGGACATGGGCGCAGGTTTTCTGCACGTCAGAATTCCAAGTTGGAAAACCAAAAAGCGCACCTCTCAAATGTGGCCTTTTAACCCCCAAATAACCTAACCAACCTATACATGGGTGGTATCCCTGTACTCAGGAGATGTTGCTGAACACATATTGAGGTGTTGTCTGGCACTGACATATAACAGGATCTGTGAATTCATGCCCAAAGTACTATGTATGTGAAAAAAAATTACTATCCATAACATTGACATAGGCTGGTAGTATAATTAGTGCATGGAAAGTGTTAAAATACTACCATTTGAAATACCCTAGGGTGTCTAGTTTTCAAAAATATATGGTTTTGTGGGATAGAATACACTTTTTGGCTTCAAAAATGTCCCAAATGGGACATGGGCGCAGGTTTTCTGCACGTCAGAATTCCATGTTGGAAAACCAAAAAGCGCACCTCTCAAATGTGGCCTTTTAACCCCCAAATAACCTAACCAACCTATACATGGGTGGTATCCCTGTACTCAGGAGATGTTGCTGAACACATATTGAGGTGTTGTTTGGCACTGACATATAACAGGATCTGTGAATTCATGCCCAAAGTACAATGTATGTGAAAAAAAATTACTACCCAAAACATTGACATAGGCTGGTAGTATAATTAGTGCATGGAAAGTGTTAAAATACTACCATTTGAAATACCCTAGGGTGTCTAGTTTAAAAAAATATATGGTTTTGTGGGGTAGAAAACACTTTCTGGCTTCAAAAATGTCCCAAATGGGACATGGGCACAAGTTTTCTGCATGTCAGAATTCCAAGTTGGAAAACCAAAATGCGCACCCCCTAAATGTGGCCTTTTAGCCCCAAAACAAACCAACAAACCTATGCATGGGGGGTATCCCTGTACTCAGGAGATGTTGCTGAACACATATTGAGGTGTTATTTGGAAATACCCCTTCACATTTTAAGGTAATGTTTACCTAAATTGCAATATATGTGAAAAATTAAAAAAAAAGATTTTTTGCTGCAAACTTTGGCATAGATTGGTGGTAAAATGGCTACATGAAATGTGTCAAAATACCCCAAGTTAAATGCCCTGAGTTGTCTAGTTTTCAAAAATATGTACATGTTGGGGGTCATTCATGGATTTAGTACAGAAATCAGTGTTACAATGTCACTATCGCTAATTTTGAAAGAAGGGATTTTAAAATAGCTTTGCACCACTTATAGTTCTGGCCCTGTAACATGAATAAAAAAGCACAAAAACATAAAAACATGGGCTATTTCTGAACTCAGGACATATATTAGAAACTTTTTAGCAGTGTTTTTTTGTTGTCTCTTGTACATGAGTATACGATTTTTCAAATAAAAGTCATAAAAAAAAATTTTTTTCAATTTTTTTGCCATATTTTATTATTTTTTTTACATCAAATTATATGCTATTATCAAAATAATGGTATCAAAAGAAAGCCCTTCTTATGACGATAAAAACGATATATAGTTTGTGCGGGTACACTAAATGAGACAGAAATAAATTACAGCAAAACACAAACTGCTCAGAAATGTTAAAACAGCCCATGTCACCAAGCGTCGGACAAGCCAAAAAAGTCATGTCACTAAGGGGTTAATCTTGTGTACATTTCTTTGTTCCTGGTGCAGTGGTAAGCTTTGTGTTATTTCACTGATATCCACCAGCACTTTTTATTATAATGATCCTTCCCCGAATCAATCAAATATGCTATAAACACCCATCCTAAAATAATGGTAGAATGAACAGAATAAATATAAACAATCAAATAAAAGAAATATAGAAAAACGAGAAGTGAAAAGGTTAAAAAAAAAAAACTAAAAACAAAACCAGAAAAAATGATCAAGATAATTGTATCAAAATAATCAAAAGATAATAAATAATATGCCACCGTTATTAAATGAACTGGACTGGAGACTGAAGAACAGCAAATCAGCAAAATTCTATGAACTATATAGCTCAATAATTAGTACTTGCAGCCATCTCATTGGGTAAAACAAATAGCATAAAATATTTAAAATAGAAAGGCACAAAGTCACTGATTAAATAACTATATATTACTCTGTTAAACCAAAAAGATCTCAATATAAAAAAATGTATTCCATATAGATAAAAACCACTTAGAATATACTTTCAGAGCTCTAGAAGTGGTACCAAAGATACACAATATAAATACATGTAAATCTAAGTCTGTAAAAGTCCAATGACTTCAGATCTGACCTGAGAATCCATGTTAGCTCAGTGGGAGCTCCCTGGAGGTCAAATTCCTTCTAAACCACAATACATGGATAGGTGTTGAAAATGATGATGGATAAACAGCGTTCAGCCTGACAACAGATACGGGGGTTGTACTGCAAACCCCTAGCTTCCTCCATGAGTGCTCACTACACACACAGCCACAACCCTGAGCAATCAGGATAACTGGACATGCCACACACAGACTGATAAAGATGCCAGCCACATAGACTGAGCAGGCACATGTGCAGGAGAAGTCTAATGTATACTATGCAATGATTGCTTGAAAGAACCACAGCAAGGCAAGTGGTACTAGGCTAAATGCTAGTAGGGGTCACCCCCTAGAGTGGAGTAGTAACCCCTTCAACCATGATTGTTACACCACTGATTCTATATGTTGTATTATTATTATCTATTTTGTTTAAATAACTTACCCTTTTATATAAATAGTTATCACTGCTATGTCACCTAACATCCCCTTCCAAAACTCAAACCTCCAATAACAATATCGCTGGTAAGATAGCTCAGTGGGCTACTGCACCATCTGTATCCACAGGAGCCCACCAGTGTCCATGGCAATATCTGTGAACATAATTAAACTGTCCGTCACAAACCCCAGTAAATGTCCACCGTTAGCAGTGCCGGTGCCGACCTTTGCTGTAGCATGTGTTCAATCCTCAGGATTGCAGATTCAATTCCTGGCAGGATCAACTCAACCCTTCATCCTTCTCAGTTCAATCAAATACATGGGATAAAAGCAACATCCCGTGGTTATTGGGTAAAAGTAACATTTACAGGATTCCCCTGAACTTGTTGGTTAAACACTGTTATGTATATATTGCCTTTTTGGCCATTTGCATGGCGAGGAATGGCATTACTGGCTGACCGGTCAATGATATGCGCTAGTCAGTGTCCAAAATAAAAGATCGACATTTGTCCAAGTAGGATGTCCCCTTTCATCACCCCAGCCCACGGAGGACCATTAAATCAAGGACATGCTGTGTTTCAGTTTCAGGGCATGTCGTGCAGAAGAAACAAATCATTTCATGTGATTGCTATTAACACAGGACATTATGCTTCGTTCCTGACTATAATTATTCCACTAGAGCTGGTAAACACTGTACAGAGTTAACATTTTCACCAGATCGACCATCAGAGTGAATGCTCATCTCTGTCATTTCCATTGTAAAATGATTTCATTTTTCAGAAGCCGAATCATTACTCTGTTGCTTTATTATTCTGTGGCAGGGAGATAAAGTGTCAGAGCGAGTACACAAAAGAAGATATATGATGCATTAGGAAAACGATCACTAATTACTTATCTGGATTAAAGGTCCGCCGCAAGCTATTTTTTTCCTAGATGTCCACACTGCATTAAAGTGGCACTACAGGAACTTGTAAAACTTTTGCGTCTGAGAGTGTTGATAGTCTCTCTTTGCTGTTGTAATATGTATATTGTGTGTGGATAGGTTAGAGGTTAGAGCTTTAACCCCTTGACGGCAAAAGGGCGTGCCTGACATGGCACTTCAAGCTATACAGTTGCCAACATTGGACTTGCAGTTTCGATCTCGATATGGCTACGATCGGGCTTTAACTGACATAGCGGAGTTCCTCCGGACTGAGCCCCCCTCTGTCACAGCCAATCACAGCATTAGAGGGGCAGGGAGAGGGCTAATTACAGCATGAGCAGCCTCCCTCGCTTCAGCCTTTTTTTTTTTTAAGTTGGTGTTGGGGCTACAATGTCACTATAGGTAATTCTGAAAAATAAAAATGGTTTTGAAAAAGCAATGGGCTCACCTCACAGCTACATCACTGTAAAAGTGATTTATTTGCTCTATACAGTATTTACATCGATCTACCGTATTTCCTGAGTGCTGAGAGGCTTTAATATATCTGATTGGTGAAAATGATCCATTATATGAAATACATGTGGTCCCAAGCATTTTGGATAAAAGATACTCAACCTGTATGAGCCATTTTTTGGTGGACAGTGTCCCTGATTCTAGCTGTATTTGTTTACTCTTTTAGCTTTATCTGTTTACTCTTATAGCTGTATCTGTTTACTCTTATAGCTGTATCTGTTTACTCTTCTAGCTTTATCTGTTTACTGTTCTAGCTTTATTTTCCACCACAAGCTCTAGCTCTAAGCGCCATGAATCAGGTCCCCTTTACTGATGGCATGCAAAAATTACTCTTATAGTTTTATTTGTTTACTGTTCTAGCTGTATATGTTTAGTATTCTAACTGTATCTGTCTACTATTCTAGCTGTATATGTTTACTGTTCTAGTTGTATCTGTTTACTATTCTAGCTGTATCTATTTATTGTTCTAGCTGTATGTGTTTACTGTTCTAGCTGTATATGTTTACTGTTCTAGCTGTATATGTTTACTTTTCTAACTGTATATGTCTACTAGTCTAGCTGTATATGTTTACTGTTCTAGCTGTATCTGTTTACTATTCTAGCTTTATCTTCCACCACAAGCTCTAGCTGTAAGCGCCTTGAAGTAGGGCAGATGCAGTTCATGGAAATGATACACGAAGGAATTCTCAATGCATCTTGTATAATGGCAGGGATTAGCATCCATCGCTTGTAATGCCTATGGAGTAAAAACCTCTTAGACATAGAAACATAGAATGTGTCGGCAGATAAGAACCATTCCATCTAGTCTGCCCAATTTTCTAAATACTTTTTATTAGCTCCAGTTCGCTATCTTATATCTAGGATAGCCTTGTGCCTATCCCACGCATGCTTAAACTCCTTCACTGTTCTTACCTCTACCACTTCTGCTGGAAGGCTATTCTATACATCCACAACCTTCTCAGTAAAGCAGGGCTTGACAAATTTATTTTGATTTTAGGAGCCAGACATTTTTTTTAGGAGCCAGACAATCACGCAAACATAAACACAATTCATAAACACACACGCCTACTTCACATATATACAAACACACATACTTTACATATACATATATACACAAACACCTCACACACACATATATACACAAACACCTCACACACACATATATACACAAACACCTCACACACACATATATACACAAACACCTCACACACACATATATACAAACACCTCACACACACATATATACAAACACACATATTTTACATATACACATATATACAAACACCTCACACACACATATATACAAACACCTCACACACACATATATACAAACACCTCACACACACACATATATACAAACACCTCACACACACACACATATATACAAACACCTCACACACACATATATACAAACACACATATTTTACATATACACATATATACAAACACCTCACACACACATATATACAAACACCTCACACACACACATATATACAAACACCTCACACACACACATATATACAAACACCTCACACACACACATATATACAAACACCTCACACACACATATATACAAACACACATACTTTACATATACACATATATATACAAACACCTCACACACACCTACTTTACAATACATACAAACACACACCCACCTAACACAGTCTTTTCTTGGGGGTTTCTTCTTGATGTGTCCCCCTCCCAGCTGCTTTACCTCACTGCAGGGGAGGGGGACATTCACGCTGCAGCTTAACTCCGTTGGTCGGCGTGCTGAGTGCCAGGATGTCACGTGACGACACCCGGCACTCAGACACGCGTTGCGCGAGGGGGCGGAGCTTGCAGTCTGTGCCATCGGCCATCGGCACAGACTTTACCCCCTCGCGCTGCGGAAAAATCGGATGGCTGACAGCACCCAGGCGCCAGGTCTAATTTCCTGGTCGCCATGGCGACCTGGCGCCTGGGGTTTGTCGAGCCCTGCAGTAAAGTAATACTTCCTTATATTACTTTTAAATCGTTGCCCCTCTAATTTTAGACTATGTCCTCGTTTTGTTAGTTTTTCTTCTTTTAAATATACTCTCTTCCTTTACTGTGTTGATTCCCTTTATGTATGTAAATGTTTCTATCATATCCCCCCTGTTACGTCTTTTCTCCAAGCAATACATGTTAAGATGCTTTAACCTTTCCGGGTAAGTTTTATCCTTCAAACCATGTACCAGTTTAGTAGCCCATCTCTGAACTTTCACCATCATGCTATGGTGTTCATGTCGAAGAAACACAAAGAGCCAGGTATAACTTTATGTTGGCTGCTTCTGCTGTAAATCTCCCTTGATACGTAGGAGAGAAGCTATTGGGGTATGCAAATCATGTCCTGCCATATAGCCATGATTGCAAGGGATATGATCAGCCATTTTTCCTGCAGTATAATTGCTAATCATAGCATTTATAGCACTGTATAGGATGGCATCATTTCCATAATCAGCAATATTACCCCTGCAGTACAGCATTGATTTGTAAATACAGGTTACACAGCTGTGGCCTGTGCTTGTATTTTTTTATTCTTCAATTGTTCTGTTTCAAACCATTATTGGGGAAGGAAAGTCTAATTTTGCAAGAAATTTCAATGGAGTCAAGATTGCTTGTGATTGGTATTTGTTTCAGTTGTAGCTATGTACTGTTTAGCATGCATAACTTGTATATGCAGCATTTTATCCTTAACTTAAATCTTCACAAATCACCCAAATAGATTGGAAATGATCCCTTTTTTTTTTCTTTTTACCCCAAATATGAAAGAAACAGAAAATATCAGTTTTTATTGGCAATTTACATTTTTTTTCTTTATTATTAGTCGAATATGCGTTCAATTCTGGTAATGAGCTGAATCGCAGACAAGCGTAGATCTAAAGAATAAGGAAAATTCCACTTTGTTCTAGGTTTTCAAAGATTCCGTACGGTCCGTAACCGGCTCCTACAGTTCTGACAAATAGAGGGAGAAAAGTGATGTGGAACCGTGATAGGAAGTTAAAAGCAGACACACGTTCCAGCTGTTCTCTGAAGAACGACTTGTGTCGGGATTTTTTTTATTGGAAATACTTTAGACATTTAAATCATCAACCCTTTCAGTGCCACAGCGTTGAACAATAATTCCCATTGTTGAAAATGACCGTACAGGGCTATTCCGGACAAATTGTTTTATTTTTTTATTTGGCGGCGTATGTAGCTACCTTAAAGGGACGCTGGGTGCATGAAACCCATGGTATTTGGAAGAAACTAAGTTAAACGTGGGCGATACCATGATGAAAGGGGTTTAGTGGTAAGTGATGGAAAGAATAAAATGAATAACAATTTAAATCAGTATAATGCTTTCCACCCTGGCAAGTAATAATATATATAAAAAAAGGACTCCGAATCCATAGGGCTCAAGTAGCAGATTCAGTGGACCCTGCAGTGTGCCACTCAGGGCAGTTACCCCTATTGTTCAATGGTAAAAACTGCCCTGGGTGAACAAATCAAATCATTCTGACAGGGGGGGGGGGGGAGTGTAGCATTAAATAATAGTTTTTTTGCTGGAATTCCCTGTCTGACAGGTGTTTTTCAGGATCTATAAATCTAGTTAACCTAAACAGACTACTGCTTCTCTCTCCCTTGCTGCAGGGGAGGGGGGGGGGGGGGGGGGGGCATGCCTGTGGACACCCAAGGCTGTGAGCCTCAACATTGCTTATATTGTTAAAATAATGAATTAAAAAAATGTAAAAAATTATCTATATATTGTGTTTCCAAAAAATAAATGAAATATATGGTTTAAATGGTTATGTGACGTCTCCTGTGTAGGTTGATATGCAAATTACACCTTTCCCATTGAAAATCTGTTCATTGGCATATCAAGCTACGTGTGATGTTTTTTATTCTCTTTTTTCACAGTATAAGCAATGTTTAGGCTGAGAGAGTCCCTTTAAATAATTAATTTAATAATTAATAATTAATTTTCCGCTTTTTAACAATTCGGCTAACACAATGTATGCATCAATGATTATCATTTTTTAATTCTGTACAGTAACGCAGGGCTTGACAAATTTAATTTGATTTTAGGAGCCAGACATTTTTTTTAGGAGCCAGACAATCACGCAAACATAAACACAATTCATAAACACACACGCCTACTTCACATATATACAAACACACCTACTTTACATATAACCATATATACAAACACCTCACACACACCTACTTTACACATCCACAAATATCCAAACACATCACGCACACCTACTTTACATATACCCATATATACAAACACCTCACACACACCTACTTTACATATACACATATATACAAACAACTCACACACCTACTTTACATATACACATATATACAGACACCTCACACACACCTACTTTACATATACCCATATATACAAACACCTCACACACACACCTACTTTACATATACCCATATATACAAACACCTCACACACACCTACTTTACATATACCCATATATACAAACACCTCACACACACCTACTTTACATATACCCATATATACAAACACCTCACACACACCTACTTAACATATACCCATATATACAAACACCTCACACACACCTACTTTACATATACCCATATATACAAACACCTCACACACACCTACTTTACATATACACATATATACAAACACCTCACACACACCTACTTTACACATCAACAAATATCCAAACACATCACGCACACCTACTTTACATATACCCATATATACAAACACCTCACACACACCTACTTTACATATACACATATATACAAACACCTCACACACACCTACTTTACATATACACATATATACAAACAACTCACACACACCTACTTTACATATACCCATATATACAAACACCTCACACACACCTACTTTACATATACACATATATACACACACCTCACACACACCTACTTTACATATACACATATATACAAACAACTCACACACACCTACTTTACATATACCCATATATACAAACACCTCACACACACCTACTTTACATATACACATATATACACACACACACCTACTTTACATATACCCATATATCCAAACACCTCACACACCTACTTTACATATACACATATATCCAAACACCTCACACACACCTACTTTACATATACCCATATATACAGACACCTCACACACACCTACTTTACATATACACATATATACAAACACCTCACACACACCTACTTTACATATACACATATATACACACACCTCACACACACCTACTTTACATATACACATATATACAAACACCTCACACACACCTACTTTAAATATACACATATATACAAACACCTCACACACACCTACTTTACATATACACATATATACACACACCTCACACACACCTACTTTACATATACCCATATATCCAAACACCTCACACACCTACTTTACATATACACATATATCCAAACACCTCACACACACCTACTTTACATATACCCATATATACAGACACCTCACACACACCTACTTTACATATACACATATATACAAACACCTCACACACACCTACTTTACATATACACATATATACACACACCTCACACACACCTACTTTACATATACACATATATACAAACACCTCACACACACCTACTTTAAATATACACATATATACAAACACCTCACACACACCTACTTTACATATACCCATATATACAAACACCTCACACACACCTACTTTACATATACCCATATATACAAACACCTCACACACACCTACTTTACATATACCCATATATACAAACACCTCCCACACACCTACTTTACATATACCCATATAACACGCACCCACCTCACACACACCTACTTTACAATACATACAAACACACACCCACCTCACACAGTTTTTTCTTGGGGGTTTCGTCTTGATGTGTCCCCCCTCCCTGTTGCTTTACCTCACTGCAGGGGAGGGGGACATTCGTGCTGCAGCTGATGATCGTTGGTCGGCCTGCTGAGTGCCAGGATGTCACGTGACGACACCCGGCACTCAGACACGCGTTGCGCGAGGGGGCGGAGCTTGCAGTCTGTGCCATCGGCCCAGACTTTACCCCCTCGCGCTGCGGAAAAATCGGATGGCAGCGGCAAGGGGACCATGAGGCTGACAGCACCCAGGCGCCAGGTCTAATTTCCTGGTCGCCATGGTGACCTGGCGCCTGGGGTTTGTCGAGCCCTGCAGTAACGGTATAAGTGATGATTAGGTTAGCAAAGTCCCTTTAAGCATATTCTTTTTTTTTTTTTGCATGCTCCACCCTGCCACAGACATTTTATTGAACTTTAGAAGCACAAGTAGAAAATAAAATGTCTCCTTGTGATCCATTAAGAGTGGCACCCAGGGTTTTGTGTGGACACAGTATGCATCTCGGAGAATGAGTCAGAGGCACCACATTTACATACATGATTCAGGGCTGGCAGACTTTAATCAGTCTAATTATTCCCATCCAAGGTTAAGGTCGCAGGTAGAGAAACTGAACATGGACAAGTAATTGCAAGAGTACTAGAAGGAAGACATGTGAACAAGAGGGGGTACTTGAACTTTGTGTCTTTTAACTATGTAACTGTGCAAGTCAGAAATCAGTGACAAAATGAATAATCATGAAGTAAGAAGGAAATCAGGGTGACTAAGCAATGAATAAGAGCAAGGAATGGGTTTAACACTTTATCATACGCAGGTAGCATACCTACCAACTTCCGCCCTCGGAGAAGAAGGATGCCTGGGTGCAGAGAGTTGGAGATTGAGTGCCATGTTGGTACCATTGTTACTGGAGCTGGAAGCACTACTTCACATGTCTCAGTGTCTCAGATATCGGGACAGAGTTAGAGCTTGGCGGGACCCAAAATTGGAACAATTCCGCTCAAAGCGGGACAGTTGGTGGGGTTGCCACCTTGGCCACTTTTTACCGATCACGTATAACTTTTACATTATGTCTTGTAATGTGTAGAAGTCATATGTGACCAGAGGTACATCAGTAAGATGACCAAGGACTGAATCCCACAGAACTACATTGATTATTTAATTTATTTCCAGTGGTCACATATAACTTCTACACACTGCAAAGCAGCACGCAAAGGTTCTGAATGAAACAATCCATGGACATCCGCGCATCTACTCTGACCCCCTGTGTTGGTAGCTATACATTAGGATCTAGAGTGCAAGCAAAGTAGGAATCCAAAAAAGAAGGAAGCATCAAAAAGATGCATGCTTTAATGTAGTGATAAACTTTATTTGCTTGCTGTAAAAGCAAGCAGGTGGCTGACAAATGGATAGGAAAGCAGCAAAGCGGTGTAGCACTTAATCGTAGGCTACCGAGATCCAACACGGTTGGGAGGCAGCTAATTGAAAGTGAATTGCTTCCAACAGGAAATGTGTAGTTTGCATATCAAGCCACAGGGTGGTGTCATAATGAGACACCACAGACATTTAAAATATTATAGGGTCTACTCAATAAAGAGAGAATTGAAGGGAATAAAGATGGGCATTTCAAAATTAAGCCCAAAGTAGCTGAGTCGGAACAATTCTTCCCTTCAGATGCACTGGAGAATTTTTCCCACTTGGCTCCAAACTGCTTTTCAGTGTCATCTCTGTCTCCAAACAGCTTGTCATTGCCACCTTATCTCCAAACAGCTTGTCAGTGCCACCTTATCTCCGTGCCGTCGTTGAACCCAAACAGGTTGTCAGTACAGGGTCTGATAGCCTTACTTCTGGTCTGATTCACAAGTTAATCCTAGTGAGTCACCGTAGCTCCCCACACAGCCTAGAAACCCAACTCCATGACATTTGTCTCTTCCTGAAGGTATCACAAAATGTCTGAGGCTGCTTCTTGGTCAAATGAATCCCATTAATGAGCCTATCTCCACATTGATTAGAGGAGGATCACTTCAGTAGCCGCACAGCATCCAAGCGAGCGTTGCTTGTTTGGATGTTGTCTGTGCCCACTAGTTTCAGCACCCCTCTGCTTCCATCACTCCCTACCTCCATGCTGCACATGCTGGACTGATCCGGGCAATTTGGGACATGTGGTCACCTTAGTATAGTTCCATTTTCTCTAGCTACATAAGGCAGCTTGAGAAATAATAAATGACTTACAAACAGCATGTTTAACCTTTGCATTACACATAACAAAGGCAGGAAATTACTGACTGCCTCCAGTGTTGAAATTGTTACAATTCACGTTTGAGAAACAAAAGCTATCAACACCCTGACTAGCATTGCCTCTCACAGAAGAAAAAAAATACAACATCTTTCCAAAAGCAGTTTGTGTTTTTGTAATCATTGCCATATGTTGATTAATTACAGGGATTTCAGCATAATAAAAATAAATAAATAAGAAGTGATGCTGGCTTCCTTCGTGTAGCATCTGTTTTTAGCATTTTCCTCCATATATATATAAATATACATTCTGCCAGGGCTTGAATTCCACACAATATGCCCATTGCTGCTCCACAGAGCTTGCAACAGGCTTCTGTCTCCATTAGCAACCTAAATATTTAGAACCAGAACACCTATAAAGGGGAATACTAAGGAACCCCAAAAGGACTTACATCACTCCATAATTAGCACAGATTCCTTTCCTTGGTTTATTTATTTTAATCATTACTTTGCCTTGTTAAATTTAGTACTATTTAACTCTAATCGTATCAAACTGAAACAAAAATGCTCCTCTAGCCACCTTATCATGGGAACTACTCATACTCCCTGGTTTGGGCCAAGTTGACCCAAGGGGCTTAATTGCATATTAATATAGTGGCTAAAAAGATGGGTTATATTTAATGCACCCTTAAAATGACACTTGCATAAAAAAATTGCATTAAAAAAAATGATATCTATAAAATGTGAGTTAAGCATGGAGCATAAACCCAGAAGAGGTTCTCACCCTCCTCCAGACTCCAGTAATATTTGCCACCATTCACTTTGTCACATGTCAGATCCAGTGGTGTATCTTGGTTTTGTGCTGCCATAGGCAGACAAAATTTGGGCACCCCCCCTACCCACGATGCACACCCACGACATGACCCATAACCCACGTTGCACACCAAGGACATGCCCCATCACCCCATTTACATGCCTCTATCACCCCATTACATACACATTGCCAATATTATTTGCCCATAATATTCCCCAGCTAATTTGCCCAATAATTTGCAGTATCATTTGCCATTAATATGCCCCAGCCAATTTGCCCAATATTATGCCAGTATAATTTGCCATTAATAAGTCACAGCCAATTTCCCCAATAATATGCCAGTGTTATTCTGCCATTTACCAGTAATATGCCCCAGCCAATTTGCCCAATATTAAGCCAGTATTATTTGCCATTTAATATGCCCCTGCCAATTTGCCCAATGATATGTTAGTGTTATTTGCCATGTTATATCCCGCAGACAATTTGCCAAATAATATGCCAGTGTTATTCTGCCATTTACCAGTAATATGCCCCAGCCAATTTGCCCAATATTAAGCCAGTATTATTTGCCATTTATTATGCCCCTGACAATTTGCCCAACAATATGCCAGTGTTATTTGCCATTTAATATGCCCCTGACAATTTGCCCAACAATATGCCAGTGTTATTTGCCATTTAATATGCCCCTGACAATTTGCCCAACAATATGCCAGTGTTATTTGCCATTTAATATGCCCCTGATAATTTGCCCAATAATATGCCAGTGTTATTTGCCATTTAATATGCCCCTGCTAATTTGCCCAATAATATGCCAGTGCTATTTGCCATTTAATATGCCCCAGCTAATTTGCCCAATAATATGCCAGTATTATTTGCCATTTAATATGCCCCAGCCAATTTGCCCAATAATATTCCAGTGTTATTTGCCATTTAATATGCCCCTGATAATTTGCCCAATAATATGCCATTGTTATTTGCCATTTAATATGCCCCTGCTAATTTGCCCAATAATATGGCAGTGCTATTTGCCATTTAATATGCCCCAGCTAATTTGCCCAATAATATGCCAGTATTATTTGCCATTTAATATGCCCCTGCTAATTTGCCCAATAATATGCCAGTGTCATTTGCTATTTAATATGCCCCTGCTAATTTGCCCAATAATATGCCAGTATTATTTGCCATTTAATATGCCCCTGCTAATTTGCCCAATAATATGCCAGTGTCATTTGCTATTTAATATGCCCCAGCTAATTTGCCCAATAATATGCCAGTGTCATTTGCTATTTAATATGCCCCAGCTAATTTGCCCAATAATATGCCAGTGTCATTTGCCATTTAATATGCCCCTGCCAATTTGCCCAATCATATGCCAGTGTTATTCTGCCATTTACCAGTAATATGCCCCTGCCAATTTGCCCAATAATATGCCAGTGTTATTTGCCATTTAATATGCCCCTTCCAATTTGCCAAATAATAAGCCAGTGTTACTTGCCATTTAATATGCCCCTGCTAATTTGCCCAATAATATGCCAGTGTTATTTGCCATTTAATATGCCCCTGCCAATTTGCCAAATAATAAGCCAGTGTTACTTGCCATTTAATATGCCCCTGCTAAATTGCCCAATAATATGCCAGTGTTATTTGCCATTTAATATGCCCCTGACAATTTGCCCAATAATATGCCAGTGTTAATTGCCATTTAATATGCCCCTGCGAATTTGGCCAATATGCCAGTGTTATTTGCCATTTAATATGCCCCAGCTAATTTGCCCAATAATATGCCAGTATTATTTGCCATTTAATATGCCCCTGCTAATTTGCCCAATAATATGCCAGTGTCATTTGCTATTTAATATGCCCCTGCTAATTTGCCCAATAATATGCCAGTATTATTTGCCATTTAATATGCCCCTGCTAATTTGCCCAATAATATGCCAGTGTCATTTGCTATTTAATATGCCCCAGCTAATTTGCCCAATAATATGCCAGTGTCATTTGCTATTTAATATGCCCCAGCTAATTTGCCCAATAATATGCCAGTGTCATTTGCCATTTAATATGCCCCTGCCAATTTGCCCAATCATATGCCAGTGTTATTCTGCCATTTACCAGTAATATGCCCCTGCCAATTTGCCCAATAATATGCCAGTGTTATTTGCCATTTAATATGCCCCTTCCAATTTGCCAAATAATAAGCCAGTGTTACTTGCCATTTAATATGCCCCTGCTAATTTGCCCAATAATATGCCAGTGTTATTTGCCATTTAATATGCCCCTGCCAATTTGCCAAATAATAAGCCAGTGTTACTTGCCATTTAATATGCCCCTGCTAATTTGCCCAATAATATGCCAGTGTTATTTGCCATTTAATATGCCCCTGACAATTTGCCCAATAATATGCCAGTGTTAATTGCCATTTAATATGCCCCTGCGAATTTGGCCAATATGCCAGTGTTATTTGCCATTTAATAAGCCCCTGATTATTTCCCCAGCACTTACCTTTCCCTGGTGGCTAGTGGCAGGCAGCATGGAGTCCTCCATGCTGCCTGTTCGGCTCCCCGGCGGTTGTGCCGACAGGTCATGTGACCCGGCGCGCGTATGACGTCAGAGCGCCGGTCACGTGACTGTTGGCACTTCCATGTCACACTGCACGGGGAGCCGAACAAGCAGCACGGAGGTTTCTCTGTGCTGCCTGTTCGGCTCCCCGTGTAGCCTGGCAAGCAGAGCGATGGTGAGGGGGGATATTCCGATCCCCTCTCACCTCCGTCTCTGCCTGCAAGTGCGGTCATTTTTTTTTTCTTCTTAAAGGGACGGATTTTTTTTTTCAGTGCTGGGGGGCCCCCCAAAATTTGCCGCCCTAGGCATCCGATGCCTCGCGGTAAATACAGCACTGGTCAGATCCCTGCTAATTGCAATGATGCCACTTTTCGGAGAAGGATGTGGGCCTTCATATCAGTGACATTCCACGCCACGGTTGGTGTTTTCTTGATTAAACCATACAATGATACTTTAAGTCTAGGTAAATTGTGGCTTTTGGCTATCTAAACTCCCATAAACCTCTGCCATTCTTAGGGGTTGGCGTGGGGACATATGTGCGCTTCAGCTTGTCAGTAGCTGGGCGTTTAGGTTTTTACATGATATTAACATAGATGGTACTAAGCTCTCTCCTTAGAGCTTCTACCAAAGAATGTTCTGTCTTTTTTTTTTTGCCATAAAAGGTTTGATAGCATGAAAGATACAGCTGGGTGGCATGATGCCAAGGGCACAGCAGTATTTTATGAGAATCATCTGACATATTGGCAAGCTGTACAAGGAATCAAGTGGGGGTTTGATGTGGTTCTAATGGAACCTACACGATATAGTTATTAAACCTTTTATATTTTCATAAGCATTAATGTAGTTCACATCTCTGGCAACATTCAGCTGTTTTATAGCTCTATTAGCTGTTTCATTACTCTCCTGTTTCACAAGCTGAAATGTAGCCAAAACAAATTAGTATTGGTCTAGTTTATGTGGTCCCTTAAAATTGGCAGAAAAAAAGAGGACATCTATAGGTGGGGCAACCAACATTTCACCAACCTTTCCCTTCTGGTGCTAAAACGGCCACCTCTTGATCACCCCTGTTAAAATCCCCTGTGTGCTCTCAGTTTAGGTCTCTTAGGTCAGGATTGGATGACCTCTCCACCCCAAGCCCCCCCGTCATGGATAAAATATTGACTGCTAATTCCACTAGTCACACAAAATCTTTTGGGTGTGGATCAAACAGAAAAGCTGCTCTTTGATAAAGCAACAGCCTCCCAAAAAAGTAGTATTAAAAGTATTCCATTTCATTTCGGGTTTTTTTTTTTTTTTAGGTAGGGGAACAATACAACAGTTAAACAGAACAAAAGAAACACCTTACGCATTTTGAAGTGCTCTTATCCATATTTCTATGGAAATCGCCAATAAAGTTGATAACATTTTATTTCATTTTTATAGGAGGGGAAGAAGGCATCAGGAAAAGGAACAGAAGAAACGCCTTACGCATTTTGCGCTGCTACCAGCTCTTAATCACAAACCTATGAAACGCAAATAAAGATGTGTAAAAAAATTTATATCATTTTGTTTCATGTTTATAGGAGGGGAAGAAAAATAACAAAGGTAATGCCCTATGCGTTTCGACCTGTTAAAATCTCATGATCAAAGGGATTGCGTTTCTTTTGGGGGGGGGGGGGATTTCTGCTTCCTTCTCCCCCCTCTTATAAAAAGGAAACAAAATTAAATTATTTTATATATAGCATTACTGACATTTCTTAGGGCTATGATTAAGAGCTGGTAGCGGCTCAAAAGGTATTAATTTTGTTCTTTTTTTGCCTGCCATCCTGTTTTTGTTGGACGACAGCTCCTAGGTGCGTGTTTGGTCTCTTGGGAAAAAAAACTTCATCATAAAAAAACTGCATCTTAGATTTTTTTTCTTCCTTATAAATATAACTTACCCACATTTCATTTGCTTTACATGTTGTCAAGGAAAGGCAACCTATGGGAACAGACAACATAAACAAAGTTTGACATTTCCTTCTTCTAGAAGCTGCTTTCTCATGTAGCGGCTTATAGAAGGCATCATTATGAGAGCAGCGCAGCCCTACTGGGGCAAAATAAACAAGAAAAGGAAAATCCCATAAAACTCAAAACTGGGCCCAAAACACCTGATCCAGTGCCAAATGCCCAGGCCTGTTTTTGGCCTGTTTCCAGATCAGAGCGTGCTATTCTTCTTATCTTTTCATGCAACACACTGGTCTATTTGCATGTAAACGCTTAATTGATATTTGGCACAATGTTACTGGTATTTTCCAATTAGTGGGAAGGAAATAATGGCAGCCAAACATTGCATTGGGTTTTTTTTTTTTTTAGTTTTTCAGGTTTTTTTTTCTACATTCCTGCTTTTGTTTGAAAAGTTCATTACAAGACATCCTCTACCTTGTCTAGTATCCAGGGCTGTCTGTTTGTAACATTCTTGAAATGTCATATGGTTATTAAAAGCTTGTTTGTGAGCTATTCTGATCAGGAGCTGTTCAGGAAACTTTAATTTAGACAATGGTCAGGGTCTGATGTCTTTACTTATTACTTGGAGTCGATCCAGGTTAACCCAAGGAATGTACTTAACTCTTTCTTTGCCCAGAGACTGTAGAAAGCCTGTGATGGCAATGGGAGAGAATACCATATACACCATATAACGTATACATTCTGCCCTGCACAGAGTATAATTCATACGCGTTCAGAGGGAAATCAATTAATTAATCAAGGTACTTCCTATGGGATTGATTAATTCATTGCTTTTCTGTGGACTTTTCATTTTAAAGTGTCCCGCAAAAAATGCTTGGTCTGGCAACCATGTTATCATAGAATTAGACAACCCTTACTTTATTATTGCTCTACATGATTGGCGTTACATCTCTGACTTGGTGAAATTTCCTATCACTTTTGTTTATTAAGGAATAAGAAAAAAAAAACAAAAAAAAAAAACTTAAATAATTGAAAGAGAAATTAAGGACAAAATGCAGATATCGTGCATTAAATATCTCCCATTGGTACATGAATGATTAAAAAGAAATGGCAATACATTTCATTTGTAAAAAAAAAATACACATTGATAGGATGTTTCCCAATGTTATATGCAAGGCTTGACTGGTAAAAAAAATAAAAAATAAATTGTTAATCATGCAAGGACTTAGTTGCCAATATGGGCCATGTTTCCAGCTACACATATTTGTTCCACATTCTGCAGAAAAGAGCAAGCAAGGTGCAGCCCGGCAGTATGTAGGATGGATATACGCACAGACACAATCCAATTAATTAATCAGGGTGGAGATCTCATAGGACCTACCATGATTAATTAATTGGACTCTGTCTGTGCGTATATCCATCATACATACTGCAGGGCTGCACTTTGCATGCTCTTTCTGCATGTGTCCCTGGAAACAAGGCCGATGTTGGCAACTATGCAATATTATTATGAATTGTACAGATGTTAGTAAAATCAAAATAATATAATTCATTCAAATGAAATTATAGATGCGTTATGCCAAGTTAACGTAGTTGCGTCAAAACAGAGACTGGACATAGATGCGGTTGTGTTAAGACAGAGCATAAAGTCCCTTGATGTCTTTCCCAACATGTCTGCACATTGACTGGCGGATGTGTCCTGGCCAGACTTAAATGGGTTTTTAAAAGTATGTCTAACTTGAAAGACAACCGGGTCAGCACTTAAATATATTAATTAACAAATATAGGAGTAGATGCCTGGTACAGACGTGCAGTGGAGAGTGACAAAAGATTGAAGATATGGCTTCTGGAAAGCAAATGTCTGAAATTACAGTGGGCTCTATTCACTATAATCCAAGTTTGGAGGTTGAGATTACCACTAATCTTGAACCCCAGACTCACCCCCCTCTCGGATACCTTATCTGACCTCGCAAAATGGTATTCACTTACATTTTTTGCATAGTCGAGATATGAGGAGGTGCGTTGAGATGAGCTATTGTGAGGAGGTCGACTTGATGCGCGACTAAGTCAAACTTGAGCTCCAAGATCAGATGATGAGTTTGACTTAGTCTCAAAAATACTTTGACTTTGGCAAGTGTTGTCAAGCTGGGGTCAGAGTTTTTTTTCAGTGACTACCTCCAGGAGGTCGAGTTGGGAAGTCGATTTTGACTTACTCTCAAGGTTAAGTCAACCTCCTCAAACTATTCTCGAATTTTGCTACATTTGTTTTTTAAATAGTCAACCAGGATGGGCTGAATAGTTGTGACCTGCCACCACTTTGTGGATAATCAAAATCTGCTTATCTTTAGAGCTTGAAGATTTGGGGCGTTATCTTGATCAACATAAAAATAATATTTTTTGTAGACACAGATTTCAAATATTCCGAAACGGCCTCTTGAATCCTTTATTCGCAGATCGGGTTTTAATACTATTTGAAACATGAATTCCTTTAAATGAACAAGAGAACTTTGATTAAAAAGTAGTATATAACAGGTAGAGTGCCAAAGGGCAACCATTACTGGCCTGTAGTGTTGATGTGGCTGACATCTTCATGTGCTGGGGAGGAGATATATAAATAGGAAGATATATGTACAGAGTATTATCTATGTGTGAAGGTACACCAAGTTTCTTCTTACTAGATCACGTTGTATTGAATGGGAAATTAAATCGCTTGACATGAGTTTCGTAAATCAACAGCTCTAATTTTAGTCCCTAAGGTGGATGAACTCCTTGGAGTAATGTGGACCGGAATCAACAGAAACATTAGCTCTAACACAGGGAGAGGTTGAGAACAATAAAGGTTTTTTTTTTTTATAAAGGTCTCACACATAAAAGTGTCAGGGAGTGGAAAAAACCAAGCAATAACCAGTGACTTATACATATATAAAGTGCGCGGAATTTCTAAATATGATTGGTCACCACCAAATGGATGGGTGAATAAGTGACAAGTTAATAAACAGAGATATTTAATAGATGATACTCTTGTGGTAGTCGGATATGGTACATGTAAAAGAATAAAGTACAGACCAAGTCAGTTCAATATGCATGTACTACAGTATAATTGAATCCAGAGACTTCCCATATATTATGCACTTACAGACATAGATGGAAAATGCGCCTCCAGTGAAAGTGATGTCAGAATATATAGGGAGCGCTCTGTGTTGGATGTCAGCTTCAGTAATATATTATCCTGGTTTGTGTATGCAGTACTAAGAGCTAAAACAGCTTTTCTTCTGTTTGCAAACCACAAATTATCACTATTCAAGCTTTGAGAGTATGACATCTAGAAAGATGAATAGAGGAGAACCTTGTGCACAGAGTCCCCATCTGGGCAGAGGCGGAAGATTCTCCTGTATTCGTCTTGCCAGAATTCATGCTCTCAAAGCTTAGAATACAGATAACCCGTGCTTTAGAAATAGCCTATGTTTTCATGTTTTTATGCTGTTTTTTCAAGTAATAGGGAAATAACCTAAAGTGGCGTTTTCCTAACCATTTGCACATACAGTGACCTTTTGATGCCAACCCTAATCATTACCCTAAGCCTAATTCTAACCGTAACTCATCTGTATCCCTTAATGCAACCCTAACCCTAGATCTAGGGTTAATTTAGATCTAGTTAGTTTGTTCTTTTTTTTTTTTTTTTTTTTTTACTTCAATGTTGCTTATTGCTTCGAGGGTCTGTCTAGCAATAGCAACAGAGTAACCAAGCCCTTGCTGGCTAGAGGGGCAGCACCATATTAGAGGGGCATGCTGACATCTAATATGGCATCCACGAAAACTCAGTAGAACCACATGTCCATTGTCACGAAGGGGTTAACTGCTTTCAGTGGGAAAAGTTTTATTTACATATGAAGCCACAAGGTGATTTCATAAACAAGAAAACACCGTAGACGCACTTAAAAAATATTTTGCTTAATACATGTATTTGTTTCCAGTTCTTCCAACACAATGCACAAGCCATTTTTGATAATGAGTGCCACTGACTTGATAAATCTTAAATTCACTTATCGACTGGTGACTTGATGAAATCTCTTGGAGCTATTCACTAAAAGGTGAGTTGCAGGTGAACTGAAGTGAATAGCAGGGGAGTTAAAGTGAAAAACAGGTGGTTAGTTCCCTCGCTAAGTGAAATGTACATCTCACCTTAACTCACCTGCTATTCACTTTAACTATAACTGACCTGCTACTCACCTCAGCTCACCTGCTACTCACTTTAACTTACCTGTTACTCACCTCAGCTCACCTGCTACTCACTTTAACTGACCTGCTACTCACCTCAGCTCACCTGCTACTCACTTTCTATCTGTTATCAGATTTTCTTTTTCCCTATTGTGACTTGGGACAAACTTTGAGTACGACATAGGGCTGCCACCTTTTCTTCAAAATAAAAATATATCGGCCATATTATTCCCTTAATAAACTTAATATTGGCCACAAGCCAGTTTTGTACCATTTGTGGGTAAAATACCGGCTGGGTGGCAACTTGGGGTAGTACAGTTGTCAAACCATAACGCAGGTGTCCTAAAAAAGAGTGCAGGGAAGACAGAAAACCCCTGAGGAGCAGAAGGTACTGCAGTTTGGTTACTGGATGAGAAGTTGATATACCATAAGGAATGCTCTATATTATGGCCTTTCATACACTTGTGTCAGACTCCCTCCCTGTCTTCACAGCCTTTCCCCCTTCAGCATCTTGGGATCTGAGGTAGAGAAGGGCCAGTGGAGACTGGGTACAAATCTATTGTGTCTGTATGTCTATATGTTCCTCCTGCTTATGAAAATGGGTGGCCTGATGAAGTTGTACCACAGGCTGCTAAATTGTTTTTTTTCCCCAGACCAATGGTTGCCAGCTCTCCTCTGCTGCGAGGCAGCAAGGGCAGAGACACATGAAGTCATACAAAGCTGTGTGTATGTCTATGCTCTGTGCAACGGTGGCAGTAATTCCCGAACAGACCTGAATTTGATGCGACATGACCCAATAAACTACTGTCCTCGCAAATCCAGGGCTGTTGACAACTATGCACTAGAGAGTGCTAAATGTTTTTTTTATTCATCACTGTAACTTAGGCGAAAGCTTTCCTATAGCTATTGTATACATTATTGTGTATTCTAGCGCTTCTGTATTCTACATTACATCCATTCCAATGACATAGAGGTGAGCTGTGAATTTAAGTGCACTGTACCTCTCACCCCTCTCTTTCTTAATGGGTTAACCTTTGGCTGTATCGAAGGGGGTATCCATTCTCCAGTCCTGGTTGGCATTCTGTGCACGCCTATCTTATTTCACAAGTACTAAAATAGTAATCATGAAAGGTCCTCATTAGTCCCTTCATACTGAAATCAGGCTTTAAACTTTGTACAATCATCTCACCTCTACATGGAGCTGATGAGGGTTTCATTATAGCTGCCTGTCATTATCTGTGACTTTGTACATTCATAATTCAAAGAGATGTTATACCTTTGATCACTGGAGTACATACAAAATACAGCCCATTCAACCTCGTAATAAACATACTGGATGTGATTGATCACATTTTCATTCCACTTGTAGCAGTGAGAAATGCTGCCCAATTTCCGCTGCCTTGACTTTAGTAAGTAATAGTTTTTTTTCCTAAAATACATTACTTTTTTGTGTCTTGAGAAATGTTCAAGTGATAGGTTCACTGATTCTATGTCAAAGCATTTGTTTTCAAGATATACACTTATAAATATAGCAAATCTATAAAACCAAACTCATTCATTGGTCAGTGTTTCGGTTCCCACATAGACCTTCTTCATGTAATGATAAGTTTTTCTTAAAGGGACCATCTATTTTCCAAACTCACTTTGGTGCAAGATGAAGATTACTGCTTGTATAGTGCACAGGCTTTTATCCCAGTGTGATTTGATGCAGGCATTCTGCATAAATTACATTATTAATATTTGACTCAAGCCCTCCCCCAGTGATTACACTGCATGTTTACTGCAGGTGCGGCAGCACTGATTATATAAACACTAAGGATATAAAGTTTTGTTTCATTTAGTCACTTTCTGTGCTTCTGGAATAGAATACATTGTGTGGACTCTGAGCAATGCAAAATGTAAAAAAACATGCATTTTTTAAGTACTTTGAAAGCACATTAATATGCATTAATATTTGGAAGATGCACTTTGGGCACCAGACAGTCCCTTTAATTCACCACCCCATCAATTTGGTTCTAGTGAACTTTATTTCACTTGTGCTTCCACTTGGCAGAAGGCTTAACTGGTTTCTGACTGACTCTCTCTGCTAGCACAGTGAGAGACCCTGGGTTTCACATGTAATCACTTGAAGGGACTGACACGGGACATGTTAGCACTCAGACCAGCTCTGCCTCAACTGAGAGGCATAGCTAAATTTAAATTAGCTTCTTACTGCTTAACGTGGCGGAATATAGTGTCACTTTAATGTCATATTACAATTTGCACACAGTTCACTTACATTGAATTGGCTTTGCCTAAAACACATCTGCCAACAATGAGGTATATGGGGTTGCCCGTTGTCCAGTTTTTAACTGGAGAGTCCAGTATTGGGGTTCTCTGTCCAGGAACAAAATTAAAGCAATACTGGACATATTCATTGCTTTCTATTCTAGGATTCCATGATATGTTTATAGTGTCCAGTATTGTAGTCAGAGCCACCTGGCAAGCCTAGAGGTATCCCACGTAATGTGAGAATGTACATTTCCCTGACAGACGTGTTTAATGATTTCAATTATCAGTTCCTTACTGCACATTATGGTTTGTGTTTGGGAAACCCACATCCAGCCACATGACATCACAGGAGCAAGTAAGACTCTATATATATATATATATATATATATACACACACACAGGCTTTACTAATATTGAGAATCAGCTGTATGACTATAGGAATGTGGGCTGTGTCATTGACAGGTCAAACCCATTTAGGAGAAAATGATTCACTCAGCTAGAGATAAATGTATGATATATGACTCTTTTAATGTATTACACTATATGTGATTCTTATCTTTTAATGCAGTGGTTCTATGAGCAAGACTGCTCTTTGTCGAATTGAAACCCCTACAAATGGCTGCTGTTCTCGACTTTTATCTTCATGCTTTCAGTAAATGCATATTACGCGGATGGTAATGATCCTTCACCATTACTTACAATGGCCGTAATCCTCATAACATTGTATAGTACATTAGGCTTGGAACAGAGGTAGGTAGGTTGACCTTGAATGTGCAGTGGAGGTCACAAACCATTTAAGAAACTGGAAAAAGTTCCGACACCAGCAGCAAAGTTAAACAAATTCAAGTTTCATAATAACGACATATAATTATACCTGGGTTACTTAAAGTACCAACGGTAGAATTGCATTTTTATTCAATTTTTCTGATGCAAGTTTTGTTCCTGGCATCTCACCCTTTCCCTTTCTGTGAGGTCAATAAATGTAATACCCTTAATTTGGATAATAGTGAGTTGCAGATTTGGCGACATCCAACAGTGGACACTAAAGGATTTCGAGTCCCATTTGGAGAGAAAACTGCTATATGATAAAGAAATTCTTATCATATTAATATAACTATAGAAAAACAAAGTTACCTGCGCTCTCTCCTTTATCCCTATGTATTTTTAAACAAATTGAGGTTTTTTAGTTACCTCCAATGGCCATGAGAGGATGAGCCCACCTGCAGGGCCGGTGCAAGGATTTTCGTCTACACAGGCGAAGGTGCATTTTGGTGCCCCCCTGCTCTGAAACGCCACGCCTCCCACACCATTAAGCCTCCTTACATTATATATATATATATATATATATATATATATATATATATATATATATATATGAATAATGTATAGTGTAGAAAATAAATACATCTAAATATTCAACTCGCATGCTCTAAATGTGTCACACACTGAAACCCTTAAACACAAAGACACCCTTGCAGTCACACACACAGACACCCTTACCACTTACACACACACACAGTTACACCAATTCACACATAACCGGAGACACACTATTTTGCCACTCAATATGCCAGTATTTAGCCCAGGGGTCCTTAAACTTTTTAAACAGGGGGCCAGTTCACTGTCCCTCAGACCGTTGGAGGGCCGGACTATAGTAAAAACAAAAACTATGAACAAATTCCTATGCACACTGAATATATCTTATTTTGAAGTGAAGAAACAAAATGGGAACAAATACAATATTTAAAATGAAGTAAAGTTAAATCAACAAACTTACCAGTATGTCAATGGGAATATTATGCCAGTCAGAGCCCAGTAATATTATGCCAGTCAGAGCCCAGTAATATTATGCCAGTCAGAGCCCAGTAATATTATGCCAGTCAGATGCCCAGGAACATTATGCCAGTCAGAGCCCAGTAATATTATGCCAGTCAGATGCCCAGGAATATTATGCCATTCAGATGCCCAGGAATATGCCATTCAGATGCCCAGGAATATTATGCCATTCAGATGCCCATGAACATTATGCCAGTCAGAGCCCAGTAATATTATGCCAGTCAGAGCCCAGGAATAGTGTGCCAGTCAGATGCCCAGTAATATTATGCCATTCAGATGCCCAGGAATATTATGCCAGTCAGATGCCCAGGAATATTATGCCATTCAGATGCCCAGGAATATGCCATTCAGATGCACAGGAATATTATGCCATTCAGATGCCCAGGAATATTATGCCATTCAGATGCCCAGGAACATTATGCCAGTCAGAGCCCAGTAATATTATGCCAGTCAGAGCCCAGGAATAGTGTGCCAGTCAGATGCCCAGGAATATTATGCCAGTCAGATTCCCAGGAATATTATGCCAGTTAGATGCCCAGGAATATTATGCCAGTCAGATTCCCAGGAATATTATGCCAGTTAGATGCCCAGGAATATTATGCCAGTCAGATTCCCAGGAATATTATGCCATTCAGATGCCCAGGAATATTATGCCAGTTAGATGCCCAGGAATATTATGCCAGTTAGATGCCCAGGAATATTATGCCAGTTAGATGCCCAGGAATATTGTGCCAGTCAGAGCCCAAGAATATTATGCCATTCAGATTCCCAGGAATATTATGCCAGTTAGATGCCCAGGAATATTATGCCATTCAGATGCCCAGGAATATTATGCCATTCAGATGCCCAGGAACATTATGCCAGTCAGAGCCCAGTAATATTATGCCAGTCAGATGCCCAGGAATATTATGCCAGTCAGATTCCCAGGAATATTATGCCAGTTAGATGCCCAGGAATATTATGCCAGTCAGATTCCCAGGAATATTATGCCAGTTAGATGCCCAGGAATATTATGCCAGCCAGATTCCCAGGAATATTATGCCATTCAGATGCCCAGGAATATTATGCCAGTTAGATGCCCAGGAATATTATGCCAGTTAGATGCCCAGGAATATTATGCCAGTTAGATGCCCAGGAATATTGTGCCAGTCAGAGCCCAAGAATATTATGCCAGTCAGAGCCCAGGAATATTATGCCAGTTAGATGCCCAGGAATATTATGCCAGTTAGATGCCCAGGAATATTATGCCAGTCAGATTCCCAGGAATATTATGCCAGTTAGATGCCCAGGAATATTATGCCAGTTAGATGCCCAGGAATATTATGCCAGTTAGATGCCCAGGAATATTGTGCCAGTCAGAGCCCAAGAATATTATGCCATTCAGATTCCCAGGAATATTATACCAGTTAGATGCCCAGGAATATTATGCCAGTCAGATGCCCAGGAATATTATGCCAGTCAGATTCCCAGGAATATTATGCCAGTCAGAGCCCAGGAATAGTGTGCCAGTCAGATGCCCAGTAATATTATGCCAATCAGATGCCCAGGAATATTATGCCAGTCAGATGCCCAGGAATATTATGCCATTCAGATGCCCAGGAATATGCCATTCAGATGCCCAGGAATATTATGCCATTCAGATGCCCAGGAATATTATGCCATTCAGATGCCCAGGAATATTATGCCATTCAGAGCCCAGTAATATTATGCCAGTCAGATGCCCAGGAATATTATGCCATTCAGAGCCCAGTAATATTATGCCAGTCAGATGCCCAGGAATATTATGCCAGTCAGATTCCCAGGAATATTATGCCAGTTAGATGCCCAGGAATATTATGCCAGTCAGTGCCCAGTAATATTATGCCAGTTAGATGCCCAGGAATATTATGCCATTCAGATGCCCAGGAATATTATGCCAGTTAGATGCCCAGGAATATTATGCCATTCAGATGCCCAGGAATTGCTCATTTAACCTCCCTCCTCCCCCCTTTCCCAGACCCCAGTACTTACCTCAATGCCGCTGTTCAGGTCCGTGGCTGAGAGGGAAGCGCTGTGCGCTCCCCTCAGGCCGTGCGCATTCAATAAAGTGTGTTGAAAAAAAAAAGTTTCAACACACTTTATTGAATGCGCACGGCCTGAGGGGAGCGCACAGCGCTTCCCTCTCAGCCACGGACCTGAACAGCGGCATGGAGGTAAGTACTGGGGTCTGGGGGAGCGGGCGATTTTCCCGCCCCCACATTGGTGCGCCCTAAGGCAGCCGCCTGTGCTGCCTTACGGTAGCGCCGGCCCTGCCCACCTGCCAACGTCAAGGCAGACCCCCCTAGGTGGGTCCTAACTCTAACCATTCACCTTGCTTCTTTGAGCCTCTGGCAAAAATCTCTAATGAGACAGAAAGGGGTGTTTTTTATATACACCCCTATACATTATTAACCCTTAATAGGGAACACATGGGATGGGCGGCTGCATTGTAACAAGGCTGAGTAATACAAAAATGGATACAAATGCAGAAAGAAAAGTCCTGCGCTCACTCCCATCACTGGGCGGCTGCAATGACTACAGTACACATCAGCCCCAATATATAGTAAAAACCAAAGAAAAACAAAGTTACCTGCGCTCTCTCCTTTATCCCTATGTATTTTTAAACAAATGGAGGTTTTTTAGTTACCTCCAATGGCCATGAGAGGATGAGCCCACCTGCCAACGTCAAGGCAGACCCCCCTAGGTGGGTCCTAACTCTAACCATTCACCTTGCTTCTTTGAGCCTCTGGCAAAAATCTCTAATGAGACAGAAAGGGGTGATTTTTATATACACCCCTATACATTATTAACCCTTAATAGGGAACACATGGGATGGGTGTATATAAAAAACACCCCTTTCTGTCTCATTAGAGATTTTTGCCAGAGGCTCAAAGAAGCAAGGTGAATGGTTAGAGTTAGGACCCACCTAGGGGGGTCTGCCTTGACGTTGGCAGGTGGGCTCATCCTCTCATGGCCATTGGAGGTAACTAAAAAACCTCCATTTGTTTAAAAATACATAGGGATAAAGGAGAGAGCGCAGGTAACTTTGTTTTTCTTTGGTTTTTACTATATATTGGGGCTGATGTGTACTGTAGTCATTGCAGCCGCCCAGTGATGGGAGTGAGTGCAGGACTTTTCTTTCTGCATTAATATAACTATATTCACGGTCCATAAAACACCCTCCTTGGGAACTTGTATAATGTAGAATGGAGTCTTCCTGAAGTGGTCTAAGGCGCAAAAGTGTTGCAATAGCCTTTATGTACATGACAAACCAATAAGCTGTATTGTTTTCATGTCGCTGTCACACCTTCTCATTGATATACAGGGTAGCTATCCTTAACTTTCTGAGTTAAGTCCTCTTTGTCTGAAATGTGTCATACATGGAATCTTTAAACATATAATACAGATAAGAGTCCTTTCTTATAAGGAAACTAAAGGTTGTCTCTGGTTTTTCAAATTCTGGCCGAATTCAGATCATTTCGCTGATCTGTGACATGATGGCGGGAGGGTACAAATATCCTAACAGCTGTTGAAGGTGAATAATAACCGGGGATGTGATTCCACCCTATATAACAAGACATTCGTCAAGGCATGGACTAGACCTCTGAAAGTATCTGGCAAAAGTAAAGACGTTAGCAGCAGGTCCTTTAAGTCCTGTAAGTTGGGAGGTGGGGCCTCCGTGGATTAGACTTGTTTGTCTAGCACAACCCTCGGGTGCTCAACTGGATTGAGATCTGTAGAATTCGGAGGCCAAGTCAACACCTTGAACATTTTGTTGTGTTCCTCAAACCATTCCTGAACCATTTTTGCTTTGTGGCAGGGCGCATTATCCTGCTGAAATAGGCCAATGCCATCAGGGAATACCGCTTCCATGAAAGGGTGTACATGGTCTGCAACAATGCTTAGGTAGATGGTACATGTCAAAGGAACATCCACATGAATGGCAGGAAGGTGGAAGGTTTCCCACCAGAACATGCCCAAAGAATCACACTGCCTCCGCCGACTTGCCACCTGTCAGTGGTCATAATGTTATGGCTAATGGCTGATCACCATGTATTATTGGGGTTACTAATTGGCGTATGGGACATATGTGTGTTTTAATACATTACAAATGATAGGTTGATTGACCAGGAAATTACACCATGTATGCCAAAAAAGCATATATTTTTAACGTTTTCCAATCATCAATTTCTTTTTCTAAATATGCTATTGCAATGGTTATTTAGCATTTACCATCAATTAAACATTTAAAATAGTTTTTACTTTACTTTTTTGCACTAAAATATACAATTCTCAAAATAATTTCTGAAATTGGGGACAAAATTTGGCCAATTCGGTATTTATTCAGAGCTATATAAATAGGACCCTAAGTGTGAATACAATCTATATGACTACTATCTATATGACTACTATCCAGGGGCGTAGCGTGGGGGGTGCAGGGGGGCCGGCCGCACCGGGCGCAATATCTGGGGGGGCGCAGCCACAACCGCGCGATACTTCCTATCAGCCGCCGGATGTGAGCGGCAAATGACGGCGTGACGTCACATCCGGTGGCTGCGCGGCGGAGGCTCTTCTGAAACTGCATCGCGGCCTTTCTTCCCTGAGCTGTTGGAAGTGGAATTTGTAAAGGTAAGAATAAAGGGGCTTGGGGGACCTATTGTATTATGTATTGAGAAGGGGGTCATTAATGTATTGGAGAGGGGGAGGGGGGGTCATTAATGTATGGGGGAGGGGGGTCATTCATGTATGGGGGAGGGGAGGGGGGTCATTAATGTATTGGGGAGGGAGGTCATTAATGTATGGGGGAGGGGAGGGAGGTCATTAATGTATGGGGGAGGGGAGGGAGGTCATTAATGTATGGGGGAGGGGAGGGGGGTCATTAATGTATGGGGGAGGGGAGGGGGGTTCATTAATGTATGGGGAGGGGGGTCATTAATGTATGGGGAGGGGAGGGGGGTTTATTAAATGTATGGGGGGAGGGGGGTTCATTTAATGTATGGGGGAGGGGAGGGGGGGTCAGTAATGTATGGGGAGGGGGGGAAGTAATGTATGGGGAGGGGGGGAAGTAATGTATGGGGAGGGGGGGAAGTAATGTATGGGGGAGGGAGGTAAGTAATGTATGGGGGAGGGGGGCAGTAATGTATTGGGGACGGGGGGCAGTAATGTATTGGGGAAGGGAAGAAGGGGGGCAGTAATGTATTGGGGAAGGGAAGAAGGGAGGCAGTAATGTATTGGGGAAGGGAAGAAGGGAGGCAGTAATGTATTGGGGAAGGGAAGAAGGGGGGCAGTAATGTATTGGGGAAGGGAAGAAGGGGGGCAGTAATGTATTGGGGAAGGGAAGAAGGGGGGCAGTAATGTATTGGGGAAGGGAAGAAGGGGGGCAGTAATGTATTGGGGAAGGGAAGAAGGGGGGCAGTAATGTATTGGGGAAGGGAAGAAGGGGGGCAGTAATGTATTAGGGGATGGGGGTCAACTGTGTATTAGGGGAGGGAGGGGTCAGCCGTGTATTAGGGGGAGGGGGGTCAGCAGTGTATTAGGGGAAGAGGGGGGGATGGGAAAGATCTGACTTGGGAATTTGAGATGAGGCAATGATTATATTTTTTACATTTGTGGCCTAATGAATAATCTATATATATGTGTGTATGTAGAAGGAAATGTAAATAGGTGGGGCTACAGGGGTGAGGGAATTATATTTGTAATATATTTATTAGGAACTGTGGAGGGAAGGGGGTTGGATGAGAGCATTAAATATCATAGCATTAAATATTATATTTATGGGGTAGGAACTGTATTATATATTTTTGGTTTAGTGCAGGGGTAGGTAACCTTTGACACTCCCTTTGTTTTTTGACTACATCTCCATTAAGGCTTGCAAAGCATCATGGGAGGTGTAGTCCACAACATCTGGAGTGGCAAAGGATGTCTACTCCTGGTTTAAAGCATAGGTGTATAACCATTTGGCTTCCCCAGGCCAAAATAACCCCTTAAACTCTTAAAGGATCACTATAGTGTCAGGAAAACAAAGTGGTTTTCCTGACACTTTAGTACCCTGAGGGTGCCCACACCCTCAGGGTCCCACTCCCGTGGCGCTGAAGGGGTTAAATTCCCTTCAGTTACTTACCTTAATCCAGCGCCAGGCTCCCTCGGTGCTGGTGACCTGTCTGACGTCAGCTCCCCGTCCGACGTCACTGGAGCTGAATGCGCATGGCTGCGCGCACATTCAAAGTGTCCATAGGAAAGCATTTCTCAATGCTTTCCTATGGACACTCTGCGCGATGGAGGCGAAATGTGCCTCCAGGCTCCAGCGTCGCAGATGCGCCTCTAGTGTCTGTCCGGAAGACAGCCACTGGAGGCTGCCTTAACCGCAAATGTAAACGTAGCAGTTTCTCTGAAACTGCTATGTTTACATGTGAAGGGTTAAAACCTGCTGAGAATGTGTGTAATGCATGTTCGCACTCAATAAAGTGTTGGAAAATAAACTTGTATTTAGATGCATTTTACTTTAATTACATAAGTATTTTCATAACAAACAATACATGTGCTTGGGGGGTAAGGGTTTCTTTAACTAATCTAGTAGAAGAGACTCGAGTGCTAAAATCCACGGGTTAGGGGGCGCAAATTACTTGCCTTGCCCCGGGTGCTGACAACCCACGCTACGCCACTGCTACTATCTATATGGCTCATCTACAATCTATATGGCTCATCTAACATCAGCAACAGTAAAGGTTCAGATGTGCTTGTCTAGAAAGGCTGCTTTAGCAGATAGTGTTGATACTTTAACAAATTGATTGACACAATTCTATCAGTGTTTAATCATATAGGTCTATACACTAAAATGCACCCCAAGTTTGACTTAGAAAAAAAAAAAGAACAGGTTAGATTCTTCCCCATTGAAAGTAATTGGAGGCGAAAGATCAAAGCTATTTTTGAGACCAAGTCAAATTCGGAAACCCGAATTTTATTAAATAGACCGACTGGAAACAAAACTTTGCTTTAAGAGTGTTTTTAAACTGACTCTTGGTAAAACCAAGCTACTCTTCTGATTAGTGTGTTTTCTATACAGCATTTTAATGAACTAAACAGTTGTCTCAATGTCATTCACAGCACATTCAAGGACTGGACTCATTTGTTATCTACCAGATGGCATAATCTGATACTGTTTCATGCAGGGGGTTGCCCCATGGTTTAACAACTACAGGGCCATCGTTGGCTAATCATGGCCAAAGTACAGTTGCTCGTAGCCTTTATCCTGATACCATATATTCCCCTCATTGCTTTTATAACTGCACAAATGAGGAATCATCCTGGTTTTTTTTTAATCAAACACAGAAATCAGGCTTCTAATTGTGATGCTTGTGGAGTGGCTGATTCCACATACCAGTGTAGGAGAATGGAATTTAGTGCTGCCACTATGCTGTCTGCTGACCCAGTACCCTACCAGCAGGTGAACAGTGGTTGTACCTGTTGCGAATCAGCTTTCTTGTTCCATGTATTGTATCTTATTTCCTGATGTGCATATTGTGCTGGTTCTAACTCACTCTTCACTCGCATATTCATTGTTTAAACTGCCAACTCTGTACAGCGTCCGACACCTGTGTTGTATTAAGAACCTTAATCTTGCTGCTTTTTTAACACACAAATGCCGATCCCTCTAATGCACATGTCTACAAAGATGTAGTGGAATATCCAACAACACTGTATGAATCCTGGCAATAGCTCAGGTATGGGCCACGCGCCTATGCCTTTTCTTGCATTTCCTGGTTTGCCTTTGCAATCTGCCAATTTCTAAAAAGCAGAGCCCTGTTTGGTTTTGTCTTTGTCCTTTTTGAATTCTTGAGATACAGGCCCTTGAAAAACAAGATTCCTCTGAGAGGTTTGCAATTGTACTGCACAATCAACAGATTTAAAACACAAAGAGAGATAGCAACTAGTACCAACTCTATTCTTTAAATAAAAGCAGACTTTCTGCATTCAAAGCAAATACTGTATTGTGTTGATTATATGCGCTTTTTCTCATTAGCTGGGGGTTTTTTTTAAACTAGGGATGTGGCTTATAATAGGGATGGCACAGTCTGTACCCAGCACCAGTGCACCAACAGACTGCACAGATCAAGCAGAGCACTCGGAACTGGGGTAGTAGCACAGTCCATGTTCTAATGCGGTACACCCCTCCCCCCCCCCCCCCCAGAACTAAAGCGTTGGATAATTCATTATGAAACTCTTTAAAGCTCACAAAGCCCATAATCAGGATATCTGTGATCTCAAATGTATCTCAATATTGACAGTTTCTATTTTCTTGTTTTCACAGTTATTCCTGGTTTTTTTTCTGGGCAGGTAATATTAAAGAGAGGAGGGTTTTTAGATTAACCCTTTAGCGACAGTTGACGTACCTGGCACGTCATACGGTGAAATGAGCTTAGAAAGTAATCAGAGATCACTGGGGGGTTATGTATTTTATTGGGGGGGATTCTGGAGGCACTTGGCCAGCCTCCGGACCCCTGGTCACACACCCCTGCACTGCCAATACTATGTTGATCAGACATGCCGCTAGGCTTTACCGTAAAGGGCCATTTGATCCACAAGGTCAGTAGACTTGGCAGCTGTTTCACTGAACATCCCGTCACAAGTAGTTACTTAACCACTACTTAAATGTATCAAGCAAGGATAATAAAATACAAAATGTCACAGGTACCCACACAGTCATTATATTGATTAACATCATATGTAGCTGTGAATGTCAGGACTTATTGTATATGCCCCCTGTGCAAGGGTGGGAGTGTGGAACCAAGAAGCCCACCAGACCTGTCCACAGTATAATCTGCGTCTCTCCCAAGAGTTGATTTATTTTTGAATTAAGGAATATAATGCCGATGGCCGTTCTAAATCTTATCCAACTCTATTTCTGTCAAACTGCTCAGAAATCATCTGATCTCTCTACAAAGTTTCCATTCTGTCCCAATATGATTTCTGCTCCAGACTTCTGTTCTTCTCTAGCTTTCCAGGTGGTCAGATGTATAACAAACACATCAGTAGACTACAGGGAGCCCACTAGAATATAATACACAGTGCATCACAGCAAGATTCCAAAAATGATCTTACACATCATTAAAAAGAGACTTTAAATAACGTTCTGTATCTCTCCAGCTCAGCTATATTTCAAACATGGGCCAAATGTTGTTTTCTTGGTACTGGAAATGTGGGGCGGAGCTAAAAAGTGGACAGGGCTACACAATATTGCTTGAGCCTGAGAGATTGAATTCCAGCTTCCCCCTGATACATATACCAGGTGACTGGAGCACAATGTTTAGGCTATGTATGTCTGTCCGACTGAGCACTGCTCATGGGCAGTATTAATGCCAGGACAGACCACAATTTGACGGTACAGAGCAGAAATGTGGAGCACAATGGGCAGATGTAAGCAGGATTAATACAAAATGGGGAGAGAATATTTTTTGCCACCTGCTGTACGACTGCCACTTGTTTTGGTATCTGCAAATATTTTTCATTGGAGAGACAGATTATTAATTCCACTCGTCCCGCCCCTTTCTCCTTTCCGACAATGTCACAAAGGGGTGGGACATAGTCAGTATTATATGGAGCATGAGAGTGCTATACAGTGCTACAACCTGGTTGACTGGTGGCAGTGGTGAGGTCTATATGCTGGTGTGCCTCTAAAATGACAGTGGAAGGCACAGGCTCTACACTGAACAGGGCCGGCCCTTTAATAGGGCAGCTGCCCCAGGAGGCGCCCTGGCAGAGTTGGCACTTTGCTGCTCTATGCAGCAGCCTTTTTCTTTCTTTTTTTTCTGTGTTTCCGGGAGAGCTTGATAAAAGGAGGTCTCAGCCAATCAGGCAAGACCTCTCAACTCTCCTAATTGGCTGAGAGTTCAGAAGCCTCCTGCCACTGGCTCAGTCCCTCCTTCACACAAGGAGCTCAAAGTACAGAGATGCCTGGACCAGGTAGGTTAGACAGTGTGTGTATGTCAGTGTGAGTGTGTGTGCGTGTGTGTATGTCAGTCACAGGGCCACCCACAGGGATAACTCCTCTGACACTGCTTCTATCTGTCTAGATACCCGAGGGGTTATCTCCTCTGACACTGCCTCTATCTTTCTAGCCGCCCAAGGGATTAACTCCTCTGATACTGCCTATATCTGTCTAGCCATCCAGGGGTCATCTCCTGTGACACTGACTATATCTATGTGGATTTAGTTATAGGTCACTGGTCACATTGTGTTTTAGGGAATTGCACAGGGTATCATCATAATAATGTAGAAAATAGGCTGTGCAATTCCCCAAAACATAATATGCGGCCACTGACCTATAACATGACTCAAATATTGTACAATAAGTTTAAATTCTCAAACATTTAGGGTACACATTTTAATCATGGTCAGCCAATATGCACTCCATATAATTTTGCATATAGAAAGGTGTTCTTGCATTAAATTATCACTTCCTGATAAGTTTAATTTTAGTTTTAATTATCAAAACTGTGGTCTTTTTTTTTAGGTGGGGGGGCGGGCAGCATTTAGTTTTTCGCCCCAGGCAACACATGTCTTGGGCCGGCCCTGACACTGGCCATGATATCCTCCTCCCACACACCAAACAAAATAGAGGTAAAGACACTCCAATGATAGGTACTTGAACAGGGCTCCAACAAATCCCCCAAATAGCAAATAATAAGAGGACTGTTGCAGGTGGGGAGTTTGACTGGGGCGGTACACCTGTCAAACCGTAACGCAGGTGTTCTAAAGCGAGCTCAGGGAGGATAGATACCTCCCATGGAGCAGAAAGACACTCCAATGATAGGTACTTGAACAGGGCTCCAACAAATCCCCCAAATAGCAAATAATAAGAGGACTGTTGCAGGTGGGGAGTTTGACTGGGGCGGTACACCTGTCAAACCGTAACGCAGGTGTTCTAAAGCGAGCTCAGGGAGGATAGATACCTCCCATGGAGCAGAAAGACACTCCAATGATAGGTACTCAAACAGGGCTCCATCAAGTCCCCCAAATAGCAAATAATAAGACAAATGGCACTCAATAGCGAGATGGTTATTCCAAACTGCAAGTAACAACATTTTAACCCCCTAGAGGTTTGAGAAAGTCCTCACGGGGTCTTTCTCTGTAAATACTGAATGTATAATGAGTTCACCTGTTGAGACAAGTAACCAGTTGGTTTTAGATTACAGTACAAACAAATGCAAATCGATCCATTTTTGTAACTTCCTTATTTTACATTGCAGTAAAATATATAGTTACAAAGTTTGGGGTCACTTAGAAACGTTTTTTTTCCCCATGAAAACATATCTCTAATAAGTTGCACAATGAATAAGAAATACAGTCAAGACATTGACAAGTTTAGAAATAATGCTTTTTTTAAAATTTAAATAATTGTGTCCTTAAAACTTTGCTTTTGTCAAAGAATCCTCCATGTGCAACATTTACAAACTTACAAACCTTTGGCATTCTAGTTGTCAATTTGCTGCTCCTACAACAACTCCATTATAGACAGAATACCTGCTGACTGTCTGATATTTCTTCCCTAAATATTTCTTGCATAGTTTAGATCTGTGCTTTGGGTGATTGTCCTGTTGTAGGAAGAAATTGGCTCCAATCAAGCGCCATCCACAGGTCATGGCATAGCGCTGCAAAATGGAGGAATAGCCTTCTTTCTTCCAGATACCTTCTACCTATGTTAATATATTCTTTTTATTGGCCAGTCTGAGATATGGCTTTATCTTTGCAACTTTGCCTAGAAGGCCAAAACCCGGAGTCGCCTCTTCACTGTTGACGTTGAGACCATTATTTTACCCATGCTATGTAATGAAATTGCCAGATTAGGACCTCATAAGCATCTGTGTCTCAATGTACTTGCCCTCTTGCTTAGTTGTGCATTGGGGGCTCCCACTCTTCTTTCTATTCTGATTAGAGGCAGTTTGCCCTGTTCTGTGAAGGAAGTAGTACACAGCGTTGTATGAGATCTTCAGTTTCTTGGCTATTTCTCGCATGGAATATCCTTCATCAACAAGAATAGGCAAGACAAGTTTCAGAAGAAAGTTCTTTGTTTGTGGCGATTCTGAGCCTGTAATCGAAGTCACAAATGCTTACGGTCCAGATACTCCGCTAGTGTTTTAATCATAACAACAGTTTTTAGCTGTAGTAACATAATTGCAAAGAGGTTTTCTAATGCACAGTTAGCCTTTTAAAGTGATAAACTTGGATTAGTTAACGCAACGTGCCGATGGAACACACTAATGGTGGCTGATAATGGGCCTATGTATGCCTATTTAGCTATTGCATTATACATAAGCCATCTCCAGCAACAATAATCATTTACAACAATAGCAATGTCTACTCTGTATTTCTGATCCATTTAATGTTATTGTAATGGATGAAATGTGCTTTTCTGTGAAATACAAGTGACCCCAAACTTTTGAACGGAAGTGTAATTAGGGTTTCCACCTTTTCTTCCAAAGAATACCGGCTTTGCTATTGCCTTAATAGACTTACCATTGGTCCCAAGCGAATATAGGCCTCAAGCCAGCTGTAATTAACCATAGCAGAATTGCAAGCATATGCTTAAATGAAGAGTAGTGAATGTATGGAATAGCCTTGCAGCAGAAGTGGTAGAGGTAAACACAGTGAAGGATTTTAAGCATGCGTGGGATAGACACAAGGCGATCCTAGCTATAAGACCAGGAACGGGGGACTAATAAAAGTATTCCAAAAAATTGGGCAGACTAGATGGACCGAATGGTTCTTATCTGCCAACACATTCTATGTTTCTATGTGTTGTAAATGTCTTTTTTTTTTAAATTTAATTTAAATGAACTCCTTTCAGTGGGAAATGTGCCATTTAAAGCATATTTTCCTCCTTCCTTAAATCATAGGGTCAAAATACACCAATATGGACAACAATGGGGCCAGATCGGTTAAATTAGACGGATTTCTGAATTTATATGAAATTAATCAATCTACTCTAGCTTTTGCCCAAAATCGACGATTAGGTTCGGGAATCTCTGTGAATTGGGGGCTTGGAGCTATTTCCAGACCCATTTTTTGATTTGGCTGGCAAATGGCATCCCCATTTATTATTAGGGGTTACCCTGACCCCCTCCACCCCATGTATATTTTAGAGGGACCAGGGTAGATTATTCAATTTAAAAAAATGTTCGGATGTCCGAAGTGATCTGAAGTGATTCATAGTGAACCAAAGTGATCCGAAGTGATTCAAAGTGATCCAAAGTGATTCAAAGTGATCCAAAGTAGCCTGAAAAGCTCATTTTTTTTCATGGAAAATCAGACCAACTTGAATCGACCTTCAAGCGTTTTCCAGTAATTTTGCTAACACAATGTATAGATTATATTTCATCATTTTTTGTGGTTTACATTCACCGAATAAACAGTAAAAATCTTAATTGAAGAGCAGAACTCCCAGCTTCAAGGTAACACTCCTACGGACTTCATCTTAAAAAAAAAAAAAAAAAAAAAAATAAAGCACCCTTGAGAATTCCTCACGGCAGCTTGAGGGTTAACGCCGGATTTCTAAACCCACACGTGCAATTGTATCCTCCTGCAAAACGATTCCATTCTCCATGCCTGGGTAATTGCAGCTATATGTGGAATAGACATCAGTGGAAAGCATGTAGACTTGAATTTCCCCGCAGAGAAGACCATCACCTGTTGGGGCCCTCACTGAGAGCTGATTTGGGAAGATTGCTAGCAGCAGCAAAAACAACAACAGCCAACAGAGTTTAGACAGGCTTCCGGGCTCATTGAGACGAGACCGTCTTTTCAGGAGAGCGTTGGTCACCCGAGCCTGGAATGCTCTTAATCTCTTTATATCTTTTTTATTTTAATACTATTTTTTTTTTTTTTTTAAACGACTGTTGAAAGTTTTGGCTGAAAGTCTCCAGCTGCTGCCAGGGAGACAATGGAAGAGAATACAAGCCAGGAGTCTGATCAGTGGCCGGCTTCCCCAACCAGCAGACAGACAAACGGTATGTAAGAACGAGGTTCTGGCATGCAGCATCAGGTTGCCAGGTTAATACAGAGGGAATGGATCAAAAAAGAAATTCCATTCAGTGAAAATGTAACTCTTGACATGCTACTAGTTAACTCATTGCATGCTCTTTTGGACTGTTTTTCACCAGAGTGCAGTACAGCGTAGTGCTATACCTTTAATCCTCTGGGAAAATATGATACCCTGTAGGTGTTTCATTGGTCTGCAGAATATCATGTATCAAGTCCATTCCCCATGCACAGCACTGTATCCTGTATTTCCAGAGCTTTGCAATGAAATGTAAAGAGAAGGATCTTTATATTCTGGATTCGGCTGACTGGAATTATTGGTACGTTTTTCGGTGAGTGTAAATGACAGAGAGAAAGTGAAGAATAAACACAGTGACCCAGGCAGTTTAGTAACGACATGTAAGGTCAGGGAAGGCACAGCTAATCCCTTGGAGCGCTATATTTTGTCTTCAATAAAACCCATAAAATGTTTCGTACAAACAAAAGCCTCCAGGACTCAGATTTCACATAAACCGTGAAATAATCGCTGGGCGTCTGTCGGATATCTTTCGGGAGGTAACCCTTCGAGTCCCAGATAGGTGACCTATAAAATCCACACAATAAAAGGAACGTATATATTTGCACAATAATAAGGAGCACCGTTAGAAACATTTTACAAACAATCATATATTATACTATTTTGTACCCAATAGGGCAATTCCTATTAAAAAAAAAAGGAAAACCAGCTTTTTGTGAACTACAGTTCCCATGAGGCTCAGCCAGTCCAGTCACTCAGCGTGTTGGGCAACATTGTCTACAATAATTGGAGAATGCCGAATGTTAGCCATGGATGAAAAGGATGGCACACAAGACAAAACTCATATCTTTTCAACAGAACACAAGGCAAAAACTTTCTTGGAAAATGACGAGTTGATTGAGCATGGACTGCAAGCTCCTGGGCCCAGGCCTTAGAAACAGTGTTATAAATTAATCTCTGCAAAAACTAGTAAATGCAGACATTACATATTTAACTCACAGTCAGTGTACTTGTTTGTTGATGTACTCTCATGAGTTGGAGTAGCATGGTACCCACTGGATAACCAGGGCCAGACTTCCTGTGCAAGTAAATAGGGCAATCAAGCGAAGGGCAAATATTGTATTTTTATTGGAACAATTTTCCTACTTTAAAACTTCCTGATACGCCAATGATTGTATATGTTTATAGTTGGAATCAGCAGCACTAATGGAAAGGTTACTTGCCTCTCCAGCTGTTATGCTCATTGACCCTGAAATTAAGGTCACAAAAGATGTTTACTTTCAATTTCCGTTAAGCCAAGAAGTAACCATGGACAATAGAAAATAAGTATTAAATGACGGCAAAGCATTCAGTACTCAGTAGATAACATATAGTGAACCAGTCATCACATTGTGAGATGTGATGTCATCATTTGAGCCAGGGGTACACGCCATCTAGGACTGTGCTGGTAACCCACACCTAGAGGGGTTTACAGAATGTTATCACGTGATCTCAGCTTCCAGTATGCAGTAAAGCATCACTTATACTAAAATACATTATAACTACTTTCACCCTTATTTGTCCCATTCATTCTTTATGAAAGCAGACGTGTACAGTTAGAGAGTTAACCTTGCTTTCTCAAATTCCAAAAGCATTAGCTTTTTGTCTATAAAAAGCACAACAATTATTTTAAAACTCAAAAAACTGTTTCACTGTGGAATCTAGAGCACCAAATTATAGTAACCCATGGGTTTGGTTTCTCAACAAAAAGAGTAAAGAACCGGAGCCACTTCATTGTGAAATGAAGCCTATATGTGTTACTGATTATTCTGTGATCGACCGGTTTGCCTTTCATGGCTACAAGCAACAGCGTGAAATGCGTCAGGAAGAATACAGCACTTTTTTGAATTAGAATTAGCACTTTTTGGAATAAAAGTATCACGCACTGCCCTTTTTGTTCATTAAAGTCATGCTTAGCCTCAACTTTTTTCTGCCTTGGGACAGCTAGGATAAATATTCAGCCCTGAATTTAAAGACACCAAAATAGAGGAGTACAGGGTGGCCAAAAGGAAGAGTGCGGCACAGGGCATCAGAGGGTGTAAGCGGAAAACAAAACTACAAACAGCAATACAAGGAAATGGTTAAGCCTCCGCAAAAGGAGACAACCAAAACTACGAGGCAGCTAATGGTGCTAGTATTAAAGTGCACACTTACTAAAACGTGGAATAGGATGTAAACTTCAGGGTTTAACCCGTAGAAAAAAATGGCAAATCTAGGAAAAAAGAATATAAATATACTATATATCTTGTAAACACTCTAAAAAAAATTGTAAATCTCACAAGTGTGGCTCCAGTTCAGTATGTGCCACAGCATGTAGACATGTGGGATTGATCAACCTTAAAAATTCATATCCAACGCAGCCGATGCATACAACAAACAAAGTAAAATTGAACCAGTAAGGTTCATGCTGCAAACAAAGTCCCATAAACGAGAAGTATCACTGTAACAGTCCAGCACAGCGCTATAATAATGGCGCCCTGTCAATTTTGGTTTCTCTGGGTCAGCAAATTGCGGAATCCTCAAAGGTCCACAAAACCAACGCATTTTGCCTGAGAAATTTCATTAGGAATGTGGAAAGGAGGTTCTGTGATGTCTTATATACACATGGGCAATGAACATTTCTGTAATAATCATGATAGATAGACAAACATCTCAGAGCTTCCTAGATGCACTTGAAGCAGTGTCCACAGGGATTCATGTTTTATTAGTAAAAACGTCTTAAAATCAGCTGGGAAGTTTAAAAAAAAAAACATGTTAACATGTTGAAAATGTTTTTTTTTTTGCTCTATGGTTAACATAAAGTAAGTTTTAAATAATGTATAGAAATAATTCAGTGAGATTAAAATGGCTTTTTGGGTTCATTGGAGATAATATAGAAACATAGAATGTGATGGCAGAGAAAAACCATTCGGTCCCTCTAGTCCGATCAATATTGTATATACCTTTATTAGTCCCCAGTTCCCTATCTTATATCTAGGATAGCATTGTCCCTATCCCACACATGCTGAAACTCCTTCACTGTGTTTACCACATCCGTTGGAAGGCTCTTCCATACATCCACTACCCTCTCAGTAAAGTAATACTTCCAGATATCACTTTATTATCGTCTATATAATCTTTTCCCCTCTTATTTAAGACTATGTCCTCTAGTTGTGGGAGTTTTTCTCCTCCGTTACTGTGTTGATTCCCTTTATGTATGTAAATGTTTCTATCATATCCCCCCTGTTACGTCTTTCCTCCAAGCTATACATGTTAAGATGCTCTAACCTTTCCTGGTAAGTTTTATCCTTCATCCCATGAACCAGTTAAGTAGCCCTTATCATAAGATGTAAGATACTTTATGTGAGGTGGAATTCTAGCTAGAAATCTCAAGACACAGACAATTCAGGGGGGGGGGGGGGGATTCAGAGGGGGGTCGTTGTAGGGGAGATGAACAAGTAGTGAATTTCAAATCTAGATGGAACAGTTCCAGACCTGGCTATATTTGGTGAATAATGGCTTTGCTATCTTTTCTATGTCTGCCAACCTTAAACTTGATACACTGGTTGTAAAATCATCTGGAATGTCTATGCAGGGACTAAATGGGTTAAGATTAAACCATATTTCTATCTTGAAAGTGTAGTTATTGGTTTATAAGACATCTGTGTGATTTGTTTCTTTGCTTTAGATGTGAGGGCTAGTGATAATTATTAGTATTAAAATGTAATCATTAGCTCAAAGCAAATACGAATAAAGAACCATCTTTGCAATTACACATTTGTGATTTGACAACGCAGTCCGTTTCTTTCCTGTAAATATTGAAATAAAATGACATTACTGTCATGTCACGGTTGGTTTAATTTTACTGTTAAAGATAAATAAAACTCAAAAAGCCACTTTGCTTCATTAACCCCTTAGTGACAAGACATTTTCACCTTGACTTTCCCTTGGTGACAATGGCTGTTTTGACATTTCTGGGGTGTTTGTGTTTAGCTGCAAATTTATTCTTTCTCACATACAGTACCCACACAAATTATATGTTGTTTTTATCGTCATAAGAAGGGCTTTCATTAGATACCATAATGTTCATCATATCTTATAATTTACTACAAAAAAAATCATAAAATATGATGAAAAATTTTAAAAAAACCCACTTTTTCTAACTTTGACCTAAAATATAATTTACACAAATTAAAATCATTAAAAAAGACCCCTAGCACATATGGAGCATCCGCCACTGGTCTGGAGCTTAACTCTCCACGTTTAGACTGCATTTCTATTACACATACACAGTTCAAACATATGCTGCCTGGGCATAGTCAGTATTAATGGCGGAAAACTCAGGACTGCCAACTATGGTGACACTGACATGGCGGTCTGGAATGCTCAAGGAGAATATCCAATCAAAGTGTGAATCGCTTCTGAGCGTAGTCCACAGGTAGGGTTGCCACCTTTTCTTCAGAAAAATACCGGCCTTGCTACTGTCTCCATAGACGTAACATTGGCCTGAGGCCAATCTTTTACCGGCCTGCCGGTAAAATACAGAGCGGGTGGCAACCCTATCCACAGGAGAATTGCTCAGAATTCTTTTTAATGTAACAGAAGCACCATTCTGTCTGATTAAATGTTACTATGGGGGATTTAATCCCTCTCTACATTATAACTTGCTAATCGCATAGTACGGTATATTGACAGAGATTTATTCATTAAACAGGCACCTCTGGTGAACTGATAAGAAAATTGCAAAAATCAAGCCAAAGTAATGTCTCCATCTTGCCTGTCTTTCCAACAGAAAGATTAATGTCTGATTTGTGCTATTCCCATGACAGTTCATGGTTTATTGAATAGACCCCACAGTATTGTGTTACTAGGAATCTATCACAATCTCTCTGGATGTCAAGTTCAATGAGTTGTAATCAGAGGGAGACTGGCTACATGTGATCCAGGGGGAAATACAATGTAGTGTGGTGTGTAGATGTATATACATCTCTTTCTTTGCATAAAAAAAAATGATATACAATATTTGCCTGAATTCAGGTCTTTTAACCTGTTTTTATTTCTTAGGTTAAACATCTTTCTATAATTGGGCTCTAAATATTCAGATTGCCTCATTTGTTTTTGGTTTTAAATATATTTATTCCCATAGGGCTTCTCTCAGTCTCTGAATATTTTTCCCTTGCTGAGAATCACTGACACTGTAGTCCATAACAGCAGTGGGGCCAAAGGTTAGCCGTTACTGCTCAAAGACAATAATGCGGGACATTCCTCTCATACACGTGCAGAAGAGGGGAAAGTCCTGTGTGTGCTATTTACATGCTGGGGCAAGTTCTGTGTGTGCACTCAGGGTGCTGGGCAAGACCTGTGGATTCAGTGTGAGTGCTTGGCAAGTTCTATGTGTGTGATCTGAGTGCTGGGGCAAGTCCTGTGGATGAAATCTAGGTGCTGGGGCAAGTCCCGTTGTGCTGGGACAAGTCTGGGTGCTGGGGCAGTCCAGTATGTGGAATATGGGTGCTGGTCAAGTCATGTGGATGCAATCTGGTTCCTGGGGAAAATCTTGTGTTTGCAATGTGGATGTTGGGTGATACACTTTTAAATACTTGCCTATAAACACAACTCCTGTGAAGAGTGAGTTGGGGTCTTATCACTAGTGCACTAGATTTTTGTATATGTTTAAAGAGTCACAGGTCCTTATAGCTGTATAGTACACTAAAGCATCAATGATGGAAAGATTGGTTGTAAAAAAAATTAAAAAAGGGTTTTCTGCCTTTTTGGGTCATTGTACCACCTAGGGATGCTGCCTTTTTGGGTCATTGCACCACCTAGGGATGCTGCCTTTTTGGGTCATTGCACCACCTAAGGATGCTGACTTTTTGGGTCATTGCGCCACCTAGGTATGCTGCCTTTTTGGGTCATTGCGCCACCTAGGGATGCTGCCTTTTTGGGTCATTGCGCCACCTAGGGATGCTGCCTTTTTGGGTCATTGCACACCTAAGGATGCTGACTTTTTGGGTCATTGCGCCACCTAGGTATGCTGCCTTTTTGGGTCATTGCGCCACCTAGGGATGCTGCCTTTTTGGGTCATTGCGCCACCTAGGGATGCTGCCTTTTTGGGTCATTGCACACCTAAGGATGCTGACTTTTTGGGTCATTGCTCCACCTAGGGATGCTGCCTTTTTGGGTCATTGCTCCACCTAGGGATGCTGCTAATTGAGAGGGGGCGCACTTAAGAATTTGCAGGGTGACAGGCTAAATAATTGTCACTCTGATAACTCTCCTGATTTTGGAAGGTCGTGAAATAATTTACAAAAGTGACAAAACTGGACAGATTCGTTAGACGGTAATCGGAGAACGTTTTTTTTCTTGGCAGCAAGATTGTTAAAATATTTCTTATGCGCATATGTTATACAAACATGAAAATAAATTTAAATAAATGATTAGAACCAGAGAGGCAAAGAAAAACTCAAACAGGTTTTAACAGTTGTATATTTATATGTCTTATTTCTCACCATTACACTGCAACCACTGGACATATGATCATGTGCAGAACGAATCACCTCAAGGATTCGGATTGGGACTGTCCCACTTTATGCGGGGGTCCATCCTTTCACAGTCTATATTTTAGTATAATCATTTGGTGGCTCTTATTTTTGCTCTAATGAAGCATACTTAAATAATTATATATAATAATGCTCCACATTCCTCACTGAAAAGCAGTTCATTTGAATATCAAGCCACAGGTCATGTTCAATCAATTTTTATTCTCTACATTAACAATAAAAACAATGGTTAGGTTACATGGTCCATTTATGCTTACGAAGCTCACGTAATCGATGGTGAGTGGGGACTTCACATAAAGTGTCATCTACATATAATAAAACATGACTATTGATACAATTCCCATGACTTCACAATACATGTGCCGTTGGATGGCGTGAGATTATCCTATACTTTATCATGTCGGGCCTGTAGAAATAATGTAAATACATTGTGGTGTAGGCATCCTAATGTTGTTATAATCGGGTTGTATAACATGCCACGATCACAGCTCTAATCACATATAAAACATAGGTATCCAGATGTGTCGTATTCTATGAGCTATGCAGGTTTCGGGGTTTGACTCACTGCCACCATCTTAAATTCAACTTACAGTCATGTTATACAGGATGGGATGTAAACTAGACATGTGCATTCGTTTTCGGACGAATGCATTTTCGTCCGAAAATAGCATTTTCGTCCATTTGTCCGAAAAACGAATAACGAAAATGCTAAACTAACGAAAGACTAATGAATGAATGGTTAATAAACGAAAATCATTCGTCCATTCGTGCTATTGGCATTCTATAAACCGAAATAGAGTCGGTTTATAGAATACCAATAGCATTACATATACATTCCATATTCATAAGAGTCCCCATATTCATAAGAGTCCAAGAATTTCTTATGAATGGGGCTCTCGTTCGGTTTATAGAAAGCCAAAGTATTACACGTATTCTATAAAACGAACGAATAAAACGAAACGAAAATAATGGACGAATTTCATCTGAAACGAATGCAGTAATGAACGAAATTCGTTTTAGACAAAATAAATAACATTTTCGTCCGAATGGACGAAAACGAAACGAACATTTTAGTTTTGCACATGTCTAATGTAAACTATATAAAATAACATCTAGTTAGGAGATAACATTCTAAAGTGTTCCATTAACAGACCATTCAGTTCATCTAGTCTGCCCAATTTCCGAAATACTAATAAAAGAATTTAGAAAAGTGGGCAGATTAGATGGGCCGAATGGTTATCTGCCGTCTCATTCTATGTTTATATCATTTACCAGCATTTGTTTTAATGTAAACATTGCAAAAAAACAAACAAGCAAAAAAAAAAGCAATAAGTGAATGCATATTTATATGGAAAGTATCAAGTTGAATGTGTATTAGTTTCAGATTGGAATGGCCCTTTATAGAATAGATACCAACTTCAAAGGAAGATTGCCAGGACACAGTCCCGCATAACCCATTATTTGCAATCTAGCTTCCAGCTCAGCAAAGAGCCAGTTTGAGAGTGCTGTCATTCAAAGCATACCCATCCTCATCCATGACCTAAGTAGCATGTCGCCTCACAGTGATATTTCCATTATAACTGCCTGTACTTTTCTGCGCTTTTGCACATAATTAAATTAGAAAGGATTGTCACTGCAGGAAATGTCATCTAATTCTAGCAAGGAACAGTTCATTTAAAGATGGGCTCTCTGCATGAAGGATTTTTTCCTAGAAAAGAACATGCAAAAAAAAACAATATCATGTATTAAAAGCCAACATAATGCTCTGCTGGTGGGGAAAGGAGGGATGTTGTTCCTGGTGATTAAATAAATGATTTCACATAGTTTAGTGTATTGTGATTTATTGTTAATCTGCTTTTGGTGAATTGAAAGTTGAAGTTGTTCAGCTAGGTAGCAGTATGTCTCATAAACTAGTTATCTGTCAATTAGAACTGTTCCGTGTGTCTCTGTTGCTGAGAAGTATATCCTGATTTATTTTTTATTGCAGGTTTTTTTTTGGAAGACATCCAGTGGGGGAAAAATTAGTACATTTGTATACATAGAGTAAAGGATGTAGGTAAAATAGACGCCCACTCCTATTGGCCTGAGCCTCTTCTCTATATCACAATGTGCTTATATGTAATGCTTGCTTTGATACCTCTTCTTTGTAATAATAATAACTAAATGTTTAACCAGGAAAGGGATGCTGAGATATTGTCAGGTTTTCAAGTTCGTCTGGAGGGATGTTGCAGTTACCCAGTTTAATGGCACTCATTGTATCTACTTTGGAAGGATGAAGGACTGAGATATCCCACTAAGAATTTAATTTGCAACCCTGAGGATTGATTTGATTCTATAGTTGGTGCATTAAACCTATACTTGGTGCATTAGGGAATGCTTATATGTTTGATGTATGTGTTAGACAGTTTTATATATTCCTGCCAATATCCCTGGTCTGGGTCTTGGGACGCAGCAGGGCCAGAACCAAAACTGGTTGGGCAGAGCATGATGTCAAGTGACATTGGGTGACCCTGTGAGACTGAACTCCAGGCTGAAGCCTATCGGGTACAGGTACTCGGTGTCAGGAGCTAGTTTCTTGCACCTTTTAAATCTCACAGCAGGGCTTGACAAATTTCATTTAGATTTAGAAGCCAGCTAAAAAAATATAGGAGCCACACAATGGCACATTCACGCAACCCTACACACACACACAGTCAGTCACATACATACACACACACAGTCAACCACATACTTGCACACACAGACACACAGTTAGCCACATACATGCACATACAGACACACAGTCAGTCACATACATACACACACAGACACACAGTCAGTCACATACATACACACATAGACACACAGTCAGTCACATACATTTACATCAAAGACACAGTCAGCCACATACATATCCACGCAGACACAATCAGTCACATACAAATACACACAGAGACACAGTCAGTCACATACCTATACACACGCACATACACACACAAAGAAACAGATACATACATACAGTCAGCCACATACACACACACACACACACACACAAGCTCTCAGTTTAAAAAAAACAAAACATTTTTTTAAGGGGAGGGGAAAGTACCTCTATCCAGTGGGAGGGGGAATTCTGCTCCAGCCTGCTCCATGCCTGCCACACACCATGGCATAGACCGTCTTGATACTACTGGTGTCCGGCAGGATGTCACCTGACACCCGCTGCTCTGACACTTGTGCGCCAATCGTTATTAACTTATCGAGGGGAGCCATGTGGGGATGACCCTTCCTGGGCGCCAGGTCTTATTTTTCTAGTCGCCATGGCGACCTGGTGCCCGGGGTTTGTCAAGCCCTGTCTTACAGACATACATAGTTAAGCAGCAGTCATTCCAGGACAGCCTCAAATTTAACATGGCGGTCTTTCCAAATCTAGTACAGTGTCTTCATGTTCTATGATAGTTTAAGGCATGTGCTAAAATCAAATCAAACTATGCATGGATTCTACTCAATGCTATTTCTTGTCACTTGTTAATTCACTAGTTCATTAATTAACTAAATTGCCTATTAACTTGTTAATTACTGAACTGAGACATTTCATGTTAATGGAAGATGTTTTGTAAAGTAAAAGCTACGAATTACTTAACTTACTCAAGTTACCATGTCGTGTCATTTAAAAAAACAAATTCTAAATTATGTCATTGTATTTTTCAGGCCAAACAAAGGATAGTATGCATGGGTCATCGTTAGAAGATGCAGAATGCCACCAGTCAAAAGAGAACCTCTCGAATGGAAATAGTCACATTCCCCCCAAATCTGGACGCAACATCCCTAGGAGACATACCGTAGGTGGCCCTCGAAGTTCTAAAGAAATCCTTGGAATGCAGACGTCAGAGATGGACAGGAAGAGAGAAGCTTTTCTCGAGCATCTCAAATACAAATATCCCCACCATGCAACTGCAATTATGGGTCACCAAGAACGTCTAAGGGATCAGGTAAGAATTTCTATGATCGATTTATTTCTTTTAGAGAGGGGTCCAGATCTGTTTTATCCTAGACGCACCTAGAACGTCTAAGGGATCAGGTAAGAATTTCTATGATCGATTTATTTCTTTTAGAGAGGGGTCCAGATCTGTTTTATCCTAGACGCACCTAGAACGTCTAAGGGATCAGGTAAGAATTTCTATGATCGATTTATTTCTTTTAGAGAGGGGTCCAGATCTGTTTTATCCTAGACGCACCTAGAACGTCTAAGGGATCAGGTAAGAATTTCTATGATCGATTTATTTCTTTTAGAGAGGGGTCCAGATCTGTTTTATCCTAAACGCACCTGTCGACTGAACAGTGAACTGTGGTGAAACGAGTAGGGTCTGCAAATATCAGAACAAAAAAATCTCGCTGGAAACATCAGCTGTCCTCATATTGCAACCTGGCGTTTGGCCTGATCTGTGTGATCCTAGGCACAGTTCCCTTTTTAGGAATTACATATCCTTGTTTCTATCCTGTTGACAGTGAGCTTTATTAATGGCGATGAGAGTATCTACAGGGGGATTTCAGTAATATTAAAGGACAGCTGTAGTCAAAAACTAAGTTGAATTTAATTGAAAGATTATATCAAGTGTAGACATTTTAAATAGAAATTCTTCATTGAAAGAATATTTAAAAAAGTACCTTTATTGAGCCATTATTACTCAATATATAAAATGGCTCTATCAGAGGGCGGACATATTGTATGGAATCTTGGGCTACCTGGCCAAAAATGAATTAATATCTGACCCCTCTATAGAGCTATCTGAAGCAAAGAGGGTTTAATAAGGTGATTTATTTGTATTCTTTCTTTAAAACATGTATATTGACACCATACTTGATGCAATCTTTCAATCAAACATAAATAAATTTTTGCCGACAGTTATCCTTTAAAATCTGTTTATTGTGTGTCTTTTGAAATGTAATGTAAATATGGTTTTGTTTGCAATGCAGACTTGTAATAGTTTGAGTGATTACACACTCATGCTTTTCTGACTGGAAAATAATCTCTTTTGATCAATTATTTATTATGTTGCAAATCCCTGCAAATTTTCGAGTAGTCTACTTATATATATTTCATTTCACATCAACTCCCCTGCTATTCACCTTTTAGTGAATAGTCCCATCAGAGTTTTCTCAACCCAGAGGTGATATACATGCCTAGTTGCTATATGTAAATATTATATATTTGTTGACACTAGAGAGGTGCACTTGTTCTGTCTTTTTACATAATTGGTGACCTCTAGGTTCCAAAACGAATTTTAACACTTTTCTCTAGTGTTGACCTTTGTGGATAATCCAAGGGTCCTCAGTTCAGTAGCCCCAGAGACCCAAACTTTGCTTATCATAAATCTTCATCCATCCCTAGGAAAATGCACCTGTAGGGGGCTCTACCATGCATAACATGACAACGTCCCAATTTAGTATACTTCTTATGCCAGCTATACATTTGCTAGCCATATTAAAATAACATTTGTGTTCATTCCAATGTGTGTACCAGTCCAACTGTGGCACAGGCCACAAGGAAGTGAATTGGGCGCCAGCATAATAAGTCCCAAAATGTTTGCATGTTGCTGTTTTTGACAGATTTTTGTTTGGATCGCCATGCTACTAAAAGGACAACTAAACTTTTTTTACCCTTGAAGGAAGCAATGGTTAAAAGATATACCCTGGTGGCCCTGAGTAAATCTGACGTGTATCTTAATAAATCTTAATAGATCTTACTCTCTACTGTGTCTCACATCTGAGACACAGCATGTCTGGAGGCTGGCTGACACTGTCAGCACTCGTACAGTGTCGGGGCTCATCTTGCTAGTCTGATCAGGGTCTGCAGAGTATGGGTGTCTCTCTCTGCTAGTTCAGAGGGAGACCCTCCTTATTTGCATGATCTCTGCTGATCCCATGCAAAGCGAGGGTCTCTCTCATGTCAGTCACCGACCAGACCAGGCTGTCAGCTTCCCGTTGAAGCATGGCAGATGCCAGTCAGAGAATAAAGTGTACTGTCAAAAGAATATACCAGTTTATCCTCAGACTAGGGACAACTAACTTTTCACTTGTCCTTCTATATTAGAAACACAAGTGAAAGATAAGGTTGAGTGTCCCTTTAATAGAACCAGCACCTCTTTTAAAATCACAGTTGAGATTATTGGAGAATGCTGGATCCTTAATTCTCCCAAATAAAGCACTAACTATCCATATTAGTTAGCATCTTTAGCTCCAGTATTCAGCCAGACTTCCCATGTCCCTTGTTATTGATGGTGTTTTCAGATTTCTGGGTGATATGCATAAATGCTCTGGCACATTTAATAAACACATATTTCTACAAACCCTTCTTTCCACAGTACTAAAACAAATACTGAGTAAATCAGGTTTGGATCGACTCGGATCCTTCTATTGCCGTCAGACCTGATCATCTTGGTATCCTAGTTTATCGGCGTTAGTTAGTATCCATGTTGCCCGGGGTGGGGTATATATAATTTAATTTGTTCACATGTTCCTCTGTATTCCTCTTTGAATTCCCTAATAATATAAAATGCATTAGACAAGCCCAGCAATGTGAAATCTCTGATAATCCTTTCTGCAATATTCCTCAAATACCACAGTCCAACCGAATCATACATAGGAGAGGAAACTGCATGCATGATTTTACTGACATGTACAGGATTACCAGTCGCTCAGACTGCAGCTTGCTGTTTGAAGGATATATAACATGAACAGGGTAGGCGTGCTCAATCCTGCGTTCCCGGGGGTTGTATGGATACATCAGATGACTGCAATGTTTTGTGGCATAATATAGATACCAGGGCAAATGTCAGTAATGTGTACAATGTATCAGCGATTTTCAACTGGGAGCAAACAATATGCAATAGTGTAGTATGTATTACTTAAGGTGAAGTCACTCCGAGTGCAGTCAATTTTAGCCCATTGATGTCATAAAGAGAGGAATGCAGTAAACACAGTGCACTTAAGCGCTTTGTTTATTTCACATGTATGTATTTCATGTGAGAGGAGGCATTTCAGCTACGTCTTGGTTTGCTGAAGGTCACTTGACTAGAAGCTTAGCCACAGTTATTTTCTACTAATTTTGATGTAAGGACTCCCCCCCCCCCCCCCTGTTCTTCTTTAGGTGGGACAGTCCAGATTCAGGGCTGCTATCCTCTGCTCTCATCATCATTCTCTGGTGTCACAGACATTATAGAACAAAATGCTGCAAATTTGCAGAATTATGCACATGTGTGTTTGCATTGCGCGCGCGAGCGCCAGGGCTTATCCACTTGCGCAGTAGTGCTGACACTTTCCCTTGTAAGCCATTGCCCCCTGGTGGTGGGGCATGCTGGGAGGTATTCATACACCTGGGACATCCTGCTATCTTTGAAGATGGTTTGGGGGAGATCTCATGACATATGATTATGAATCCATTTACAAGGAGAAACAAGCTCAGAAATACCCCCAAAATATTTGCACAGCCAGACGTATGCTGCGGCCTTTAGGCCTGATCTGTGAGCCGCAGCGAGTCCTCCTTGGGTCAAGTTGAAATTCCCTTTATTAAGCAGAGAGTAAAACAAGCCACGTGATCGGGGCACGACAGGGATAGATATTGGCAGATGACAAATGTATCATAATTATGGCAACTGTGACAAATATACTGTGTGTTTCTAGCGCTGATCTTACCGCTCATATCGAAGCTGCCGGCACCCACAGATAGTTACTATTTTGGAATTCAATAGCAGACGCCACAAAATTGCAATATACTGTACACACATGAACTATTAAATTAGAGTCTAGGTGCGGGGCTCAGAGTCGTAGGAAAGTTGCCTTATTTGGTATTTCATTGTTTTCTTACAAACTCATGGCACACAGTCTACAGTCACAGGTGTTACTGGTGCAGTATATACAATACGGCAGCTTGGCACGAGTTTAAAACAGACAGGAACTGTTCTCTCATATTTAGTCTGAAAAGGCTTTGGCCTCTGTTTATACCAATCGGGGGATGCTAAAAATGTGATAGCACAAAGCCTAAACAGCTAAATGGTTAATCCTGCTTACAAGGGAAATGAAATGCAAGAGGTAAAGGGGAGTAGTTACGAGGCGCTGCAAGCTGTATCGTTCCAAATATTATCCAATGTATCCAAGTATCAAACATCCTGCCTGTAAAATGGCCGTCTGAATGGAAGGTTATATCACTGGTTTGTCACAGCACACCACCCCTAGCCTCAACATGAGATATCGTGGGATCCAAATTATAAAGATGAAACCTTTTCTTACTTTTATTTTTTTTTATATATATTTTTTTTTTTTTATTAGATTTTTTTGTTTAATATAACTTGAACAGTGAGAGATCTTGTCTAATCGTTAACGGGTGAAATCACCTCATACCTCAGGTTTGTTATCAATGTGAAAAAACGTTCTCTTTATAAAATATTAATTTAAATAATATTAATATGTGTATCCCGTATGTTGATTTGTCAGAACCGTAGGGTAGTAAACATTGCCGATACATGCAAATTACTCCAATACTCCAATCGAAACCTTAACATTGTTTCATTGGGGCAACTTGCCCACCTTTCCATGTCAGCCGGCATCTTCTATGCCAGCTCACCGGGCTTAGGCAAAGTGCCAGTACAAGCACCTCGGTGCCTATGATTACGCGCCAGAGCAGGGTGCGAGACGCGTCAGGCGTCCATGTTTTTTTTTTTTCTGCCCGTTTTGAGTGGCTCTCCTCACATAATATACAAACAAAAAGAACAAACGTGCGCTTCAGGTGTACTAATATTCAACACCTTATTTGGTGACATAGTGTAGTGATAAATCTGGAACAGGAGAAACTTTGTCCCTATTGAGGGCACGCACTCACAAACTTGCAGAATAATTGTTGCACTTCAGATAAAATATTGTTGCCACTTGGAAGAATTCTGATGATTTCAATCTTCTTGATATATTAGCTCAAAGAGATAACAGCAACATAGATCCAATTAGTGTATGAAAAAAAAGCATGTTTAATAAATAATATATCCGCTTACATGGGGATTTTCTCGGAACTAGACGACGAAGTGGGCTCCACACAGCCGAAAACACGAGTGTCCTCCCAGCATAAATATACAGACTAAACCATTAGCAATGGATAAAAAAAGAAAGAAAATTGCAGGTAAGTACAGCACGCTGCGCGTTTCGCCCTTCGTTGGGCGATCTATGTTGCTGTTATCTCTTTGAGCTAATATATCAAGAAGATTGAAATCATCAGAATTCTTCCAACTGGCAAGTATTCTGCAAGTTTCTGAGTGTGTTCCCTCAAGGGGGACAAAGTTTCTCCTGTTCCAGACATATCACTGCACTATTTCACCAAATAAGGTGTTTAATATCTATACCTTCAGTACACCTGAAGCGCACTTTTGTTCTCTCGTTTCTGTTATTGTATATGTGTGTGGTTTATGGACACACTGCCTAAGTACTGCTATGGTTTTGATTACAGCGCTGGGTTCACCTTTGATTTGTATGTACTTTTGATTCTTCTCACATAATAGTGCATTTACCTTGGACACGATGGAAGGATATATTTCCAGTAAATCGTCGTCCGGATCTTTTTTTTGTGTACCAGGTTTTAACTCTTTCTTCGTACAAGATTTTGTCTGTTTGCGGAGAAGTACCCCGAGATCCTGGCACCTATCTATTGACACAGTGCCGGCTGGCTGAAATCCGTAAGCGGTGGGCAAGCCCTCTTTTTTCTTAGCGTCATTAAATTGTTGGTTATAAAGTTCAGTAAATGTCTACCGTGCACAGTGTTCGTGTTGGACCTGGGTAGAAATTCACTGTTTAGTAAATAGAACCCACAGTAGGATAGAGATACAATTACGAATAAACAAAATCTACCGTTAAAATGTTTCCAACAAATCACAACTTCTATGTCACCTAACACTAAAACCAGTTCCAGGACGTGTGTTTAACCCAAACGACGCAAGCACCAAAACGTCACGATTTGTTCCTGGCCACCGATTACAAGGTGATCGGTAGCCAGGAACACTCTGGCAGAGATCTTAATAGACCCTGTGGGTCCCTGCCAAAAAATCGCGAGACCTCCGGACGTCACGTGTGACGTCACGGAGGCGTGCCCGAACCCGGAAGTTCGGGCACAGCGCGATTTAGCAAAATGTAGCCGGTGCTCGCTTTGAGCACCGGCTACATTTCCCCTGTCAGACTGAGGCCACTCAAAGTGGCCTCATCTGACAGGTGGGATCCTGCTGCAAGTGCCTGCAGCGGGATCCGAAAACAGCTCATCGCGGGGAGCCGCGATGAGCTGTTTAGTACAGGACGTACTATGCCGTCCTAACGACTTTAAGGCACTTAAAGTCAGGACGGCATAGTACGTCCTAACGTCACGAAGGGGTTGAAGGAAGCTTGCATTCGGGTCCGGCCTTTAAAAAATACCTGTTGCCCTTCTGGCAACGAAAATGTGGTAAAAGCAGGTGTGTAAGGACCTAACTATTAATTCATTTAACATGAAATCTGTTTTTTTTTTTAAATTAACAAAAAGGAAAGTAAAAAAGAAATATTGTTAATACTGCAACACCCCATCGACACTGGGGGCTCTCTAGGTACATGAATTTGTGTCAAGGAAATTGTTTTTTTTTTTATTTTTAAGAGAGATTTTTAGGCCAGAGGGCATGCAGAACTGAAAAACCTGCTGGGGCAGAACACGGAACCCTTACCTAAAAGCTGAGCTGCCAGGGAAACATAGTGGCACTGTTCAACAGATAGCTACATAGTCAGACAGGGAGGGGCAGATAACCAAAAAAAAAAAAAACTATTGTTCTGTTCAAAACCAGTAGCCCTTAGCAGAACTCATCAAACCTCCTCACAGGGGAATGCACAGTGTGAGCCGTTTACTGCAGTGGTGACAATGTAACAAGAAACACAAGTTCGCACAATAATAAGGATAACTTTACACCGGCCATTGGGGATGACCCGAAACTTGTTCATGTACGCTGCCAGGTGGGGTTAGTATCCATGGAGATGTTATGATGTCACGGTTGGGAGAGCATGTCAAGGCAGCCAGTGTAACATGTTAGAGCGTTTAAAAAAAAGAAAAGAAACTCCTATAGGCTGGAAGCAATTTTTTTTTTTTTTTCAATTAAGTACAGGAGAGATGTGGGGCCAGGTTTTACCTGACGGCAGGGAAGGAATAAAACATTAAAGTTTCATGGTTCGAGCTGCACAAAGTGGTGTGGATTGGATTGTTTGTTCCGCTGGATACCCGCAATTTTAAAGGTAGGTAAAAAAAAAAAAAGTCTATATATATATATACTTATATATATATCTAGATTTTAAGCTTGCGAGCAGGGTTCTCTCCCTCATGTACCTAATGTCTGTTCTAGTTTGTCTAACTCAGTATGTAGCCCCCCTCTATGCTCTGTACTTAGGGCTAATGTAATGTAATGTAATGTAATATATAAATGTATACCAAACACAGATATCCTCCTTTTAAAGTAAGTAACTGTATATGGTGTGTTTAGATCTTGCACACTTGCAGGATCTGACTTGTTAAACGGAGTAGAATAATCAGTGTGATGCTGGATCTTTCAGAAAGGTGTGGTAATGTATCTTATAGAAGTCAATAGCATTTTAAACTTATACAACTGTGTAGTCTGCTGTGAAAACACTATTTTTTAATATTGTACAGCTTTTCTTCATGTTTTCGCAGCTCATATTGTGGCTTGGTGTATATTTCCTTATTAAATGTGTCATTTTTGGAAACCAGTCCTTCATCTAAATAATGGGAAGGGGGGAGGGGGGGGGGTTGTGTGCTGTTAATATTTTTTTAGAAGAATAACAAAGATGGATTTGGTTGGCTGACTTGTAATTTTTTTACGAAATGAAAAAGCATTTAAAGAAGAATACAATTAACAAAATATGTACTTTTGTGTATATAAGTCTATATAAATATTCATTTAAACTATTTAATTTGTGATTTATATATGTATGCATACATAACTATATGTGCATTCTATACATGATACATGGCGATTCTGTTTTAAGCCGTGGTTGTGTGCTGCTGTTGAATGAAGGTTTGGGGTAAAGAAATAGAAGTTGAGGCTGTAAGGTGAGGTTGTGTGATGCATTTTGATGTCTTGATAACATGCAGGATATGAATAATCCAAAAATCACTGCCTGAGGGATTGTGCTTAATGGTATAATGGGTACTATGGCCGGGACATGAAGTCTTGTACTGCTTTCAGAGTATAGCTGTTGGTGTTTTTTGTGTGTCTTTGGATATATCTTTTATACCACTGTTGTTCTTGTGTATTACAATCCTCTAGAATGTACGCTTTCGAGCAGGGCTCTGTACCTCATATATCAGTCTGTTCTAGTTTGTCTAACTCAGTCTAACTCTATGCTATGTACCTACCGCCCGTAAATTGTTGGTGCTATATAAATAAATGTTTTTTGTGAGTATTGCATAATATGCCTTTTATTCCATAGCCATCTTTAACGCAAATGAAGCCATCTTTAATGGATAGCCATTAATAATGCGAATTAAGCCATCTTTAATGGATAGCCATCAATAACGCGAATTAAGCCATCTTTAATGCATAGCCATCAATAACGCAAATGAGGCCGTGGACAAGACCAGATTGAAAGTTCTTAAGACTATTTCAAGTGCTGAATTCTGCCCTAAAGAGCTGGCACTTTGTTATGTTTAATCCAAGACACTTTTTACTCATTACTCCATCTATTTGTGACCTGGGTTCTTATGGCTGGAAGAATTCCTGTGTATACATTGAAATCACAGCAGTGTGTAAATAAAGAGTGTCTATACTCATTATATCTTGTTATATAGCAGTAAACTGAGGAATAAAGTTGTGTTGCACATGAATATATTATGTTAAAAATGTTTATAGACATAAACGTCACCAGTAAACTTTTGCAGCAAGTTGCTTGCTGTGTTATGTTGAGTTTAGCATTTTTGTAAACTTTTTTTTTTTTTTTTATGTATTTTGAACATTGTCTGTTGTTGCAAAACAAAAGGAAACCTGCAAATTTCCAGCTGGGGATAAACTACAATTTTCATGATCCAGTGGCTGGTGATGGATAATGGGAGTTATATTTTTGGATTATGTAACAGTGCTGTCAGTATAAGGTATTGCTGTGCCACTGACTGTTGACTTTCATCCTGTAGCTGTGCTGTCAATGTACAGTGTACATTTTTAATTGAAAGGAGAGCCCACCTTTGTGAATCTGATTGATCTGTCAAAACCAAAACATTTTGAAAAATGCACCTCAGCCTTGTGTACAAGCACATCTTCAGTACAAGCATGCCAAATGCTGGTCTGTCCATCCAGGCTTTGGTACCTGTAACTTAACAATTCTTAATTCAATTCTGACTGCCACTCACTGCTGTTGATGGTATGTGAACATGATGCTGTCAAAGAGACAACATTAGACTTCACAGACCTTGATCAGAAGTGACCAGCAACCTCCGGATCAGCTCTGCCTCAGCAGAGAGGCAGAGCCGAGAGTAAATCTATGTGTATTTTTGAAGACACACATTAGGTTTACGCAGGACAAGTAAAGCAAAACTTTAAAAGAAGTTTAAAGTTTACAGTAAGCTGAAAGAACTGGCGAGTAGACTACGTTTGAATGGAAAAATTCAGACCTACCATTAAAGGGGAACTACTTTATTTTCTAATGCAGTTTTTTATAGGCTCTGACCAGCAGCTGGCATTTGTCCTTGGGAGGAAGCCCAGTCCAGGCCTTTTTGTTTAGGATTAGCAAAGGGGACCTTAACTAGCGCGAGCTCCCCCCCCCCCCCCCCCCCCCCCCCCCCGCTTTCTCCATGCAAAAACGAGGGTCCATCTGCAGATAATGATCAGATGGCTGTGCGCTTGCTGACAATGTCAGCGTACGCCAGTCTCCAGACTGGCTGTGTCTCGGCTGTGAGACACATCCAAGAGGAAATATCTATTTGGATACATGTTGGGTTTACTTAGCAGAAGTTGGACGTGTTTTTAACTATTGCTTCCTTCAAGGAAATGGGTTAAAAAAAAATGTTTAATTATCCTTTAATGTATGATTGTGCAGTTCACTTGCTAGTTCAGTTTTAGTGCATAGCCCCCCATATGTCTGGGAGTACAGTTTCTCAACATTGGGGGGTTTTAGTCACTAACTTCACCTGGCAAATGTCTATTATCCCAATTCAGTTTGATATAGTTTGAAAAATTCCCCGAATGGACTATATTTCCAACTCTGTCAATTTGCAGCATGGATTTCAGATCTCCACAGTCCACTATATAAGGAGTCAGACACCACATTGAAGTAGGCCTCACGGCCCTGTGTGGCAGTAAGCTACAATAAGACAAGACCTCAATCAGCTTGACAGCCTCTGACAGTCTCCTTCATCCATTACTCAATGGACCGTTTAAAAAAATGTTTGTCCTGTGGTACATTTCCTGTATATACAGTAACACAGTAATAGGGGTAACCGTTTGGTTTTCCACATTGGTATGTCTACAGTCTTGTTTGAAAAGGCAGCAAGTTTGTGTCATTTATGCAGAAGAGGAGAGCCAGTAAACAGTGCGATAACTCTTCTTTGTTTACATCAATCAGTCGGCCAGGGAAAAGGATCTCTCTGGAAGGCTGTGAAGAGAAAGGCCTATAGGGCACTAATTGAGCCAAAATAGAGATTTATAGGGTTAGTTGAGGGACACCGGGTGGGTTTTCTTGAATAATTAGGCTGTGCAGTCAACACAACAAAGCATCAGCTTAACGCTTTGTACTGGCTCCCGTGATTAGTGATCAGCAGGCGGTAACAGAAATGTGTGTTTTACTGGCACAACCTGCTGATTTAGTGTTAATAGTCCAGTCATCTTTCTGGTTGTCAAATGGTTAACGGCTCTTTTGTAATGCAATGAGAAGACCAGACAAAATGTATTTCCAGGTTCTGGTTCAGTAATTCCAGTAAATAATAATAATATTATTAGTAATAAGGGACCAAATTTGATGCAGTCAGGAGAAATATCCCATTAGTTTCCATAGTAATTTCTCTACATTTAGCAAATGGATCCAGAAATATCAATTTATTGTAATGGTTTAATGAAGCTGAATAACCAACTTAAGTCCAGTGTGTTCTATTCTAACTGGAGGTTTTTGTGAGTTGCCTGTGGATCCATGATGCTTCACAAGCCAAATGGCCTGGTGGAGACACCACCCATGTCTGTGGTGGACCTTGCCACAGATATTGGGGCCCTCGTACAGACGTATTCCCTAGAAATAGGTGTTGTAGTCCATGGAGATGATCGTCCCGGATTGCTAGCATGGAACAGAGTGTGAGGGATGTGTAAAATAGAAAAGATAATATGGACTAGAGGTCAGATGACTCCAGACGCGCTGCTTAGTAATGATCATGCAACTAGACAGGCAAAGTCAGGAGTGATAGCCAAGTCTTCATTCCAACGATGCTCCTCAAACCTGGCTGGAAAGTGCCTGTGAGAAGACAGGAAACAAGAATTAGAAGTGTAGATTAAAACAAAGATATGGGTGAATGTATAAGGTAGGATGCTAGAGCTTTGCAAGAATGTATTTAGACTACAGAATTTTGGATATATGACTCCAGCCTGGCTTTACCCTCCCTCACACAGCTTGGAACAAACTGTGAGGCCTGTTCAGTAAAAGTCAGGACTGATAGCCAAGTCTTCATTCCAACGATGCTCCTCAAACCTGGCTGGAAAGTGCGCGTGAGAAGACTGGAACAGAAAGCAGTCATTCTGCGTAGCTCCTAGCCTGCTGGGCTGCGGGTCCCCAACCCCACCGTGGCAAATAGGCAAACTGGAAAATAAAAGCCCCAATGTGCAGCAAATGATGAAAAATCCGCCATATCCATAAAACATTATGTTTATTGTATCAAAACATGTTAAAAAGTAATACACAGTAGCCCATACGCAATGGTGCTACCTTGCGCGTTTCGCTCAGAATTGACTTAATCGTCGAAGTCCGTTCCGGATGAAACGCGTAAGGTAGCATCATTGTGTATGGGCTTCTGTGTATTACTTTAAAAAAAAAAATATATATATACAATAAATGTTATGTTTTAAGGATCTGGTGGATTTTTCATCATTCGGGACTTTTATTTTCCAGTTTTCCTGAATATCAGCATGTACTTGGTCCAGCCCACATTAATATACATATCACTCAAAGTGACGACAGTTTACATACCTATAAGAGCAGGTATATCATATCCATTATATCAGGCTTTCTATGTACTGGTATAATTGATCAGGAAAGAGTACTATGAGGGGAAGTATATAAACACGGTGCATACGCCGATTGTTCCAAATACTGGCTCCAATTTATCAATCACACTCACGGGAGTCTGCATTATCTTCAGTGATTGTGTAGATTTAGGTTGTGCCGGAGCCTGTTGCGCTGACGCAGCCTACGTATAAAAAAAATCAGGCGCTGATTTGTGTCTGGGAACTGTGTTTCGCGGCGGTCCCTTTCCTGCACTGCAAACCGTCCGGAGTTATGAGAGGAAAAAAAAGCGCAATCGTCGTTATACATATCAAACGGCGATTGCGCTTTTTTATTTATAGAACTCCATACACTTTGCAGTGCGGGGATTTTTATATAAATCCCCCATTCTCTCTTGTGATTTCCATATATATTAGATAGCTCAATGTATCTACAGTAACGTACGTTTATATTATCTTCATTTCAGTTCACTTTATAAGATCGCCTTGAAAAAGCCCCAGACAGGGAACTTTGATTAAAATTATAACAACAATTCAGATTCTAGATTTTATTCAGAAACAGCCTAGGCCAAAATCAGTTTATTTAGTGCAAAGGGCTGGTTAATAACCTAACCAGGAAAAAGAAAAAAAAAGTCCTGTGTTCTTACACGTTAATTCACAGAATATTCAAATACTTTTTTTTTTCACGAGAGGTAGATGAACCTTTGTTTTTAAAACCAATTTGAGATTTTGATAAATTTGCTGATGCAGTATTTTGACTGCCAAGATATTTTAAATGCCTGTTTTAACTTGTAAAAACACACCAGATCACAGAAGGGAACACAGATGGTCTGTCTTTGACTCTATATGTAGAGGTTGTTATGCTTGTTATTAAGATTCGACAGTAAATAAAAAGATAAGTCTGTGTAGAAGGTTTTCCCATTTATCGTATTTTCATATATAAAAATTCCTTATTTTGAACTTTATGGAAGTCATGAACCCTGATAGTACAGTACACTGCAATGGATCTCTCACTAGCATTGTGTCATGTACTAAATATTTAAACATAAATGCTTTTGATACACATAGGCTAATTTGGCAATTTTTGCTGACTATTCCGTAATCATTGTAGACATATAGTTCAATTTGCCTGTATAGAGAAATTTACATTGGACATTTAAAGGCACTCTGTCACTTAATATTACTTTCACTGTAAATTTACAGAGTATGAAAAGGTCAAAAACTATGTACACAGTGTGTTAGCAGAGTTGCAAGGAAATGTTTAAATTAAAAGAAAAACTGAAAAATTGTTCAGCGCGTCTGTGGTGTCTGCTGTTTTTTTTTTTTTTTTTTTGCTTCCCCTGGCAAATGAAATATCAGTGGAAAATGTGTAGTTTGCTTGTAGAGCCACTAGGTGAAATCTCAAGTAAAAGGCATCACAGTTACATTAGAAACACATTTTTCTCTTACTGTATGCATGAGTTTGCTAGTTCTGCTTATACAATGCATATTTTATTTTCTACCATAATACAAGGGTGTGGTGTTATGATCCTGTTTGATCAGGTCAATCTCCTCTCTCTTCCAGAAATATGTACTTTTTTGTGTTGGAAGGCAGGTAAAAAAAAATGTTGTACACAGCCATGTAGTCCTTCCCAATAGTGATACACAGGAGCCAGTAAGAGAGCAGTCTTTAGCCTATGTTTTTCTATTCACCGTATAGTGAATAAACGCCATATAATCAACAGTACAAGTTATTACATGGCTTGTATTATAAAAGGTGAGATAACATTGCACATTACATTAGATACATTACAATGATTTGACTTCCTCTTCTCATTCTGTTATGTCTAATGTCAATTTGTAACACAGTTAGACCCCTATATCCTATTCTTCTACCCTTCTTAAAGGAACACTGAACCTTGTATAACCCTTGCTTCCTACACACGCGGGTTTAGTACCTGCTGTGTCTAGCATGCTAGCACAGAGAGAGACCCTCGTTTTTTCATGGGATCAGCAGGGGGATCTAGTTAAGGTCCCCCCTGCTGATTCCATGCAAAAACTAGGGGCTCTCTCTGCGCTAGCATGTGAGACACAGCAGATAGTAAACCCGCGTGTCTCTATTAAGATACACGTCGGGTTTACTTAAAAGTCTTTGAAGGAAGCAAGGGTTATACAAGGTTCAGTGTTCCTTTAAGAAGGGTAGAAGAATAGGATATAGGGGTCTAACTGTGTTACAAATTGACATTAGACATAACAGAATGAGAAGAGGAAGTCAAATAATTGTAATGTATCTAATGTAATGTGCAATGTTATCTCACCTTTTATAATACAAGCCATTTAATAACTTGTACTGTTGATTATATGGCGTTTATTCACTATACGGTGAATAGAAAAACATAGGCTAAAACGAAGGATGGTCCAGCTTGGCTGTAGTGGTATAATGTGTGATACTCGGTTCAGTACAAGTCACTGCTTATCGAGTGAAGTCCTGTGTATCAACTCCCCATTTGGGTTGTTAAGGGTTCCCATTGGATGGAATTAAGATGCTAAATCAGGCACTTATATAAACTTAATTGAATCATATTTGTTGAAACAATAATGGAATTCAAAGGATTTACTAGTGTATTAAGCTCAGTCACTGCAGACAGATATGATTATTTAATGGAATAATTTTTACACTAACCTGACTATTAAGGGAGCAGAAGATAATATCAGGAGTCACATTTGTAGCTCTCAATAGCAGTAAATGAAGAGAAGGAGTCCCGCGCACCGTGAATGGGAATTTTATTCAGAACAAAATTATGTTTCATCTCAGACTGAGTTTTTATCAAATCTCTTAGCATAGAGGCCTCAGCATCTCTCGAAGCTACATGTGTATCCATAGAAAGAACATCTCCCTCCAGTAATTATTGCCATCCATAGCAGGATCACCCAGTAGAAATCCATAAGGCCGTGACCTGGGGTTGATCAATCTCTTGTGCAGAGGGATCTCTATTGGGATTTCAGATTTGGACTTATTTTCTGGGTTATAAGACAACTCGAATAACTATGATTTCTATAACCTCTGTAATGGCATAACAGAGCTAATGCATCTAGAGCGTACATCATCCCTTAGGGCATTGCTGTAGTTCACATCCCTGCTTGAACACAGGTGGTTCATAATATCTGATAACTGTTTAGTCATCACATGGAACCTAGGGTTAATCTTATTTATGTTCATATGTATGCATATTGTCTACAATTACCTTCTATTATTACTTATAAATGACAGAGCACCAATAAAAGATTAATGGTCACTTTGACAGAGCTCCACGTAGAGTACATGCATACTATAAAAACTGAATCCAGTGATTCATTCTTATTAATGAAGTCACTTCCCAGCTGCAGGGTTCTTATCACCTTCTCTGTATTTCATTCACTGCATGAGGATTGGTTGGAAACCTATAATATGGGACAGCACTCTGGAACTTGTTGGTGCTTTTTAAATGATAAATTATTAGAATTTTAAAGGTTTTATTTTTTTTTATTTTTCATTGTTGATTTCAGATGTCTTTTGTTGTTGTTATGTGAGTTTATTTTATGAAATATTTTACTAAACAAGTGTGACTAGGCACCTCTATTTTGTGAAATATTGTGTTTTTGGGTGCTTCCCATAAGGTACAGTTGCATAGATAACACATCTCGAAAATCAGCTATTGTTTGGCGTGCAGCCGGGGGGTGTAATGCAATCCTCCCTCCCCCATCATGGTGCTGAAATGCCCCGTCTTAAAATAGTAAAAACAAAAGCATTTCGACATTGTACTGGCAATTGCATTGTATAAAATACATAATGCAGACCATAGCAAATATTGCTTTGTATTGTTGAAAAAAAAAAAAGATAAACAGGTGACGATAAACTGATAGTCTGAAAATGGAAAACGAGCATAAATAAAACAAACCGGCTGAATAAAGTGACAGCAAAAAAAAAAAAAAAAAGAGATTGTCAGTCACCATCTGGGAGTTGATTTGATGTCATTTGTATTGCAGCTAACTAGGCTTAAAACTCACAGGATCATCACTTATAACTGTGTATCGCATGTGCTGCTCCAGCCAACACACTGGCATTAATAAAACCTTTCTATTCTATCATGTTTGACGTTCGTACAGACGACTTAAAAAAAAAAACCTGAGGTAGGAGCTGCAAGAGATAGATAGTCACAACAAGGCCAGGTGAGTGTGTGTCTGTGAGTGACTGTCTATATGAGTGTGTGTCTGTGAGTGACTGTGTATATGAGTGTGTGTCTGTCTGTGACTGTGTATATGAGTGTGTGTCTGTGAGTGACTGTGTATATGAGTGTGTGTCTGTCTGTGACTGTGTATATGAGTGTGTGTCTGCCTGTGATTGTGGATATGAGTGTGTGTCTGCCTGTGATTGTGGATATCAGTGTCTGTCTGTGACCTTGTATATGAGTGTGTGTCTGTGAGTGACTATCTATATAGGTGTGTGTCTGTCTGTGATTGTGGATATGAGTGTCTGTGAGTGACTGTGTATATCAGTGTGTGCCTGTGACTGTGTATATGAGTGTGTCTGTGAGTGACTATCTATATAGGTGTGTGTCTGTCTGTGATTGTGGATATGAGTGTCTGTGAGTGATTGTGTATATCAGTGTGTGCCTGTGACTGTGTATATCAGTGTGTCTGTGCGTGACTATCTATATAGGTGTGTGTCTGTCTGTGACCTTGTATATGAGTGTGTGTCTGTCTGTCACTGTGTATATGAGTGTGTCACACTCACATAACAGTCACTAATACACACTCGCATATAGCGGCATAACCACAGGGGTCGCATGGTGGTTTCACTTGCTTGCCTGGTACAGTCGAGGGTCCTGTGGGCCCAGTGGTTTCTAGTTATGCCTGTTTATTGTCTCCGTTTCCTACTTTAAACACCCCTCCAACCGTCTAACCATACTCTCCCCAAGCACATGAGCCCCTCTTGCATTCAGGTGCAATCCATCCGACTGTAGAGATTGTACCCCCAAAGCATAGCCTATTGTGCTAGAAACCCAAAGCCTTCCTTCTTACACCAAGACTTCATGGATTAAGCTCCATAATCTCCCACTGTTTTTCTGGTTAGACACATATAGACATGCAAACAGATTTGCCGACAGATAAGGTACAAAGATTAATAGACAGACAAGACAATTGGATAGAAAGATCAAAAGTGTTAATGACTGGGGCATTAAAAAGTGAAATGTCGTGCAGCTCCAGCCCATTTAGAGGGATTAGAGAGCAGCCCGGCAATTGCCCTCCTGCCCCCGTTGCTAGCCCTCCTCTACATGCAGGTTTAGAAGCGCTATGCTAAAGTGTTAAAGGGACTGTATCACCGAAGCATTGTTCACTGTGAATGTAGATAAACAATCTATCCATCGTGTTAGCAAACTTCCAAGCAAAGGCCTACAATAGAAGAAAAATATGTTTTAAATGTGTTTGTAGAGTCTCCTCTTTATGACATCACCTGTGGCGTCATATGCAAATTACACATTTCCCTTTGAAAAGCAGTACATTTGTATATCAAATCACAGGTGATGTCATAAGCAGGAGACCCACAGACACATTTCCTACCAATTTAGGCATTTACTTGCAATTTTGCAAATACAATATATAGGTCATTTTTTAATCGTCTTTTATTCTCTACAGTTACAGTAAAAACAATGTTTAGGTGATGCTGTCCCTTTAAAGCAGACCTAGCTCCCATTAATGAATCCCCGCGCAAAAGCTACTTTCATGAATATATTGGCACTTACAGCTCTATTGTGTTTAGAGGATAATATTTATATTGTACCAGTGTTCCCATATACTTCCTTTTTAATCTTTATAAACTTTCCTAATCTCTTTTATCACTGGTGCAGAAACCAGGAAATTAGGGTTTAAATGCCCTTAGAATTAAAGTGACTCTATCATTCTTTTACTCAGGAACACTTATAATAATGTTTAACCAATAAAACACAGACAGCTATTTTATCCAGTGCAGCACTGATATGTATTTTATATACATGCATCCCCGGATAAAGCAGCAATGGAGTGCTCCAAAGAAAAACAGATTGCACTCTATTGGGAAAAGTAATTTTTAAATGGTTTTCCAATTTGAATTTACGCCGATATTTTTTGGCGTACGACACGTTGTATTTTGTAACGCTGCTTATACAGTGAACGCAAGGAATGAAATATTATCAAAAAATGATCTATTCATTCAATTTTTTAATGTGTGGGGCGTCTCCTGTTTATCACCTTTCGGCTTGATATGCAAATTATGATGGAAAGTAGTTCATTTACTCATCAAGTCACGTGTGATGTAATAAACAGCTGTCCCCACTGACACATTTCACATGTGATGTAATAAACAGGTGTCACCACTGACACATTTAAAACATTGTTTTCTAGTTTATGCATTTGCTTGCGATACTAGGTGTAGATCAAATGTGGCATTTTTTTAATGCTCTATATTCACGGTATGAACAGAGTTTAGGTGACAAAGTCCCTTTAGTGCACAGTTTTTTTTTTAAAGTGGCAGCTCAATTTTAAATGAATAACTATGGCACTGTTGTTTTTTTAAATCTATCTGGAAAAAAGAAAATATGTATATATATATGTATAAATATATAATATTAATTTATTTAAAATAATAATAATTTACAATATTTAATGTGTCCTTTTTTGTGTGCCTCCTGCAACTCCCAGTTAGATATAACAACATCGCAGTCTTTGAAATCATAATTTGTCACAAACGGACAATTCCCACTAGGACATCAGCCTTGTGTCTACATATACCATATGGAAGCTGTTATCTGTGCAGTGCCTGTGTTAATGAATAGCCACCGGGTGCACCAGTTTAGTAATTGTAGGAGAGCACAGTTAAAGAAGTAATTACTAATTGAGTTGACAGATCAGCATTTCGAAACTCCCAGTCAAGCTGGAATTTGAAAAGATGCTTTTAATTATTTCCATCTCAGTGTATCATTGGAGGGATGTGAGCCAATGATTACTTGGTACACCTGAACATTCCATATACATGCTATTCAATGCTGCCTCAAAACATTTTTGTTTTACATTTGTAAAAAGGCACTTGTAGACCAAGGTCACCTTTTCCAAATATCTATAAATGTATCCGTTTGGTCCGAGGAAGAACAAGAAGGAATTGCAGGGACCTGAGAAGGGAATTGGAAAATTAAGGCCAAAGTAGCAGAGTTTGACGTATAACTGAATGGGAATATTTTTCCCAACTCAGATACTTTGTACAAGAAGAATGGGGAAATAATCCAAAAGACTCCAGCAAGATGAACAACATTCGCAACAGTGAAGGCTTTATTTGTGAATCTTAACAGTGAATTAGTGTAGTAACACTAATTGGAACCAATCAACGCGTTTCGCACAAGAGTGCTTAGTTATAAGCTGATAACAAATGCAAACAATTGTACTTACATACATACGTGATTAGTGAACATCAAGAACACAGCGGGATTGTGGCCATTCGGATGACTGGAGCACTAATAATCACAGTGATAGAAACGGCTTGGTAAATACGGAAAAAGGAGAATTGACAAACATAATTAAATAAATGCAAAAATAAATAAATATTAAGAGTCCTACTAATGTAAAATCCTACAAAGAAAACAAAACTTTCATAATTCCTCATAATAATTGTATCAAGTGTGATAGATATATATAAAGCCATTCAACAAACTTAATATAAATCCTTGGACAGTGGCCGCAAAGCTTGGGATAAAATGGCAGGTATAATGCAAATGAAAAGCAATTTAATTGTAAATTGGCATATTATAAACCCCTGTAAGACTTTGTTTGCTGCAATGAAAATACCAGGTCAGGTAGAAAGACAGGCAACAATTGTGTCAAAATATAATTTGAAAACAAAGTATCGGCCCTGGTGATACCAAGAGAGGGAGCCTGCACATATAACATATAACTTTCATTTTGTTTGTATTTATTAACAGAGCTTTAAAAACATATATTTATCAAGTATTTGGGACACCCGGCTTGCTGGTTTAATAGTAAATGGCATCTGTGCATTGAAACAAAGGGGGCTAATCTCTAGTGAACTGCATAAAACAGACATTAATAGCCAAGTTAGATTGCCAAGTTGACTATTTTTCCAATTCAGTTACTAATGCCTGATTTTTTGCAGTTCAGTTCAGTTAGCCCCCAATGTTTTTTATATTATTATATTATTATATATAAGGTATTATTTTTTAGCATTTGATGTTTTCAGCCAATATCATTACAATCTAATATAATTCACTCTTTTTGGGGGGCATGACAGAATATTATTATTTTGCAGATCTGCAGATGTTGCTTTGAAGAGCCAGATAAAGTTGTAGCATATTATCTAATAGCCTGGAGCAAGCGCTCGAATGCTTTCAAGTTATACAGGTTTTACTGGAATGTATGTGACTTGCTATTTGCATAAAGGAACACTAATAGGTGCTGCCCAGAGTCATGTGACACAATAATACAGGGCAGTGTAACATGACCAGGGCTAGTGTAAACTCTGCTTTCTGTATTTATATACAGTCTATCTTTAGCCTTAAAGGAACAGTAACATTTACTAAAATGCACTATATGCTTATTCCTTGAATACAAATATATAGTATGCCATATTATCTTTATAGGATGTTTAAAAAATTTTTTTTTTAAAAAGTAGGAATTTGTGCTAAATATTTCATTTTTATTTCAAGTTTACTCAGTGTGCAATAAGACATGTTAAGCAATATTTTTCTACATGTTCCATGTGTGGATTTGCATATTGAGATCTGTGTGCATCAATACACATAAAGCTAATCAACAGACTTCTATAATATGTAGCACTGCAGGCGATTGTTTAGATATTGTGTATCTGTCTGTATATCCTTGGATATGTATTGCTTTGCTTTCTCCCTTTTGTTTTATTTACTGATGTATTTATATTGTTTTATAGTATTATTATATACTAGAAACCTTTGTTCACTTTTGTATAATTGCATCAATTATAGAAATAGTGGAAACACAACGTATTTAATTGTATGTTTCCCCAGATGCACAAAGGAGTCGAATGCAGTGTATCTCTAAGTATCTCTCTGTGTTTGTGATCACTGTCTCTGGGATCTACCTTGCGCTGTGTTTTGCTGACAGGGAAGGGAGGCTGGAGCCTGTTTGGGTGATCTGGATTTTGTACAAAGATCTCTTCTTTTATGGTCAAAAGTGATTTAGTCATTTACACACTTTAACCCCACCCACCTATTCTTATTTACTGTTTCACCCACGAATAACCAGTGCTCAGCCAGAGAGATAAGTATTGCACTATCCTGCCAGACTTTCATTACAATCCAGCTGAACATGTAGATACAGGAGGATTTGAAACCACGGCTTGTGCCCTACCTGTCTCAGAGCTTCCTTGTTTGTATACAACCCCCGTCACCCAGATTTGAAACTCAGGATATGGATCAGCAAGCCCCCCTTAATGTCAGGAGGCAGAAATCTGAAAAAAGCTTCACATCACTGTGCTGTGCTGGCTCCAGACACCAACCAGGACTGAGCAAGGTATATATTATATATGTGTATAGCTAAATGCAATGTACACCCAGCTGTGTAACCAGGTAGTCTCACTGTACACGTCTACCATTTCATTATTGTGTGGGTGTTTCTGTAGTAGGGGCAGACAGCCTGCAGTCCTCAAACCAGCTAGCAAGTTTCACTTTCATCACCCCCGGCTGACTGGCTGGGCCTGATAGGAGTTGCCTGATGCTGGAGAAATATAAGCAGTGCATATGAGCACCTTCACCTTGGCTTTTATACCAGAGGGGTCTATTCACTAACACTGAACTGCAAGGGGAAAATCAGATGTTAGTAGCAGAGTTTGACACCTTCTATCTTTTCCAAATCAGCTATCACTTCCTGATTTTCCAAGTTCACTTGTCAGTTCAGTATCAGTGAAAAGATCTCAGAACGTTCAATGATTGTGTTGAACTGTGTGTAGTAATTAGTGAATGACACACGTATCATATGTAGTGGGATGGGGTCGATGTGTCGTCACGTATCAGAGTGATGGCTAAGTAAATATTTTAACGGGACAGCCCCGGATTTGGATGTTTTGTCCCAGTGTCCTAAAAAAATCCTCAGGAATCAAACATGTCCCGGCTTTTTAAAAATGGATCATTTTCTCATAATAAGAGTAGTCTAATTGGTTGAATTTGTCTAGTCATGAAACATATAAACGGAAGTAAATGGTTTCCACGTGGGCTGGTTTTTAGTCATTTGCCGGTAGGACTGTGTACTCAGTCCTTTTCTTTTGTCATTAATGTTGCTACTTAATCTTTCCATCTTGTGAATAGCCTTGTTACAGGCATATTTTTGGGGCAATTTTGTATTGCTTTTGTATGGCTCTGTTTTTATTTCCCCAAATGGGTCACCCTGTATATCAAGGATTCCCTAAGGATTTCTCTTTTAATTACGCTGCGCTATGGATTATGTCGGTGCTATACAAAAAAGAAGAAGCTTGTAATGAATGATGTTATCCATTTAAAAAGGGAAACAGTTAACATAAGTTAGGCTGCTGACATTAAAGGATTACATGGAGCATGCTGGCCCACTACAAATAATGATTTATTATTATTATTATTTTCCACTATGGACTGCAGGTAATATGTGCATAAGAAAATCCAAATAAAGCAGAAGGGACCAGAGGAGCTGACAATCTAGTAAACTATTGGGATGTTAAACATATTTAACTGACTTTATTGATTCTTGTTATTGGCAATGATAAATAATAAAAGCTGTAATAACATATATTAAGAGATAAAAAAAAAGCTACAATAATATATATATATATATATTAAAAGATGATAAAAAGGTTGTAATAACATATATAAAGAGATATAAAAAATAAAAAAAGCTACAGTAATATATATATATATTAAAAGATGATAAAAAGGTTGTAATAACATATATAAAAAAAAGTTCCTATAGTGTTGTGCTTATAGTAGACTGTAGTGTGATTAATTGATATCCTGCTTGAGCTATCATACAGACGGTCTCATTCACATTAGTGGAGATCTTCAATATGACGGATACTACCTCCCCTACACACTAAACTGTGCCCCCTTAGCTCAGGATGATCCTCGGATTCTCCACCAACCAGGACCAGCAGAATCCACAGACGAATAAGGTTGATGATGGCATGTTACTCGAATCATTAGACAAGACTAATGGTGGAATACAGCAGGAGCAGTGCTTGTAGCTCAATTCACACAGTCACTAGCCAAGACTTAGTGCAGGGTAAAATCACACCCTTAAATATACACAGAAAATACAATTGGCGTACAATGGGACACAACCCTTTCATTTACTCAGTACAGTATACTGTAGTGTTTTTATAGTCTATTTAGCCCCTGGTGCCTAACTCTGGGACTCCCTTGCGTTTATACTATCTGGGGAGCATTATTAAAGGTTATCCTCACAACCAGCATGTCTATGGATAGCTCTTGGTTCCCACTGTCTTTATATCAAATACTGTCCCCATTGGCCATTGAGGTTCCAAGCGACACCTCTATAAAGTTCCATCAGGTTGTGACAAAGTTCCTATTTGCTCAGCAGTTGCGCAGAGCCACAGTTCCAAATACCATGACCTATTAGTAGAGCATGGGATGAACTGCTATAATTATCTTAGCGGGAGAAAACAGTATTCTTCTGCTCTTCTCTTTCCTGTTTGTACCAGCGGAGAGTAATGACAAGAACAAGAATAGGATATGATGTCATATACCAAGCGAATCCAGTGTGCGACTCGCAAGGTGCAGCCCAACTGACATAACTATAGATATTCTCGTTAGCCATATAAATGCGTAGCTTTGTTTCAATAAAGTTGACTCAAACTGTTTTCAACTTCTTTTGTATTATGGCTGAGGAACCAGAAATTTTTCTATGGCTAATAAACTTTTTTTTACACTACTGCTGTAAGTAAAAAAAATGTAAAAACGTAATTACGTTCAATTACCAATTTACACCGATGCCCATTTTTCCTTCTTGGTAACCTTATACCGCGTCCATTGAAGCCATTTTTATGTTTGCTGAAATTAGCGTCTTTCTTGTTGGGCAAATTGAGTTCAGGCAGCTTAGTGCGGTATTGCAATTGTTATCCTTTATGAAAATGTCAAGTAATTACTGGAAACATCTAAAATCACAGAAATCTTAAACCACAGGACTGTTATCTTTGCTGACTTTTAAATAACAGTCATGTTCCATTGCAGAGGAAGATAATAGTCTGAGATACACTGGTTTTGTGGTAACTTGTTTCTCTCTGATTAGATTGTGTTCCTGGCTTTAAGTCACATACAGGCTTTTTGCTTGTGCGCTCGCTCACTTTGAGAACATGTTTTTGGCGTTCTCTTTGACAATTGAAATAATTGTTACTATTTGACTATATTCTTGACGGGCCTTATTTACTAAAGATTGGCTGTCTAGGCCAATTTTCAATCCCGAGGGCCCATTATTCTTCAGGATACTAAGTTAAAGATCCATTTTCCCTGACATTATACTTAACTTTCCCAATTCCATAGCAGGCTTGGCCCATTTTAGTTTCCCCTTCTCTCTGATATTATCCTTTAATTATGTTGCCCCATCTTTGTGTCCCCCAGTGTTCCCCACTCACCGCCATGTTTGATAATGGTGACAATGCACTCTTCAGGCTTTAGAGTGCCACAGGTGGCATGCATGCCATATGTTCGCCATCACTGGTCTAGGCTTTTGAATGGAATAATTGCAGTAATCACTAAGGCACTGATGACATCATCGTGACCTATGACCTAGAATTCTATGGCAATGGAATCTGTAGTACCATAACCCAGACTATATAAGTAGAGTGTTTGATGCTGGCTGTGATGATGGCATACTACATCATTTAAACCAATACTTGACACTGGGCATTAGCTTGGTGTACCACTGGGCTGCTTAATTCAGGAATTAAAAGAAACCTTCAAAATAGGTGTTCTAATAATTGTATATGGCTTCAGAGAGAAGGGGTACAGGTGTTTAGTTTACTTTGGGATAACTAAGCAGAGCACTATGGCTTATGAAAAAGACTATAAGTACAGGTTCAGAATGGATGCCAAGGGGCAGGGTGTAACTGGAAAGTGGAGATGTGTGGGCCACAATCAGCTGCTTCAAAACAGGCCTTCTTCTTTGAACTAGACATTATCAGATAAAGGAAGTCAGGTTATCTATTGTAGTGCTTATTATTTAAACAGGTAGCGTGCAATGTAGACTGGAATCACTAACGGACAGCGACTCTTCACTCAATATGGTAAACTTGCAACGGAAAAGCAAAAACTTAGAACAAGTAAAAAAAAAACACAGTTCAACTTTGTGTAGGGGCATCCAACATGCGGCCTTTCTGATAACAAGGTAATGTTACCAAATATTCCTGTATATTTCTGAAGATGCACTTCAGAAAAATCGTGGATGTCCCCTATAGCAGATAGATAGAATATGTAACATTATCTGTGAATTAAAGGCTACCATTCACACATCTTATATGACAATAAATTCATTTCCCCAAACCTGTTATTCCCCCCCCCCCCCTCCTGTAACAAAGTTTCAAAATTGCATATCTCAGCACAACCGAATAATACTTAGTGTTATTGATATGTGTGCATGAAATTGGAAACGGTTATTAAAACTTTGATGGCACTTAGCCTTGCAAGGGCGGAGGACAATTTACCCATTTCTATGTGGCACATCTGCATCTCAGGAAGCAGATGCCTTTTCTCTCCCTGGCGCCCGGCAACCAATAATTAATTTTTTTTATTTATAAAGCCAATTCTCCTCCAAAAAGTGAAAATTCTTATGGGACGAGCCAGGTTACTTTGAACATTCTTGGCTTGAAAATCCAACACAAAAGCGGTGCACATTTCATTTTTGTGTAGTCTTCTGTACTCCGACGTATTCAAAGAGTGGATCATAAATCTCTGAGTGTTCCATCAGGCTAAGCGGATACTATTAAACGATGATGTCATATTTAAAAGTCAATTGATTTCTCAGTCAGTCAGAAGGCCACAAAATAACCATTGTGGGCCAAATCCGGTCTGTTGGACACCAGCTGGAGCAATAAATCAAATGGGTTTTTATGTGTTAGATTTTTACTCTTTCAGCACAGTGCCCTCGTCCCTTAAATGTAGTGGGTCTAGAAGGGACATTGTGAGATAAGCTGGGAATTATATCCAATGGACTAAAAAAAAAAAAATGTAATGGAATGATTTGGAGGCTACGTCCTGCTTTTTGGAACAAAGGTGGAGCTCGGTGTCACAGCAGGATTCCTTCTATAGCTGACACATTTAACCTAAAAGTAATGAATAATAATAATAATAAAAAGAAATTGAAAAATAATAATGTACTAATGTATTAATATGATATTTTATAATAATGTAAATCACCTTAAAAGGGACGCGCCCACCATAAAATGAAAAGGTTTTATTTTTTTATTTTGTATTGTTGAGTTCAGATATGTCTTTTGTTTTTGTTATGTGACTGTATTTAACCCCTTAACGACAGATGACGTGCCAGGCACGTCACGGCAAATCGAGGACTTGCCGACAGCTGACGTGCCTGGCACGTCATGCACTAAACTGAGTAAAGAAAGCGACCAGCGGTCGCTTTCTTTACTCTAACGGTGTTGCTACAATGCCTCTAGGTAGAGGCATTGTGCAACACCCCCCAAATGTGCAGGGGCGCGCTACGATCACTCCACGGAGTGATCGTAGCAGCCATTTAAAAATGGCTGCGCCGGCTGCACACATGTGCTTAGAAAGCGAACGATCGTTCGCTTTCTAAGCATCTCCGGTGTTGTTAAAGTGCCTCGCCAGCGAGGCACTTAACAACACCGTTCTGCTCCCCAGAGCCGATGGTGGTCGCTCTCCTGAGCGACCCCATCGGCTCAGTAGAAGGGAACGCTGCCTATACAGGCAGCGCTTCCCTTCTAATGGCAAGAGCATCGGAAGTGAAAGTATTTCACTTCCGATGCTCTAGGGGGAGCCAATCGATGCCGGCACAACAGATCTATGTGATCTGTGTGCAGGCATGTATGATAAGTGCTCTGATGAGCACTTATCATACTGTCAAAGGCAATATTAGCAAATATTGCCTTTGACAAGTATTGATCTGCCTCCCTCACCTTACTAGTTATAGTAAGGGAGAGAGACAGATCAGATAAAGTAAAAAAATAAAATAAAATAATAAAACAAATATTTAATAAAATTTTAAACACCAAGGGCTTTTATAAAAGCCATTTAACCCCTTCCCTGCCATTGATCGCTGTGTACGCAGTGATCATACACAGCAGCACATTTTTTGCTGTCTGTGCATTTTTTAGGGGTTAATTTTTTTTACTGTAATTCATTACAGTATAAAAAAAAGCTCTTTTAAGAGAGATTAACCCCTTTCTTGCTGTAGATCACTGCCTAAGCAGAGATCTGACGCAAATGCAGCAATCTTGCTGCAGAAGCATTTTTAATTTTTTTAAAACTTTTTTATTACACCCGTCACGTGTTAATTATACCCGCTAGGGGACTACGTTTAACATCATTTTTTTTTTTAAATAAGAGCTATTAACCCCTTCCTTGCCGTATATCACTTCCTAAGCAGCACATATGGTCACTGCCTAAGCAGTGCATATGGTCACTGCCTAAGCAGCGCATATGGAGCAATCTAGTCGCAGAAGGATTTTTTTTTTGCTATCAGCATTTTTTTTGTCAGACTCGCTAGGGGTTAATTATACCCACTAGGGGATTACGTGTATTCCTTTTGAAGCTGTCTGAACACGTGTATAGCGATCAGTAACAGCCGATCAGTGGCAAAGGTGGTTTGGTGATTTCTCAGATGAGCATCACCATTCGTCTGGTTCGATCAATATTGGTAAATATTGTTCTGACCCATATGGATCTGCCTCCCTCTCCTCACTTGAGTTTTAGTGAGGGAAAGAGACAGATCTGTATAACATAATTTTTTAATTGTAATAAATTAAATAAAATGTTAAAAAAATTGTGAGTCCCAAGGGCTTTTATAAAAGCCATACCCTTTGTATAGTGTAGTGTATTAACCCCTTCCCTGCCACTGATCACTGCACAGCAGAAATTTTTTTCTTGTCTGTGCATTTTTAGGGGTTAATTTTTTTGTACAGTACTACAAAGGCTCTTATAAGAGCTATTAACCCCTTCCTTGCTCTACATGTTCAAATTCCAAGTTTGAAAATCAAAAAGCGCACCTCTCAAATGTAGCCTTTCAACACCCAACAAAGCTGACAAAGCTATGCATGGGTGGTATCCCTGTGCTCGGGAGATGTTGCTGAACATATATTGTGGTATTGTTTGTCAGTGACACATACCGAAATATGTGAATTTGTGTCTAAAGTACAATGTATGTGGGAAAAAATACACAATAAAATGACTACCACAAACTTTGACAAAGGCTGGTGGTAGAATTGGTGCATGGAAAGTGTTAAAATAACACCATTTAAAATAGCCTAGGGTGTCTACTTTTACAAAATATATACTTTTTGGGGTAAAATACACTGTCCTACTTTAAAAAAAAGTCCCAAATGAAAGATGGGCTCAGGCTGGCTACACGTCAATATTCCAAGTTGAAAATGCGCACCTTCACAATGTGGCCCTTTTAGCCCCCAAACAACCCAACAAACCTATGCATGGGTGGTATCCCTGTACTCAAGAGATGTTGCTGAACACTTATTGGGGTGTTATTTGGCAGTGACACATACCAAAATCTGTAAATTCATGTCTGAAGTACAAGGTTTGTGAAAAAAAAACACAAAAAAATGACTACCACAAACTTTGACAAAGGCTGGTGGTAGAATTAGTGCATGGAAAGTGTAAAAATACCACCATTTGAGATAGCCTAGGGTGTCTACTTTAAAAAAATATATGGGTTGATGTGGTAAAATACACTGGCTGGTTTCAAATATGTCCCAAATGGGACATGGGTGCAGGCTGTCTGCATGTCAAAATTTCAAATTGGAAAACCAAAAACTTCACCTCCCAAATTTGGCCTTTTACCCCCCAAACAATCCAACAAACCTATGCATGGGGGGTATCCCTGTACTCAAGAGATGTTTCTGAACACTTATTGGGGTGTTATTTGGCAGTGACACATACCAAAATCTGTAAATTTATGTCTGAAGTACAAGGTTTGTGAAAAAAAAACACAAAAAAATTACTACCACAAACTTTGACAAAGGCTGGTGGTAGAAATAGTGCATGGAAAGTGTTAAAATACCACCATTTGAGATAGCCTAGGGTGTCTACTTTTAAAAAATATATGGGTTGATGGGGTAAAATACACTGGCTGGTTTCAAATATGTCCCAAATGGGACATGGGTGCAGGCTGTCTGCATGTAAAAATTTCAAGTTGGAAAACAAAAAACTGCACCTCACAAATTTGGCATTTTAGCCCCCAAACAACCCAACAAACCTATGCATGGGTGGTATCCCTGTACTCAGGAGAAATAGTAGAATCTATTTAGCATGTTTTTTCGTTCGCTATTGTCGATGAGGAGAAGTTGTTTCAAATAAAAACAAAGAAATTTGTGTATTTTTTTTTTTTTTACCATATTTTATTATTTTTTTTTAATAATATGATAAGATATGATCAAAAATATGGCATCCATAGAAAGCCCTTTTTGTCCCGATAAAAACAATATATAATATGTGTGGGTACAGCAAATGACGAAGAAGAAAATTACTGCTAAACACAAACAGCACAGAAATGTTAAAATAGCCATTGTCCAGAAAGGACAAAAATGTTTCAAAGGCTCTGTCCTTAAGGGGTTAATAAAATATATAACTAAACAAGAGTGACTGGGCGCCGCCATTTTGTGAAATATAGTGACTTTACAGAAAAAATGTCTCACTTTGTGGCTGCAGTCTATAAGTCTGAATTCTGATCATAGACTTGCATTGAGTGGGAGGGTAATGTAACTATTATATCACAAGGGGGCGGAGTTATGATCCTGTTTGATCAGGTGAATCTCCTCTCTTTGGAGCCAGTAAGAGAGAAGGGGAGTATCTTATGATATCATCATGCAGGCTTTGGCAACAGTTGTAGTGAGACTGGCTGGAAGTTTGCATCATGGGAAATATTTACAAAATTGAGCCAGGAGATAAACACTTAATTTTACTTTTCCTTTTATATGCAGTTAATTCAATCATATATATATATATATAACAGTAGCATATGATTTATATATTTATATATTTATATATTATCTAGTTACATCTTATGTAAGTGGTAGTGTCCCTTTAATATAACAACATATTATTCTTTTAATGTTGATCTACTTGATTTTTAGCTATTTTCATGTATTGTAAGTATTTTATTAATACTTTACTTTAATTATTATTTTATAGATAAAATATATCTATAAAATATTTTATATTTTTAAACTTTGGCCAATTTTGGGAGGATTCGGCTATTTCCGTATTATCCAAAAGCACTCCCAAAAGAATTGGGGAGGAAAGTGGCTTACTATTTCGGTCTTCAATAAAATAACCCTCAGCCAATTAACTTGCTACACAAGGGAGCATAATACAGGTATTGTCAGGATTACAGCGTTGGCAGATCTCTGCTGGATGAAAGGTGTAACCTGTAGTAAATCACTGGGATGTGTATAGCTATCTATGGTAACTGAGTTGCAAAGTTATTTGTTAGACAATGGTGTAGTTCTAAAATACATATGGGTCGATTCACTAAAATTCCACTTTGGAGGTTGACCTTCATTTTAAAACTTAGTTCAATTCGGCAAGCGAGTTTGACTTGGTAAAAAAACCAAGCTCGGAATCTTTCCCATTCAGAGTAATGGGGGGTGAAATGATTGAGACTAAGTCATACTTGGGTGCCGAATCTGACTTATTCTCAAAATGAAAGTCGACCTCCACAGTCGAATTTTTGTGAATTGCCCCAATTTTGTCAGACTTGGGTCACTTGCGCTTTAGGTTCTATTTAAAACATTTCGGCTTACACGCATCTTCACAAACTACTCCTACTCAGTATTTTAGGAGCTATTCACGAGAAGTTAACTTACAAGTGAACTGCAGAAATAGGAAATTCTCCAACTTGCCCATCATTCAGCTTTAAATGCCTGGGGTCTGCAGTTCACTTGAATAGCCCCAATTACTTTACATCTTCACATTAATCTGAGCACAAAGGCTGCTTTATTTTTAAAATGTAATTAATTTGTGACACATTAGAACAACATATGATACACCTATGTGTAAACCTCTGTGACCTTTTATGGCAGGCGTTTCTTGATACAGGTAGATCCTCACAATCTTCCAAATATAGAACCTGTTAATTTGAGATGATCTCAGGCTCATGCTACACCCTCCCTACTTAATCCTCTGCCTAGGTAACGCCATTCCCTAGTAACCCCGAACTGCTCTATCACTAAAAGTACGTCACCTTATCTAGTTATGTTTTTATATATTTACACACCCGTCAGACTCACACTGAATGGCACAGGCCTTCACACTCAAGGGTCTACTCAATAAAGAGAGATATGGGCCTTTCAAACTTTAGACCAAAGTATCCGAGTTGGAAAACAATCTTCCATTCAGTTGCATTGGAGATTTTTTCCAACTCAGCTCCTGTCTCAGTTCCTAGCAATTCTCTCTTTATTGAGTAGACCCATTAGATATATAATACACACAGATATAACTGCTTCAAGGCCGGGGCAGGTATTTTTTCTCAGTAGAGAGTGCTGTGCCTGTCTCCTGTACTTTCTCTGTGCTCTACAGATGCATAGAGACACAGTGCTGAAAGAACCCCTAGGAGCCAGCTATATACACATATTTAATGTCCCCCCAGCAGTGCACCCACCCTGACTTCCCTTGCCGCGCTTTATTCTCCCCTAATATTTTATTGGAACTGTGTGTACTTCTCTATCCACAATAAACGCTTTATTGTTTATATTATTCTTTTATACGGCAGGTTACAATGAATACAGGTCCGCAGTATCCATCAGAATAATTAGCATGCGGTAATGTCTTGTCATAAGCTTTATTAACAGGTGATAATATTATAAGCCTCTGATAGACACATGATTGAATCATCCATTAATTGGGAAAGCTCGCATTTTATAAGCATACACTGCCTGCTACATTGTTTTTGAGATTTGTCTTAATTGCAGTTGTCTTGATAGCTGGGGGCTTTAGTTAATTGCCTGTAAACGCCTTATGTTAGCACAGTAGCAAAAACTAACAATCAGGTAACTGTGCCATATGTGTCCTCTCTGCCAGAACTGGATTGATAGCAACAATGCCCAATTCCCAGCATGCAGTGCATCGGTGCCAGCAATGCTTATCCTGATAAACAATAGAATGTTCCAGAGTTTTAGATGCTAATGACTTGGCCCTAGAATTGCCCCAAAATATAATTTGCTGATAATCTTCATCAAAACGTGTTCCCAAACATCTTTTCAGAGTCATCTTGGCCCATATTGGGGACCTTGGTAACTTCAGTGTAACAAGCTTCAAAATGTATGCAGGTGGGTTCAGTGCTCCCCTATGATGCACCGGATTTAAAGGGGTATACTCCGTATTTATTTCTGATTGTAATTCTGCAAGGATTTCTTACCTCCCTAGTTTGCATGGTTTCCAGTGAGCTGGAATGCAATACATTTTCTCAGCAGCGTACTCTTGCTTTCACCCATCCATTTTTTATGATAGAAACATTTAAATACATAAAGGGAATCAACACAGTAAAGGAAGAGAGTATATTTAAAAGAAGAAAAACTACCACAACTAGAGGACATAGTCTTAAATTAGAGGGGCAATGATTTAAAAGTAATATCAGGAAGTATTACTTTACTGAGAGGGTAGTGGATGTATGGAATAGCCTTCCAGCAGAAGTGGTAGAGGTAAACACAGTCAAGAATTTTAAGCATGCGTGGGATAGACACAAGGCTATCCTAGCTATAAGACCGGGAACGGGGGACTAATAAAAGTATTCAGAAACATTGGGCAGACTAGATGGACCGAATGGTTCTTATCTGCCGACACATTCTATGTTTCTATGCCAAGGACAGGACATGGGATGTGTTGGGGGTGAGGCAGATACTAAGAGGGGCTTATCTTACCTCTCCCAGCCATTATTGTGGCATGAATGGCTGCGTAAACCACAAGCTTATTTTAACTCCGGGAACTATTTAAATGTAGGGTTAACTCTTCCGTCCACAAATTTTCCGAATGATCCAGTGACGTCGGGTTCAAACTGTGCTTTGTTTCATCGTAATGGAAGTCATTCTGTTTCTTGTGAGAAGAAAGGGCTTGAAACGAGCTCCTGTGCCCTGCAGTTCTAAACACACCATGCTTTTAAAGATAAACGTGACTTTATCTGTTGGAAGCGTTACCGCTATTTGTGCTAATCGGATTAGCTGTGATTGGATTATGGCTACTAATAACAGAAGCTGTGAATGTTTGCTGGATGCAGGAGAAACTGGGTTAAATAGGTCACATTATTATTCCGCTACTTGGAGGAAGTGGCTGATGGGTTCAAACAAGGAGAATCATTGTTTCTTCAAAAAAAGGAAGAAAATACAGTTTATTAAAAAATGTATTGTACATTTTGAATGCATCAAGTATCTTTGCCACGGGAGTGTCTTAAAGGACCAGCTCCTCCTTAGGAAAAGCGGAGCCGAAATACCCTGGCCTCTTGCATGGTACCCCCAGCGGGAAGCTCACAAGATTTTTTGCTTGCAAATGGGTCTATTTAATAAAATTCGACTTGGGAGGTCGACTTTCATTTTGAGACAAAGTCAAATTTGGAACCCCAGTTTGACATAGGAAAAAAAGACCCAGGTCCGAATCATCCCCATTGAAAGTAATGGGAGAAATGATTGAGGCTTTTCTGACACTAACACAGGTGCCAAATTTGACTTAGTCTCAAGAATGAAAGTTGATCTTGATCAATGGGAAATTTTAGTGACCAGACCCTTTAGAGTACACACCAGCCCCACCCCTTAAAGGAGTCTACATCTGAAATGGCAGCCGAATCTCTTCTATATGAGGGATCCAACATCCCAGACATATGTCCATGTAGATAGAAGGAACGAGGCACCCACATCTGGACATACCCTATTTAATTATGGCATGAAGAAGACATGTGAATTCCACTCCACCACGGACAGTTTTAGTTTAGTTTATCATTTTATCACTATTTCATTAACTCACAAGTATTTGGTTTGCAGCGTCTACAGACCCTCCCACTCATTGGACTGGAGGATGGAAGGAAAACCCAACACAATTGGTGCAAAAAGCAAACTATGGTATATGGTAGCTATACTTGCGTATTGCACAGGAGCTTGCACAGAGCACACATACCGTACAGCTAGGGTTGCTTAGTCAACCATTTTTAATGCTAGACATATGTAACTTTAACATGCTCTATTGCAGAATATAGAAGACAAGGATGTCCAGTGGAAAAATAATGCCTGAAGTGGACATCCTAATACCATCTCAGCAGGAATGTGTAATAATGAAATGTCCATCATGCTGTAATAGGCTAATGATTGACAAACACTCCATACGTAACGTGGAGCTGTCACCCACTCATGTTTCATATATTACGAATGAAGGATTTATCTTCTAGTCATTGTTTGAAGATGACAAGTGATTGGCCTCTACCTCTAATCGACATTAGTATTATCTCATTTTCTGTCGTTTCAGGAATGTCACAGGGCCTTTTATTCCTATCTAGTAATCCACATTCGGTGTCTTGAGGAATGGTTTTGGGAGTACAGAGGAAATGTCTGGCTTTCATTTGACCTTGGGAGGGTTTTTTGTGGTTACAGTATATACTGTAAAGCATAGCTTTTACAAACAAGGTATTCCATCGGAATAGTTAGATTGTTATCACTTGAATCGCTAGCTGACCATGACTGTGTCTGAATTAAATCTGTCCTCTATTGTTCTTGGTAGCAGCACAAATTACACTTCTCTTAATACCCTGCCAGGAAATTCAAATTATTTTCTTTAAGAACTGTTTTGTTAAATAATTTACTGGACAGTCACGATAAAGATATATTGTTGTGCCCTGTATACAATTAACTGCAAGTCTTTTACATAATGTGCCATCCATCTGTCCCTTGTAGGGTGACAAGTTTGGGGGCTAGTCACTAACATTGAACTGACAAGAGAACTGCAAATATCAGGCATTAATAGTTGAGCCGGAAAAGGTCTTCAGTTCACCTATATGTGCAGCTCAGCTTTCAGTGCCTGATGTTTACAGTTCACTTTTAATGAAAAGCCCCACCAGTCTCCAATATGATTAGTTCTTTGTTCCTAAATATTTAAAAGCAGTCCTGCAGCCTTTTCAGTACTATAAATCCAAATTGTGTGCCATTTTACAAGGCTGTTGGATGATTATTTAATTTAAAGTTCCCAAAAAGCCGGAGGGGATAAATTTGCTACCCTATGCGTCGGTTTATTGCTGTGGGGTTCTGTGGTGGACTGCTTACCAAATTGCTCAAATCTGAGGGTCAACTCATTAAAGAAAGAATTGGAGGAAACTGAGACGGGAATTTCAAACTCTAGGCCAATGTTGCCGAGTTGAAAGAATTCTCAGATGCAGCTGAATGATCTGTGATCTGTATCTGGCGCTATATAAATAAATGTTCATGTAATGTAATACAACTGTATCAATATGAACATTACTCAAGCTGTAAATGCAGAGAATAAAAACGGAGGAAAAATAATCTCTACATTGTGTTATCAGACTAGCAAACAAATACTTAAAATAAGAGAAATATGCACTTTAAACCTGTCTTGTGGTGTCTTCTGTGTATGACATCACCTTGTGGCTTAATATGCAAATATTAATATATTAATATGCACATATTTCCCAAATGAGTTCAGACTTATTAGGTATTATGGGAGATGTGTACACAATCTGTAGTATTGGTTTAACTCTCATGGCTGCAGGTTCAGTTCCCAGTGGGGTACTCATTCCTTCATCCCTCCAAGCTAGGTAAAATGAGGACCATTAAACTGGGTTATAGTATCATCACCTGGATGTTGCCTAAAAGTAACATCGACAGGACATACTTGAAAACCACTTAATATCTGAACATATCCTTCCTGGCTAAACACATTATTATTATATCCTCAGATATAGCAGCAGCTTGTCAAGATTTTATTCTGAACTTTACACCTTATTGATCATCATATTAAATGTTTCATTTGATGAGCAAAGTTCTATGTTTGACTCTGTGAAAAGGTTTACATCAGGGGTGAATGTGTGTGTCAATTTTTGTGTTGTAGCCTGCAGAGGAGCAGGAGATTCACGCTTTGATAAATGGATCACAGTTAAATGAATCCAGCTTTCAGACAGAGGAGTGTGTGTGTTTTGGGACAAACATTATGTCTGGCTGGGATGTGTTTAATCCTGCTGGATGTCATGCTTCTGAATCTGGGTAGAAATCATTTGGCTCCCATACAAAGGACAATTCTGTTTGTGGAACTGCCCACTAGTAATGGCCTTAAAGAACCACTAAGGTTTAAAAATAACCCACTGCTTCTATAACAGAAGCAAAAAATGTTCTTAAGTAGTACTTGGACTTTTGACAAATCCTTGGGTACTTTATGGACAATCCATTAGTGGCCAGGATTCTGGATTTAAAGAGACAGTTCCACCATAGCTTATTTTCCGTATATATTGGACCTGCTTCTAATATATGTGAAACACACTTTATTTTTAAATTTAAAACAATTCACGCTTCAACTGTAGTTTTACATTGAAAATATTTTAACGGGTTTCTCTTAATTTAGTGACAGCTGATAAATAATATCAGTGACTCTATTAAACTGTATTTGCAGTTTTAAGAAGGTTGGACATGTTGAGAAATAAATGGTAAGATGGATCTGTTTCTTTATCTTTACACGAGGCAGTACCTTTGTGTTTTCAGACACTGTAGGTCGAACTGTCCCTTTAAATACACATGTATCAGAGTTCACGGCTGGTGAAAGAGGTTCTTTCTCTGTAAGAGATCATTGCTTTCTCTCCATAATGATAAGGGAGATCTATCTTACACTGATTGTCAATGAAAAAGGGCTGACTTGTTTCCCCAACGATCTTTTAAACAGACAAGGAACAAGGACGTTTAATTAAGGGGCTAGCAGTTTGTTGCTTTACTAACTGGAGAAAGGAAATGTAGTTTAACTAAAAGGTTGAAGTGTAGACATTTTGAATATAAATGCTTTAGTAAAAAAAGATTACAAATAAAGTACCTTACCGAGCCCCCTCTCTGCTTCTATAGAACTACCAGGGGGCAGCCATCTTGGGTCATATCTTCCGTCATCTGACCAAAGTTTCTAAACAACATGTCTGACCCCTGATAGAACTATTCAAGCACTGAGTACTCAGTATGTTTCACTTTATTTGTATTTTTTCATTAAAGCATTCGTGTTTTAAATGCCATTACTTGATGTACTCCTCAAATTAAACAAACTTCATTTTTGCCAGCAGTTGTCTTTCAATGTCCATTAATGGATAAATGCACATTATTCAGGCAAAGATATAAGCATCGCTAAATGTATAGAGGATGGGAGTATTTAGACATTTGATATACATGTTGGTACAAGATCTGCACTTGAAGCACATGCTAAAGTGTGCTTTAACTATAGTACAATAAATACAAAAAGGCTACAGAGACCGTGGATGAGCTTTATTCATTGGGAACTCCCTATTTATTTATGATGACAGTTTTACCATTTGTTAAAACCTCACCGACCAGTTTAAATACTCCTACTACCAAACAAGCCCTTATTACAAGAAAATGGGCGTAGAGATGGTGAAGCAGCACCCCAGGGACAATACCTCGGGAAGGAAGAAGAAGAAGGGATGGGCCTTTATTCCTACTGGTCATCCATATCACCACCTTCTACTTCTAGGGTTTATGTCCCCCGTTAAGCACAGTGTTTTTAATGCATCTGTGTAGTCTCCTGCTTATGACATCACCTTGTGGCATGATATGCAAATTACATATTTCCCATTGAAAAATAGTTATTTTGCATATCAAGCCAAAAGTGATGTCATAAGCAGGGGACTCCACAGACATATTTCAAACCCTCTTATTTTATGCATTTATAGGCATAGATAATGTTTCTTCATGTTTTATTATCTACATTTACGGTATAAGCTATGTTTATGTTGCTGGAGTCCCTTTAAACACTTGTTTAGATAGTAAGTCAGATGTAGACCAAAAGATAGGCACTAGTGTCCCAGGCAAGGTATGTGAACATTAGAATATCATTACATTTACTGTCAGAAAGTCCACTTCTTCCTTTAGTTACCTATATATTTCCTTTGGGTGTTGATTTTTGAACCCGCATGTACATACCTCCCAACATTTCAAATTCCCAAAGAGGGACACTTCTATTTTTGTGGGAGTGGCTGAAAGTGTAGCTGTGGGTGGGGCTTTATCTGAACATTTTCAACAACTTTATGGCCTATTGGTATCTATTAATATAATTTGATAAGTCACTTTGAACAAGAATCAAGTATTTTATTTACATCGATTAATATAAAAACCCATTTTCTGCAGTTTAAATACAGTTTATTGTGAGTTGTATTGCTCTGGAGCTCTGTGATACAGTTATAAAAGCCAAACATTCAGAGCTCCCAGAAAAGAGGGACAATAGAGGAGGAAAGAGGGACTTGGGCGCAAAATAGGGACTGTCCTTCCTAAATAGGGATACTTGGGAGGTATGCATATATGTTATTTAATCTGCGAACTGTGATATTGCTGAAGGGGTTTCTATTTGCTTTCTTATGGATCAACAGCGGTAAACACGGGATAGGTAAAGGGTTTATCTTGATGGACGCAAGTCTTTTTTCAACCTAAAATACTATGTAACTATATATATATATATTTATATATATTTATATATATATACAGATCCAAACGAAAGCACGCACTCACAGGACTTTGAAAAAAAGTCGATGTTTTAATTACTCACAGTAACATAGTATCCATATGAGCATATGATCGACGTTTCGGTCCACACTGTGGACCTTTATCAAGACCTCCTCTTCTATTGTCTTTTCTGGGAGCTCTGAATGTTTGGCTTTTATAACTGTATCACAGAGCTCCAGAGCAATACAACTCACAATAAACTGTATTTAAACTGCAGAAAATGTGTTTTTTTTTATTAATCGATGTAAATAAAATACTTGATTCTTGTTCAAAGTGACTTATCAAATTATATTAATAGGTACCAATAGGCCATAAAGTTGTTGAAAATGTTCAGATTAAGCCCCACCCACAGCTACACTTTCAGCCACTCCCACAAAAATAGAAGTGTCCCTCTTTGGGAATTTGAAATGTTGGGAGTAATTAAAACATCGACTTTTTTTTATATATAAAGTCGGCATTTTTCATATGTTGCACGGAGATCGGTATATGTTACTTTGCTAGTGAGAGTAAAGCAGTGGATAATTTTCTATGCTTTACCTACCATACCTGCTAAATGCCCCCCTGCCTGTGCGCACATATTGATGGTGTTGCTCAGATTGGTGAAAGTGTCTGATGAGACCCCTGAAGCATGTAGCATGCCTGAACAATCAATAGTTACAGAGAGTGTGCTGTTGAGGCAAAAAACCCAATTAACAAAGCTAATTAGATTGGGATTATTAGGTAACAGGACCACCTACACTGACTTAAACGAACAGCTCAGTGAATAATGAAATAGCACATTGCACTGCATCCTGCAGCCAGAAGCATTCTAGCTCTGTGAAGCGAACCTTATCCCCAGTAAGATGAGAGCAATATATCTTGCTTTATTTTGGATTGAAATGTTTCCGGCATTTTGTCCATATAAGAATTTGTCTTCTTAAAAAAATTGAGTATTCTGTATTTAAAAAAAAAAAGCCCATCCCCATATTCATACATACGTACCAGTAAATTGCGTAGAGGAATCTTTTTGGGATGTTGGGTAATAGTAACATCCCCAGGATGTACTTGAAAAGGAGAGGATATATTGATGTCCCTGTCTGGTTATACAACATTATTGATTAGTATTAGTATTATTGTATATGCAGCTACATGTGGTGTTCTGTTTTATCTGTAACTTTCTGTGCCAAGTAATCAGAAACGTCCATGCAAGTTACCAGACAAAGATGGCTTAAAGAGGGACCAATGACAGAAGGTATTGATTGATGTGCACACAAAAACCAATGGTCGTTGGACTGTCTCTCTCTGCAGTAACTGAGCTGTGCTTCATAAGATAGAAGTTCCCTAGTCTTTGCTTCTCTAGAGGAAGATATTTTTTGAATGGTGCACAATTAGTGGTACTTTCTGGGGTTCGAGATACAAGTGGAATGTTAATACCACCATCGATCCGTCCATTTCTAACACCTCATGTGTCTCCGGTACCGATATTCCCATTTAGATTGCAAGCTCTGTGTATCAGAATGTTTTTCATTGAGTGGGTTCTCTTTCTAGGTTTTTTTTCACTGCCTTACCTTTTCCTGATAACACTGTTGTTAGAACACACCGTCTTCGAGTTGCGACTTCAAAAACAGATGATATTACACATGCCGGTTATATTTAATGGGCTATTCGAGCGCTCGTGTTTAACCATCAGCGAGGTGATTGGATTTCTGACTGCAGTCAAGTGTAGTTACACGGCAGTCTGTCACATACTCTCCTGTGGCATGTCCAAAGCGGCTGTGTGTATACTGTTTGCAATTAGAAAGATAATAAACACACAGTTCTTCTTTCGCGGCAGTTATGCTTAACCCTTTGACTCCCAGAGGGACTCACGTGAAATAAATCTACTTAATTGAGGAGGATCTTTAATAATATGTATTTAACTAATGGGATAAGCCAACAAATCCTCTATTTTATTACTACATTATAAAAATAATTGATATATGAATGAAGAAGTTAAACACAAAACGAAAAATGAATCAGACATGAAGTGTGTTGCCTCCTGTTGATGACATCACCTGTGAACTACTTTCAATGTGAAATGTGTCATTTGCATACCAAGCCGCACGGTGATGTCATCAACAGGAGACACCCCATACACTTTTAATACATTTTTATGGTAAGTCAATCAAATTATTTTCGGTTATTTTTATTCTGTGTATTTACAGTGTAAGCAATATTAAGGTGACTGAGTCCCTTTAAATTATATTGCGCAAGGATGTGTTAAAACACAATTTCAAAGTTTAATTGCCTTTTGATGCTGCACACTGGACCAGAAACACCCAGATACAGGGAGAAAGAAAAGCGCCTATCTACTCTCAACAGTCCGAAATATGGACGATAAGCTTAAGTGTGCTTACTTTCCCAAACAGCTAGTTAATCCCAAGAAATGCTGACACAAGTTAAGGGGATGGAGGTTTTAATTTAAATGTATGTGCCGGACCACTTCATAATACAGGTTGCAAGTATGGGGAGATTAAAGTTCCATAAGTGGAACTTTGTCCCTCTCCAGTTTCACTTGTATGAACTTACGTCTTCCAGAGGACCTTTGACCTGCAGAGTTCCAGAACAGAGAACATAAAGATGTTGTAATTGATGCTTGAAATACAGAAGTATCAATGCAAAGACTGTATGGAGCAAAAAAAAAATCACCTTTACTGTGATGTAGCTCTCAATAAAGAGACAATTGCAGGGAAATGAGACAGGAATTTCAAATTTAAAGCCAAGTAGCTGAGTTGGGATAATTCTCCCATTCAGCTACATCAGAGAATATTACCAACTCGGCTACTTTGGCCTTAAAGGGACACCAAATGTTATTTTTCACTTGTGTTTCTAATAAAGAAGTACAAGTGAAATTTTAGTTGTTCCTATTATGAGGATAACATGGCAGGTACTTTTGATAGTACACGCCAATCATCCTCTGGCCGACAGCTGCCATGCTTCCATAGGAAGCAGGCAGCTGTCTGGTCGGCGACCGGCTCTCTCTGCCCCTAGTGTTTGCATGGGATCAGCAGACCCTGCAGATCCCATGCGAAAACGCCCTCGCATTAGGATGTCAGAGCAGGATGAGCCCCCAATCTGATTGGCTGTGCACGTGCTGATATTGTCATCACTCGACAACCAGGAACTGCTGTGTCTCGCATGTGAGACACAGCAGATAGTAAACCCGCGTGTATCTATTAAGATACATGTCGGGTTTACTTAAAAGTCCCAGGACATATTTTGTTTAACCCTTGCTTCCTTCAAGGAAGCAAGTGTTAAACAAGGTTTAATGTTTCTTTAAGTTCGTTATTGAGTCTATATAGCGGTTTTGCAGACTGCTGAAACAGTATCTCAATGTATCCATTTCTGATTGGTTCTGATTTAAGTATAGAGATGGCAAAAAAAGACCCAGTTTAGTTCACTGCACTAAAACCCTGAGTGCAAAGGGCAAGTAACATTTCTAACACTTAAGGGCAAAACAGTCTCCATTATTGCAGACATTCACAGTGTTTCTTTCGAAAGACGACTTAACATAAGATCGTGTGAGCGGATAGATAACTAAGTCAAATACCGGCAGGTGAAAAAAAAAGAAAAAAGCGAATTAATTGTATATCTGAGTTGATGCACAGATAAAAAGCTGAAACGTCTTGTTCATAGTAATTTATTTTCCATTAGAATTAGCGTCCCTTGTTGCTGTCCCATATTTTCTACTTGATAATACATTTTGCTAAATGGCAGGAGAGAAAGAGAATCCATGTCTGAAATGTAATTCTCCAAAAACAAGCACGACTTGGGAAAAAGGATGTAGCATTTGCTGCCCAGAGTGTTGTGGGCTTATTATATATGTATATCAATGAGGGCAATATGTTCCGCAGACATGTACTCAAGTCTATCCGGTATTAAGCTTTCGTAAGACGACTCGCAGTCTAAGCTTGTTAATTAGGAGTAACTGTAGCCTTCTGATCCGGTAGACTGGTCACATGGCTTCAGAAACATTATCCAATTGGATGGGCTTGGCAGGAAGCCCATTGGCGTATTCCCAGTAATGACATCCATCCGGCCCCAGGATGATAGCGATAGAGGACACTCAACGGTTCTTATTTCATATTGGCCCAAAAGGCTATAGTGAAAGGCCCAACAGCCATGCTAGGAAAGAAAATCATAGCACACTATATTAATAATCTGTACTGTTCCCATAAGATTATTTTTTTTTACCGTACCTTACACTTGTCTTGTTTTGGGGTAGGTGTCCCATGGTCTTACAATGCTTCTCAGGCAACCTGCTTCCTTGGTCTCTTTACTGCTTGTGTTTAGCCTTTTTATCAGTTGATTAATCACCCGGTAGAACGTTGCTTAATCACTGAGCAGTGCCTCCACATTCACAGCTGCCGTGCCTCCTACTGACCATCCTGGATGGTGAGGAATATGAGGCTTTTGTTGACATTAGCTGTTGATGATCATAGAAGCAGAACTAGGAAAGTGTGTTGTGCTTTTATGTAGAGTCCACTTTATACCTATTAAATCCGATTCTGAACAATACATCTCATTTATGTTCCTTGTCCCAAACCAGCTAATGCAAATGCAAACCAAGAGCGCTAGAGCTGAACTAAATCTCTGTACCTCTGCAGTAACTATTCACCTGCTCTCACTGCTCTGCATATTTGTTGTCCCGAGTACTTTCAGTCCCTGAATCTAGGACTTCATCAGACCAAATGAGAGGCTGGGATCAGCACTATAAAAGAGTTAAGTCAGGTATTACCTTGTTACCCAGAATTCCATTTCTTGACATTCCACTTTTTAAGGTTCCATTGGACAGGGTCCAACCGATCTTAACAAGTGTGGGCCCAAATCCACCTTCATAATTTGAAAAGGGTACAGTTGTTGTTTTTTTTTGGTGCTTGGCCTTTTTTATTTCAGAATGTGTAATGCCTTACGACAAAGTGTAGGCTGCAGAGAACAAATGAGGACGCATCATATGAGAATGTTTTTAAAGATGTCAAGAAGATGTTCCTAGCTGTGTGGTCCTGCGTCTATTTTTAGCATCCGTGGCTGCACACAGTATCATTTCACTTTGTGTTTACCCTATGGAGTGTCTGCAAAGTAAAAGCCACTGATATATTGCAAAATAATCTTGTTTCATTTATTTTTTTGGAGTATGGTTAGAACTATAGACAGCTTCAGTATTTCAGTGCTTGGAGGGTGAATTTAAAAAAAAAAACCACTCTCCAATTAAAGACCTTTGCAACGAGCGTAACAATAGATTACATTTGCTCTGCTGTCAGAAAACCATCTAAGCATGGCATTATAATGTGTGATATTTAGCCATACAGTTAAACAATAATGATAACTTGTTGAAAGGAAAGTTAAAGAGACACTACCACTTACATAAGATGTGACTAGATTACCTGTGCACTTAAAACAAATACATATATAAGACATATGACACTGATGTTTGAATTAATTGCATATAAAGTTAAAAAATAAAATAAAAGTTCTCCAGCATCCATTTTGAGAACTTTACCCATGACACAACATTCTTCAAAGTCTCACTTTACAGCTGTGGCCAGAGCCTGCATGATGATCATAGTGGACAGAACTAGGTGGCTGTGTATAAGTATTTGTAACTGCCTTCCAACACAAGGAGAAGAGATTGACCTAATCAAACAGGATCATAACTCCGGCTCTTGTGATGTAATAGTTACATTACCCTCCCATTCAATTCAGACTTATAGACTGCAAAATGTGATGGGCATATACTAGTCTGGTGAGATAGCTCAGTTGGTGAATGTTCTGACTACAGAGTCTATTCAAACCTCAAGGTCACAGATTCATAATCTTGACAAGGTCAACTCAGCCCTTCATCCTTCCTAGGTCGATAAATCAGTACTATTGATTGGGTAATAATAACATCTTTTATTCAGCTGCCGATTTGGTTAATTCCAAGAGCCTGTGCTAAAAAGCACTTTAAGTCTCACTGGGAGAAAGGCTCTATTTAAATACTAGTTATTATTATATCTGACAAATGTATTTCTAACATAGCATCATATTATATAGCACTGCATATGTATATTTAGAGAGATTTAAAGCCTTTACAATGCTGCATACTGGCTTGGGTTTTTTTTTGTCACCAGGGCTGGTGTAACACCTTGATTCTAGTTAGGATTTATTTTTTACTGTTTTAATATTGCAGACACACATTCTAGAAGTCAGGGTCTGGGCTCCTAAAATCCCTGTGGCTGGCTCCAAAATGTTTTAAATAGAACAGTACGGGATATAGGAAGGTTTGTTGCTGACACGGTCTACAGTATAATTAATATTACCATATTTCACAGACTATGTTGTAAAGACTGACACTGCTTTTAGTAAGGCAGCGGGAGGGTCTTGGTGCCCCCTGTTCTATAGATCTACTGGCCGTTGATAAAGGCCAAAAATAGACATAGAAACATAGAATGTGTCGGCAGATAAGAACCATTCGGTCCATCTAGTCTGCCCAATTTTTCTGAATACTTTTATTAGTCCCCCATTCCCGGTCCTATAGCTAGGATAGCCTTGTGTCTATCCCACGCATGCTTAAAATCCTTGACTGTGTTTACCTCTACCACTTCTGCTGGAAGGCTATTCCATACATCCACTACCCTCTCAGTAAAGTAATACTTCCTGATATTACTTTTAAATCGTTGCCCCTCTAATTTAAGGCTATGTCCTCTAGTTGTGGTAGTTTTTCTTCTTTTAAATATACTCTCTTAAATGATACAATAAATCATTCTGTGTAGTATTAAGAGTTACCAAATCGAAAGTAAACCCATGAACTAGGATAATTGTATTATTTGAGTAAACAGCAAGCGTGAAAAAAAAACAACTGTTTGGGATGCTTTGATGGATATGTGTCTCTTACAGACAGTCATTGGACACACAGCTGCTGTAATGGGTTTTATAAAACCATCTGTTCTGCAGATTTGTACTTGTAGGTAAATTCCTCAGGAAAGAAACATGTGAAAAATGCGATGACTCCAGAATAATAATTGCATGTTCTGACCCGCATTTAAATGGTACTTTCTATTCCATTGTGAAACATTTTATTAACAAAGTACTAAAATCAAATGTAGCATTTCCTGGCTAAGAAAATAAATAATAGAATATTCCCAGTTAAAATTAAGGATATACTTGACACCTCATACTCTGCCCCCTGACTTGGCGCATTAATTAATGCTGGAGTGCCAGATGTCATTGAAATCCGGTACTCCTATTCTGTTGGGGAGGGCAGCCAAAGATAGCTCAGACAAGCTGCTTGGGGGACAAAGATGGTACACACAAGCTTTTTGGAGCAAATATGGTACAGGCATGCTGTTTGGGGACAAAGATGATACTGACAAAGCTGTTTGGAGTCAATAGTGGCACCAACAAGCTGTATGGGATAATGATAGCACTGACTAACTCTTTTGGGACAAAGATGTAACAGGCAAACTGTACCGGCAAACTGTTTGGGGACAGAGATGGAACTAACAATATGTTTAGGGACACAGATTACATAAGTTGTGCTCAATGAGGAAAAGGTGGAGCCTAAAGAGGAAAAGTGGGTACCTAAAGAGAAAGGGGTACGTTCTAAGTAGGATGAGGTGCAGCCTGACAAGAAGGTATGGGGCAAATGAAGGTTGTGGCCACCTGTGTTAACAGGCAGCAATCTGAAGTCCTGTGAAGGAACCAGACTGTTAGATAGAATGTTTGGCCTGTCTACTCCTTAGCTCTGGATCAGAAGTAATTACAATAAACAGGCTCCTTTAGTTCTGTATGGTAAAAGGACATAAATGTATAGGTAATGTATAGGTAATAACCTTAGTGTTGAAAGGATTCCTAAAAATAAATAAAAAATGAAGCAAACAAATCTAGAAATACCACTCAGCTTTGTAACTATGGCTGAGCACATGTCATCCAACTGCATATAACCATTGTCCTAACATGGTTAGGTTATACACCCTGCTGGCCTGTTAGAAATCAGACATCTAACTCAGCTATTGCTGCCTGATTTTTGTTATGTACCTGTCGGTTCACTTTTTTAGTTAATATAAAGTCCAAAGACAAGGTTACTATAGCTTAGACCTATTTGGGATGAAGCGTATAGATACTCATTGACCATATACCGGGGGATTGTCTATGGTGCTTACTAACAGCAAACATCTCCCATAACTCTTTGTCAGCTAAGAGACTTGCAGGGTAGTATGGGAGATATAGCTGTCCAGTAGCAAGATGACTGTAGTTTGACGCCGTTGGTCTAGATGATCTCAGTAGTGCTCATCACATCCAGGCAGCAGACATGGCTCGATCTTTTAAGGGCTTGACACATGGCATTTCCCATCCTCTTATCAAGGTCCTCTCCCCTGCGTCTGTACAAACATACCCTGCAGCAGACCCCGCTAACAGCTGGCAGGTGCCGAAATATATTCACCTGAACCTTACTTCCAAAACGTTTGTACAAGGGGTGCTGTGTAAAAGTTGAACAATAATGAATAATTGTGTTCTGTTTGTTTAGTGTTTTCCTCTTTGTTATATTAATTGGATCCACTGGAAGGCATGTTGTATAATTTATGAAGTGTTAAACTAGCATTAAAGAGATGAAGCTTTCAAAAGCAGTGGAGCTGAGATATATCAGATGTACAAAGCGTTATTAACTAAATGGAAATGTGTTTGTAAAATGGAATATTAAAATACAATGTGTCCTTGTACATTAGCCAGTAAAATATGCCTCAAAATATAAACTATTATTCACTATTTGCATTAAATTAATAACTTGGCTTAGGAAATAATGACAGCCCACAAACTTCCCCAAAGCCAAACATCTTTTAAACAAACAGCCTTATTTTAAAACCAGCGTATCCTGTGTATACACTAAATAAATGCAAAAGGAAATGGTATTTTGCTATAATATTTTGATCTTTAGAAATAATGTTTATCCTTTTGAATAATGGCCTCTACACAGGTTTGGCACATAAAGGACCACTCTGGTCTGTAAGAAAATGAACAAATAAATGAATATGAAAAGCTAACGTTTTGAAAATCAACATGATGTAATTTATTTTTCTTCTACCAATACTTAAAGGGACTGTCCGGTGCCCAAAAAGGCATCTTTCAAATTTTAATGCATATTAATGTTATTTCAAAGTACTTTACAATGCATGTTTTACATTTTGATTTGCTAAAAATGTAATATACTTACACCTTGATGAAATTGTGAAATTACAGCAGTTTGCAGGATACCAGGACTGCCACACTAACTGAGTAAAAGTAAATTTCCTATTTTTGCTGTCTCTATAGTGATTTCATCAGACAAAGTGTTGCACTATTAAGAGATCCTACTGTGTACAAAAGCAAGGTCACTTAGATTCCACACAATCTATTCTACCCCAGCAGCACAGGAAGTAATTGTGTCTACACAATCAGTGCTGCCGCACTTATATTATACATGCAGAGTAATCACTGGGGGAGGGCTTGAGTCATATATTTAAAATGTGATTTATGCAGAATGCATATAGCCTGTGCACCATACAAGCAGTAATCTTCAACTTGCACTAAAGTTAGTTTGGGGACTAGACTGTTTGCAGGCTTTCTCTTGGGGATTTCACAGTTATCTTGCTATGTTCCAAATGTGCAGAGCACATCCTCCATATGATCTGAAAGCCTATCAGACTTTATGGATGCATGGAGATGCCCTCTGCTCCTTTGCGGTTTGTCTGTGATGTGAGAAAATGGGAAAAATATTTAAGTTTAGTTAAAAATTTTATTCATGGTGTCCTCCTGCTTACAGACTTATAATGAGTCATGTGTAACATTCTGAATATTGATTCAAGTTATATGCGGATTGTTTAATCCTTGACCCTGATAGTGGGTCTTTTGAAAATGAAAAGCGTAACCAATAATGACAAAACTATTGCCAGGTAAATCTCTCCAATCGCCACTCCGCAGGTTAACAGCCCTATAATGCACTGCTATATGCACATTGCCAGCCTCCAGGCCTGCATCGCCCTACAGGCCAAAGAGAGTCTAAAATGGCTGCTACTTCCCCATGCAGAGAATAGTGCTCGGGAAAAAAGGAAGAAGTGGAAGCCATAAATTATTAAATAAATGTTAAAAGCAGTAAAAACTTATAATAAGCACAGAAGGTCGCCAGTTCTCATTGTGTTCAGTAGGTTCTTTAGATATTTTTCAATTTTTCCATTTTCTTTCATCTTCTTCATTGTTTATTTTCTTGCTTCATTAAAATACAATGGCTACAACTCCATCCAAACCATGAGACCTATTCACTAAACAGTGAAATCGACACATGAATTGCAAACAAATAAGGCATTAATAGGGTCGCCACCTTTTCTCCCAAAAATACCATCCACTTTTAGGGTTGCCACCTGGCCGGTATCAGGCCAATGTTAAGTCTATGGAGACAGTACCAAGGCCGGTATTTTTTTTAAGAAAAGGTGGCAACCCTATCCACATTCGGAACATTGGTTTCAAGCCACTTTTTTTTTTTTACCAGCCTGACAGAGTCTCCTTTTTATGACATCACCTATGGCTTGATATGCGAATGAACCACTTTTCGATGGGGAATGTGTCATTTTCATACTATGTCACAGGTGATGTCATCAACTGGAGAGACATTTAAAACACATTTTTCTCCTAATTTAGGCATCCGCTTGCCGTTTTTCCAACCCAATCAAAAGATAATTTTGTATCATTTTTTACATGCACAATTAAAACAAGGTATAGGTGGTACAGTCCTTTTAATGAATAGTCCATGTCTTACAGTTGCCATGTTGCAGTGTCCGTCAGTGCAGATGTTGTACAGTCCAGACAGTAAATGATTTGCAGGCGTTCATGCATATTGAGGAAGTTTTGTTGACACGAGAGCACATCCAGTCATACACACCTCACGGCTGTTGAAACACGTGGAGCTATTACGAGACAAGAGAGAGCGTGTTGAGCAAAAGTGTATCAGAAAATCCCCTGCAGAAACGGGAGGAGGGATGATAGAAAGCTGGTAAACCATTATGGGAATACGGGTACTGTAAAAGAGCACGTAAGAGAAATAGAAGCCAGACTCATATTTCCACTAACCAGTATATTAGTGAGGGATCTAATGTTTTATATTAACCCCTTCACGTCGGATGGTGCTTTGGTCCTTAATGACCAAAGCACCATCCGGCATCTGTGTGTTCCTGGCTGCCGATCATGAAGTGAGCGGAGCCAGGATCACGCAAGCAGCCTGCCAACAACCGGGAAGTTCTGGCACGCAGGGATGCTGCTTGAGCGTTCGCTACATTTCCTATGTCAGACTGAGGCCACTCAAAGTGGCCTCATCTGACACTGGGGATCCCGCTGCAAGCCTCTAGGCGCTAAAAAGTAGGACGGCATGGAACGTTCTACAAGCGGAAAGGGATTAACCTGCCTCTTTTTTTTTTCTTTTTTTTTTATTAGATACAAAAATACACAGGGATATATTGCTACCTCATAAATAAAACATATATCTTAGTCTTATCCCGTTATAACAAACAAGACAAAATGACACTAAGTCGTTCCGTGGAGACAGGCCTTTTCTGACATAAAATTTTATCATATACCTCATGGTGGTGGGAGGGGGGCCAATCTGGCCCATCAGGGGAATATCTCTTCCCTCCAAGCTAACTTCTATTTCTTAATACCCCATATGAGGGGACGCATAGTGACACGTTACTTCACTCCTCCTCTAATGGCACTTTCCCATTTACCCCAAATTTTGTTATATTTATCCATGTCTGCTCTGTGCGAATAGTCAGGGCCGATCCTGGGCGGGTGCACGGGGTGCACCGCGCCCAGGCGCACCGGGAGGAAAGGCGCTCCGATGAGCACCTTTCTCCCTCATTCTGGAGGTGCAGCCCGCAGGTGAGCGCCTGCGGTCACCGCACCTCCTAATCTCATTACAGCGCGACGGGTGCAAGCTCCGCCCCGTCGTGCTGTCTGATTGCCGGATGTCTCTGGTGACATCCGGCAGAAGATCTGAATGACGGTGTTCTGCCTCCTCTGCAGACACCGTCCGGAAATGTCCTCCTCCCTCCAGGGAGGGGGACCGATAGTAAAAACGAGTTTTTTTTTGTTTTGTTTTTTAAATTAAAAGAAGTGTGTGTGTGTTTCAATGTGTATGTCTGTGTGTGTGAATGTATGTAAGTGTGTGTGTTTCAGTGTGAATGTGTGTTTCACTGTGTGTGTGTGTGTGTGTGTGTGTGAATGTAGTAAGTGTGTGTGTGTGAATGTGTGTTTCACTGTGTGTGTGTGTGTGAATGTGTTTCAGTGTGTGTGAATGTGTGTGTGAATGTGTGTTTCACTGTGTGTGTGTGAATGTGTGTTTCACTGTGTGTGTGTGAATGTATGTAAGTGTGCGTGTGTGAATGTGTGTTTCACTGTGTGTGTGAATGTATGTGTGTGTGTTTCACTGTGTGTGTGTGAATGTATGTAAGTGTGTGTGTGAATGTATGTAAGTGTGTGTGTGAATGTGTGTTTCACTGTGTGTGTGAATGTATGTAAGTGTGTGTGTGAATGTGTGTTTCACTGTGTGTGTGTGTGAATGTATGTAAGTGTGTGTGTGTGAATGTGTGTTTCACTGTGTGTGAATGTATGTGTGTGTGTTTCACTGTATGTGTGTGTGTGTGTGAATGTGTGTTTCACTGTGTGTGTGAATGTATGTGTGTGTGTGTTTCACTGTGTGTGTGTGAATGTATGTAAGTGTGTGTGTGTGAATGTGTGTTTCACTGTGTGTGTGTGTGAGAATGTGTTTTTCTCTGTGTGAGTCAATGTGTGTTACTGTCTGTGTAAGTGTGTGTACATAAGTGTGACTGTGTGTATTGCTCTGTGTGTGTATAAGGGTGTCTGTGTGTAATGGTGACTAAATGTGTTCAGTAAAATGTGTTCAGTAAGGGGCCCTGAAATTCCTAGTGGCAGCCCTGACTAAGTGTGTCTGTGTAAGTGTGACTGTGTGTATTTATGCATGACCCTGTGCGTAAGTGTGGGTGTGTATGTATGCAGGGCAACTTTTAACTGGTTAAAGGGGCCACCGCTGCCCACTTGACAGTCCCCATCCAGTCGGCAGCTATTTCCCGCCTCCTGCACTGCACTCTGAGTGTGCATAGAGGGAAGACTGTGCGGAGGAGACACGAAACAGCAGCAGCAAGGTGAGTACTGGGGAATGGGGGGAGGGGGTAATGCTTTTCTTGGGAAAACTGGTGGTGGCATATTAATGGACAAACTGACACTGGCATATTAGTGGCCAAACTGACACTGGCATATTAATGGGCAAACTAACTGCTATATTATTGGATAAACTAACTGTTGTATGTTAATGGGCAAGCTATCTGTGGCATATTAATGGGAAAACTATCTGTGGCATATTAATGGGCAAACTGGCAGTGGCATATAAATGGGCAAACTGGCTGTGGCATATTAATAGGCAAATACACAGGATTATGAGGAGGGAGAGACATACATGTGAGTTATGAAGAGAAAGAGACAGCAGACATGGGTGTATAGAAGGAGAGACAGACATGCAGAAAAAAAGACCACCATGGGGAGCATGAGGAACAGAAAGATAGACATGGAAAAATATATGGGGTATGAAGGGAGAGATATACATGAGGGTATGAGTGGAGAGAGAGATACATGAGGGTATGAGTGGAGAGAGATATACATGAGGGTATGAGTGGAGAGAGAGAGTTATACATGAGGGTATGAGTGGAGAGAGAGTTATATATGAGGGTATGAGTTGAGAGAGAGTGAGTTATATATGAGGGTATGAGTGGAGAGAGAGTTATATATGAGGGTATGAGTGTAGAGAGAGAGATACATGAGGGTATGAGTGGTGAGAGTTATACATGAGGGTATGAGTGGAGAGAGAGAGATACATGAGGGTATGAGTGGAGAGAGAGAGATACATGAGGGTATGAGTGGAGAGCGAGAGATACACAAGGGTATGAGTGGAGAGAGAGAGCTACATGAGGGTATGAGTGGAGAGATACATGAGGGTATGAGTGGAGAGAGAGTTATACATGAGGGTATGAGTTGAGAGAGAGTAATACATGAGGGTATGAGTGGAGAGAGAGAGAGTTATATATGAGGGTATGAGTGGAGAGAGAGAGATACATGAGGGTATGAGTGGAGAGAGAGAGATACATGAGGGTATGAGTGGAAAGAGTTATATATGAGGGTATGAGTGGAGAGAGAGAGATACATGAGGGTATGAGTGGAGAGAGAGAGATACATGAGGGCATGAGTGGAGAGAGAGAGATACATGAGGGTATGAGTGGAGAGAGAGAGATACATGAGGATATGAGTGGAGAGAGAGAGAGATACATGAGGGTATGAGTGGAGAGGGAGAAAGACATGGCGGTATGGGAAGAGAGAGACAAGTGAGTGACTGACTTGGTGGAATATTATTTATTGCTCCTTGTGTACTTCTTTTCCAATGATGCTCAGCCAGACTAATGGGAGACTTTGGCTGGTTGGACATCATGGGAACTGTAGTTAAAACTGCTAGCCAGCAAAAAGTCTCCCATGTTGATGGCTGAGCATCATAGACATAAATAAAACCACTACACTGTTTTACTGCCAAATAAATATCTTTATTTAAAATAAAAGCTCTTGTTGGTCCTTCATCTAAAAATAAAGTTTGTGCTCTCCACAAGAATCCCCCCACCCCAATAATGAAAAATTGGTATGCCTGGAACATACATGTGTAAAGGGGAGGGGTTTATCATATAGCCACGCCCACCTGGGGGCGCCAAAAAAAATCCTGCACCCAGGCGCCCGTGACCCTAGGATCGGCCCTGCGAATAGTAACCCTTTTCCATTAGTTGTTGCGGATCTATCTGGTTTTTTATTTGTGCCCAATATAACCTGCCTCTTAATCACATTGCAAACTTCGAAAAGAAAATAGAAGATGTAATTATTACAATCGGCATTTGAGAATACACATAGCTAAAAGGAAGCACAGAGAGAACACAGAAAAACAGCGTAGGAGCCGTCTGAAATATATGATTCCAGTAAATATCAGTTCTAGTTATTAAAGGCAATAAAGGGTCACTTAAAAATGAAGGTAGCCCACTTTCCAAAATTACCAAAATTCTGATACTCAGTATCATTGATTTTGTGACCGAAAACAAACCATGAGAAACATTCAGGTTGGGATGATTTCTTTATGAAAAACAGACATTTTTTGGTTACCCAATGTAACCACTGGATACGCTCCGAATTCGGAAAACATTCATGAAATTTGTCCATAATATAAAAGAATAGAATAGAACCGTACATTACAACCTTGGATGACGTGATGAAGACACAAATCCGAAACACTTTCCAAGAAACTTCCTGGTATGCAACACAATTGTTGAAAGGTAGAATTCCATGTACATAAATTGGATTATATATATATGTTTGCAGTTAGGTAAACTTTCAGACTGCTAACGAAAAGAAGATGATGAATGGCACAGTTTGTGGGGGGGGGGGGGGGGGGATATGATAGTTACATATAAATAAGTATAGTTAAAAACTGTCATGTGCATATAATTACTGTATGTCATTTCCAAATTTCATACTTGTTTGTCAGTTACTAGACATACAAAAGAATAAGTAAACTTTATCCATCTGTTTAAGGGAGGGGAAAATGGGATGATATGAAAGAAATTGTTTAAAGTGATGTATATCATATATGAAAAATTCCAATAAAAAGAGTTTGAAAAAAAAAGAATAGAATAGTGTAGCAGAATTAACAGTAAACAAAAATATTTATATACAATTATAATATATTAATGTTGTATATTAGAAAACAGGTTGAGTATCCCTTACCTGAAATGCTTAGGACCAAAAGTGTTTTCGGATAACGAATCATTTTCACCATTATATATTAAAACCTCCCAATACTCATGGAATACAATAGTATCAATGCAAATACTGGATTGAGCAAATAGCTCACTTTTACAATGATATAGCTGTGATATAAGGACCGAGGGTACCAATTCATTTCGGTGCCTTTTGGCTTCTGGTGTCATGGGATATCAGTGTGAGATCGCCTATGATTTCCGAATTGTGGACGGATACGGAGCTACCTGAGTAGCACAACATTTGGGTGTTCTCTTTCCACTGGTATGCTCTAAATATGTCTCGACATTTAGCGGAGCTACCCGAGTAGACCCTTAAAAAAATTAAATAAGACAACAGCCTCCATGAGACCAGCTCCAAATCTGATGCTAAAGTAATTATTGGATGTGATATTCAGATAAATGTATATTTTTGCTAACAGGCAAATAGAGGACATTTGAGTTCCTTGCAGTCCCCTGCCGGTGGGGAAACTAATAGTAAATCCAACCCTGTTAAATAGTGACATGTCATTTTCCAGATTTCTGTTAAAATAACTGTGCAGTAAATCAATACTTTTAAAAAGTTTAAAACATTCTTTAAACATTCCTTGGTGACAGGGTAACTGCTTTGCCACAGCACACATGCCCCAATAACTCACCTCAAAAATAAACCAAAACATAGAATTAGTACACTGTAGCGCTATTTAATATTGATAAAAAGTAAAACGAAATATTCAAACAAAAATGTGTGTAAAAGTTCTTCTGAGTATCCAGTCTTCGTGTTTGCCTGCCCTTATCTGATGTCATGCTGGGGATGTTAGTAGAGTTCTCTATATGTAAAGGATACTTGCCGAACTCGGGTGCCGAGGTACTTTGATCATTTCGCCTCCCATTACTTTCAATGGGGAAGATTCAAACCTGTTTCCTTTTTCTCCTAAGCTAAACTCAAGTGCTGAATTTGACTTATTCTCAAAATTATTATTATTATTATTATTCAGAACCCGCTCCAGTGCATTATTCAGATCCCGCTCCAGTGTATTATTCAGAACCCGCTCCAGTGCATTATTCAGATCCCGCTCCAGTGGATTATTCAGATCCCGCTCCAGTGCATTATTCAGATCCCGCTCCAGTGCATTATTCAGATCCCGCTCCAGTACATTATTCAGATCCCGCTCCAGTGTATTATTCAGATCCCGCTCCAGTACATTATTAAGATCCCGCTCCAGTGTATTATTCAGAACCCGCTCCAGTGCATTATTCAGATCCCGCTCCAGTGGATTATTCAGATCCCGCTCCCGTACATTATTCAGATCCCGCTCCAGTGTATTATTCAGATCCCACTCCAGTGTATTATTCAGATCCCGCTCCTGTATTCATTATTCAGATCCAGCTCTTGCTTGATACGTTAAGACTTGTCCCTTGCATCTAGGGTTGCCACCTTTTCTTCAAAAAAATACCGGCCTTGGTACTGTCTTTATAGACTTAACATTGGCCTGATGACAATTTTTTACCGGCCTGCCGGTAAAATACCGGCCAGGTGGCAACCCTACTTGCATCCCCTTACTTTCTGGCTTTTTTAATGTCCAATCAGGAAGATATTACTTTATGACTCTATTTACATTTTTTGGCCTGCTTTCTTAGTATAGTGCATGTTTTGAATTAAAGAATTACATATATTTTTTGCACCTTATATGCACTGATCTTTAGATTGGGTTGGTTAGAAAGTACATGAGAGAATGTAGATAATAGATAGAATGGTCGGAATGTTACAAATGCATAGACTACACCTAACAGGATGGTTAAAATTAACTTAAATTCTTAAAATGTTTTAAATGCACAGTACTGAATGGTTACAATGTATTAAACAAGCATGTGAGTTTAAGTAAATACATCTTATTCCTTGTGGGTAACTGAACACTATGTAAAACAAACACTGCTTCTGTTAATACAGACTCGTGATTCTGTTTCCCACAGATAACCACAGTTCTGACTATTATATGCGTATATATATATTTTTATATTGTATATATATTTTAGTCCCTTCAGCATCCAGATGGCGAAGTAATGATATTTATCTATAAGGTGTTTTCCGGGGTAGAACACACAGTGATTTCTATGATAAATATAATAAAATGGTCCTAAAACAAATGCTTAATATATAAATATATATATTTTGCAAACATTTTATTAAAGTACATAGAAGGAGTCAAGAAAGGACCCAGTAATGGTGGGAATAAAATTTATTTTAGATCAACTTTGTTGGCCACATACGGAATGGTAAGTAAAAATAAACAAAGACCAATGACCAACAATAATCAGAAAGAGTAACCCAGGTGTCCGCTGCCCCAGTCCTCAATGTCTGTCTTCTTAGTTTGCCTTTAATTTCCTTTCCTGCATAGTTATCCTAATATTATTGGTTTCAGAAAACATATTTCATTCAATAATGGATGTAAAGGCCACAGAGTATTTGGGCCTAATTCACTGATACAGTGTTATTAGAGCATTACTTGGAGGAACTTCATTCTCATGTATGTAAACATAAGAGCTGACTCTCCAGCCTTCTCAGAAATACATCTCATTATGATCACCCCAGCATTGCTGGTCTGATCGGCCTTTGTAAGTTGTAATTGTGTTTCATGCACTTTATTTAATTTGAAATTAGTACTTCTAGCTATACCATATTAGTCAAAGCAAAAGCAGCTTGGTCTGAGTGTAGAATTGAAGCTTTTCTTTGCTGGCAGTCTAATCCTAGAAGATTGTGTTCTAGTTTCTCAGTAAAGCTTGAAAAGCCATCATGACAGAGTCCTGTTAATACAGAAACAGCACAAACAATATAATTAAGGTTATCAGAGCTGATACAACCAGGGCCAGTCTGCTATTTGGATTAGTGGAGCAGCACAAACAATATTAACGTACTGAAAGCAAAGAAGGAAAACGATCAAAATCAACTCAATGCTTCAATCCCCTCCAGGAACACATATTATTTTTTACAATACTATTTCAGTTTGGGTACATTACAGTGGGTTTATATGTTGTGAGCTGTGCTGATCAGACAAGGCATCTAAAAAAAAAAAAAAATCAGGGATTAATAGCGGAGTTGGAGATTGTTGACGATCTCTCCAAGTCTGCTAATAATGCCTGACATTTACTTTTCAGTTGGCAGTTTATATGAATAGACCTCTGTCTCTGTGCAATTATCGAGTAAGTCTTCAGTTAGTGCAAATAGAATATCGCTGCTAGTGAGAAAATATTATTTTACAGAAAGCGTAGTGGATACCCAGAGGAAGTGAACGTGGTTGCATTGTAAAATAATTGAATAATGCCTGGGAGGTGCATAAGGCTATATTAATAAATTCAATATTCAGGATAAATGGCACTGTTGGTGCATATTTTCCACCACAATTAATGTCCCTCTGGGATAATTTGAAGTGTCATGCTTATGTTTGCACAGGTTTTATCTTTTTTTTTTTGTCCAATATATTCACATTTTGATGGGCAACATAATAGGGCCTACTCAATGAACAGTTAATTGCAAGAAATTGAGACCGGAATGTCAAACCTTAGGCCAGCGTAGTTGAGTTTAAAAAAAAAAAATCCCATTCAGCTGCGTTGGAGGATTTTTCCAGCTCATCTACATTGGCCTAATGCTCTGCAATTCTCTTTTTGTTGAATAGACCCTAATGTATGTCTTTTGCACTTGCCAGAAGCAAAGGTAGATGGGAATTAGCTAGTGGTTTAGTAGTACTGATTACGAAATGGGTATGGAGGATAAGAGATGTATTTCGAAGGATCTGGAGTCTGCCACCTGTAGGCCGGAGCAGGAAGTACACAAAAGGAATGATCCACATAGATATGATTCTATTCTTGGAATCTTTGTCTTCTTTCTGTTCTTAGGTTAATACTCTGGTCCCCTGAAATATTTCAATACTTCTAATCCGTCCTGACATTTTATGTTTTTTTCTCTCTAGAGAGTCCTATTTGATAAAGATAATGACAGGGATAAAAAAGACTGGACAAATCTCTTTATTTCCCTTCACCAAATTGCCTCTTTGTGTCCCTTTTGTCTTCTCTCGTCCATCCACAGGCTGTTCATTGCATGCTGTCCTCTCTTCATTCAGAACTTGACATTCAAAGGTACTTGATGAAAATTGAATCCTCTCAGAGAGTTAGTACTTTCTATTTCTTTTTTTTTCTGCATTTGCAAAGGCCTGAGATTTCCCTTTCTAACAGTGTGTCTTTTGACCCAGTGAATGTGTTCATTTTAAATTAGAGAAAGATATTTGCATGGTTTGCATCCAGTAATGTGGTGTGCTTTGAAGTGGTTTCTGTGTGTGTGATGGCATGTGCATTGTGAGCTAGAAGCACTGTTACCCTATTAGCTTCTTCTGATCAAGCTTTGCCTGTTGTGACCTGTTTAGTAGGATCAGTGGTCTATCTAAATAAACCATCATTAAAATAAACTCACATAACAAAAACAAAAGACATCTGAAATCAACAATGCAAAACAAAACCTTTTAATTTTTTGGGTGGTTGTGTCCCTTTAAATCAATATCTGTATCATCCCCCTCCCCAACCTGGGAGCGACTCCACATGTTTAGGCATCCTAAATGGACTGATTGAGAAGGGAACCTGTACTAATAGCCCCCTTCCAGGCCTCAGTTGCCCATTTTAGACATTTTCTACCATTGACATTTTACCCTTCCCATATCTCCCAAATTCTTCAACCGACAGCAGTATGCTGGGGGCGGGACTTGGGCATGTGCAATAGAACTCTGTACATGCCCTGTTTTCATTCTTGGAGACAGCGGGAGAGTTTGTGTACTGTGCCGACAGCAGGGAAGTTTGGGTACTTTGCCAACAGCAGGGACGTTTGGGTACTATGCCGACAGCGGGACAGTCTGGGTACTGTCCCGAACAGCGGGGAAGTCTGGGTACAGTGGCGACAGCGGGACAGTCTGGGTATTGCGCTGACAGCGGGACAGTTTGGTTACTGCGCTGACAGCTGGACAGTCTGGGTACTGTGCCGAGAGCGGGACAGTTTGGGTACTGTGCCGATAGCGGGACAGTCTGGGTACTGTGCCGAGAGCGGGACAGTTTGGGTACTGTGCCGACAGCGGGACAGTTTAGTTACTGTGCTGACAGCGGGATAGTCTGGGTACTGAGCCGACAGCGGGACAGTCTGGGTACTGAGCCGACAGCGGAACAGTCTGGGTACTGTGCCGACAGCGGGACAGTCTGGGTACTGTGCCGACAGCGGGACAGTCTGGGTACTGTGCCGACAGTGGGACAGACTGTGTACTGTGCCGACAGTGGGACAGTCTGGGTACTGACCTTCCCCTCTTTTTGTTTTGCTTTCTCAGCAGGTAGGATGCCCAAGTCATATTCTTGCAGCAAGGTGCATGCTGAAACGTCTAGCACAGTGTCAATCACTGTTAACTGAACAGTTTCCACTCTCACATCACAATGCGTGAAACACTGTAGAGCAGGGATGTTAACCGACAGCCTTCCAGCTGTTGGAATGCAACTTATTAATAGCTTTGTACCTGCCAGAGTATTAGGGGAGATGCAAGCTATCATCAGCTGGGGCGCTACAGGTTGACACTGCTGCTACAGCGCATGCATGAGCCAAGCCTACACCTCACTCAACAAAATACATGTGGGTGTATGATGTAACAAAGCGCTGCATCCACCATTACTATAGACCTCCCCCTTAAGTCAGTCACTGAGTGGTTAACTGGTGAGCCCAACCCCAATCTATATCCTGCTGGGTAGTAGTGATTTGAATGCAGTCCTGTAATTTTTCCGTTCTCCCCATGCTCTGCCTGGTTAAGGATGTGATCCTGTCTGCTTCTCTATAGGTGACTATGTGCTTATTCAATGGATAAAAAATACCACACATATCTCTCCCGCCTTGAAGGGCTGTCATTTCAGTGCTTAGGGCCATTAATATAAGTGAGCAGTGAATTCATGTTTCCACTTGCAAATCAGCCTTGATATAAAGTTGGCCTGTGACCAAGAAACTATTTGCATGAGTTAAAAATCCACACACTATGTCCACTTTTTTAAATGCTTCAACAGTTTGGGGATCTTGTTTCTGATTGGCTGTAGGGATCCAGCTTTCCAGAGACACAGACTGCTTCCGAGTTAGAGCTCAGCATAGTCTATGTGAGAGCAGCAGAGTGTACTGGGCTCTGGGTCGCTGTGTCTTCTGCCCATGACTACACCCCAATTCCTGATTTCTACACTAATACTAAAACCAGCCCATATCATTGCCCTTCTTTTCCAAAACTGTCCTTCTTGGCCATGTTTCTTTGATCTTAGAGCTTACATGGAATGGTCAAACCAAAACGTATTGCATGTTCACTTGTAACATTTATAGTAAGTGTAGGACTGCAACATGACATGTCTATAAGAAAGTAGACCACCCTGCTGCCGCAAATCATATCACTGCATGCCAGTTGTGTACAGGCCTCAAGAGACCCCTGAATCTGGTATTGTTTTCATTAATAATCTTGATTTTGAGTGTTTGTGTCTGTAAACTGGCAGACGCTAAGCCCATGTAAGCTTCTGGAATACCTACATCTTATTTAATACCGTAGTAAAGCTTGTCAATCCAAAACAAAGGCTGCTGTCAAATACAAAGCCTGGCTTGAGTGTGACGCAAACTGGTCTGGCAACCAATGGAGGTTAAAGGTTGAGCCTTCCTGATCTAGGACGAAGCTGGTTGTTCTGTCAGCGTCGGAAGCGAGAAACGGAACATTGGCCTATTCGTCATGGGTTTTAGCACATTCTAGCACACCATTAAATTGTATGGTGGAGCGGTGAGCTTCATGTACAAGCCAGACAATCCACACAATCTAGGGATGTTGCTCCTCCTACAGGCGGTGAGACCTAGAACCTCAGGGTGAGATCCAGAACATTACCAGCTCAGGCCATACAACATGATATCACTTTCCATGAACGTACATGGAAAGAATGTTTGCAATCGATTAATACCAGAAAAACAAAACAAAGAATAAAAATGAATAAACTTCACTGTGAGTGGTTATTAACTGATTTTAACATCTTCTATTATGATATATAATGCAGTTATGAATATTGCTGGCTGGGAATTATTTCTCTTTCATTTAATGTGATGTCCTTATTTATTCTTGCAAAGAAATATTTATACAGTATATATGTATTTACTGTTGAAACAGTTAAGTAAAGTAAAAAAATAGATTTCTTCCCTTCATGACTAATTTTCCTTCTTATTGGTTTATAAATTAAGATAAAAAATGGTTAATCCTTTTTGATTTTAAAGATGATCAAGTCTAAGTGATGATCAAGGGTTAAAAAAAAACTTTTTTATGTTAGCGAATACAACTTAAGAAACAATCAGGTATATTTACTAAGTTAGAAGGACAGGCAAATTATCCAACTCTGCTACTATTGCCTGATTTTTGCTGTTCAGTTTTAGTTATTAGCAGACTCCATGTGATATGTTAGATATAAAAAAGGGGACAGTGGAAATTACAGAGACTAAAGTATATATAATTAAAAAGCAGCTCACAGTAAAGGAAGAACAACCTACAAAATTTCTTCTAGACAGAAAAACTAGATATAAATCATTCTGGAGCGCTAAAATATATGTTTCCTGCAATTAACTCTAAGTGAGAAGCTTCAATCCAAACAATCAACAGGACTGTTACTATTTGGATAAGTATACTTTTTTTTTCTATATTTTATTCACTTTGCTATTGAACACTATTAATAACATTATTACCTATATTGGTTACATATATTCTAGTGCTCCAGTATGATTTATATCTAAATGTTAGATATTTGTTTATTAAATCAATTCTTTCTTGCAGCCCAAGTATCATTGAACATAAAGTGCAAAGAGTGACACTAATGAACAAAAACTAAAATCTCCAATATATTTAAATTTCATTAAGGTGATTAAATGGACTACGAACCATGTTCATTTGGGAGTTTAAGAGATCTGAGCGATCATGTAGATTTCTCATTGTATAATAAATAAAGTATGATCTGTGTCTTTTTATTAAACCCTTTAGTTTGAATAAATGAACTCAGCCATGTCCTCTTCGGGTGGCCAGATTATATATTAATAGGAACATGTCTGTGACAGGACCTCCAGATGGTCTGTTCCCATTACTTATACCTGTCATATAATGACTGTTTAATGGCAGTGACAAGAAACTGACAGTCACATCTAATGAAAAACCTAATAACGAATTAACAGATTCCTCAATTATAGAAGCAAATAATGGCAGCAAGACTGCTCTATAATATGTCTAAATCTAGCACTGGAATTGTCATTGTAACAAATGTGTTTGCGAATTGATCAAACATGTTAGGTTTTTTTATTTTTTTTTATATCCTCGATTTATCATTAAGAAAGGAAAGTAAATAACCAACATTTGGCTGAGAATAATTGAAATGATGGTTCATGGCAGACGGAGGTACTTATCACTGTACTAAGTTATGACATTTTGTTTGCAGTGTTAGAATGTTCTCTGGCCGATCTGATAAAGTCATAAGTGGCTGACCTTTGGCTGCTATGGGTTATGGGAACTGAAGACCCCAACAGGTCAAAGTTTAGCCATTACCGCTTTATGTACACGAGCTCTGTAGAATAAGACGGAAACTTGAGAATTCTAATCGTATCTGGGCATACTGGGGACTGAGCATGTCATCCTTGATGTGTAGGTAGAGGTAACGCAGGCTGGATGGGTGGGATTATAGATTAGAGAGGGTTGGGGGATGCTGGTGAGGAATGCAGATCAAAGCCTGTAATGGGTGGAATCACATCCTTCCTTGGGGCAGAGGACTTCCACTCACATATAAATCAGAGGCACATCATGGGTGGGAGGATGAAAATCCCCCAAAAAAACCAGAGACACAGCTTAAAAAATATCATTATCCAGAGGCTCCTAATCAGCTGACATGTTATTCCCAATAGATCACACTGAACCCGCAATGTTAAACTGGCTGCAGGAATTGTCCGTCTGGTTCCACATTTCTGTTTACGTTTGTCCATGCTGGATCCCAGATATAGGGATTCACCTGTGCTCCCCCGATCCCCTTTGGCCGTGTATTGATCCGCAGGCTCACTCTTGTGTAAGGAAACATGTCTTGACATTATCCTGTATCTGCGATGCTGCTGAGATATCCGACTAAGTGGCCTGTCACTGCAATTCATTTGTTCTTAAACAAGAAGTGACTCAATCCAATGAGAAACGGAGTAAAGTAGGTCATTTCATTTGGCTGCTCCTGCCATTTAGTAGAATATCAGTCTAACAGCTGTATCAGCTATGATTACAAAGGTGATTATAGATCTAATTCCAATACAGCCTATACACAGTGACCTGGTTAGTGTCACAGTAGACTCCCATCAGGCTTAGAGGAAAAAAGAAAGTAGACCATCGGCACTCCAGGGGTCGGTGTGTATCAATATAAGAAACTTTTATTGTGTAAGCTTATGAGTAAGCGCTATATGCGCGAAACGCGTCAAGCTTAGTGATTGCGGTTTTTCACTTGTTCACTCCATCTTGATTTGCTGTGCATTTTTTCATTGGATTTTGGAACACAATAAAAGTTTCTTATATTGATACATACCGACCCCTGGAGTGCCGATGGGCTACTTTCTTTTTTCCTCTATCGTTGATTCTAAGGTGCGAACCAGGCACCTGTAGAGGCACGGGAGTCGAAGAGTGGGATTGATACCCTGCGGATACACTCCAGCGCTGTGAGCCGGACATCTGCTATATTAGCTCCCATCAGGCTTAGCCTTCATATTCACAGTCACATGCTGGCTAAAGGTCATGAAATACATATTTCAAGAGCTGGAGTTTTATCTGTTTCCTACTCTATTTAATCTGAGTAAGATTTTTTTCTTTAGCCGTGGATGTTAGGAAGGTTGGCTGAGCATGGTAGGCGTTGATCTGTAGTGCAGTGGAAATGACAGAGGATGTGTACTTAATTACTAAAACACAGTTGGATATTAAGGTCAACCCATGCAAAAATAAAAAGTGATCTACTGGTAATCACCAGCTAATACGTTTGTATTTTTATTTGTTATTTCATCGGATTACCTAGTACACAGACGGCCACTTTGGGGTTTTTTGTTTCAAAATAATTTTAAAACACAATCAATAACAAAAAATGGCATAAAACATATTAGCAAGCTTATTAAAACCGGTGGGGAAGAAATGTGTTAGAACAATATTAATTGCTCAAATCTTTACAACCTGCGGAGATGGGTCTTTATATTTGTTAACCCCTTACCAATCTCACATAAGCAAAACACAGGAGGGAGTTGAGGGGGTATAAAAGGCACACCATGCACAGCTGCTCTTATAGAGAATGGCAGGGAATTTTGATTTAAGGCAAAAGCAGCTGAGTTGGAAAAAGACCCCCATTCAGCTGCATGATATAATTAAAAAGTGGCTTGCCGAAGCTTCTGGATTACACTTTCTTTATGTTACATTTAGCAGCATGGTTGGCCCTTCAAAATGATCCCCAGTAGCATAATGATGCCCTGATACCATGAATATTATTAAAGCCCTGGGTGGGTTGAGTGCCGGGAGTGCTCACTGCCTAAAAGTATTAAAAGGGAACACTCAAGCTGATATAGATCTACAAATTCTATGGATGGGTAACGTCATGGAGAGAGAGGATCACATGAACATTGTGGTTTATCAACAAACGGAGAGCTACTTGCTGGTTATATCATACTATCCCAAAAGGCAATGGTCCCACTACCCTGAGAAAACTTGCCCCTCGGCACAACTCACTAAGCACAAAAAATGATAGTCAGCACTATATGGAGCTGTGCATAATTATCCAGAGCTCTTGCTTGGATGTGTCTAAGTGGACAATCCCCAGGAGATGACTGTCATGCAGGCATCCACAACCTACTCCACTCTTACTATCCAATAACTCATCTGAGAAGGTGACATGCCTGCTCAATCAGCGTGAACTGACTTCACATGTGATAACGCTACTATTTTAATAGCATGTAAATGATTTCCGACAGACAGAGAATCATTGCATCCTCTAAACGACGAAGCTCCGACATTGAAACAGTACATAATCTGACAAGGTTGGTGGTGTGTGCTGTTTTGGTTGGTGTGAGCTAACTATGACAGTTATAATGTTACAGCCTCACAGTACGCGCGTGTTCTTCAACCTTTCTCACATCCGTTGTTGTTGTTGTTTTTTTTGTTCTTTTTCAGACAAAAAGTCCTAAACTTTCTCCAAGTCCACAACCGAGCCTGGGAGAGCAGGCTGAACAGCTCTCCGAGGCTTCAGCTGATTCTGGAGACGCGATGTTTGAAGGGGAATCAACGCTGCCTTTTGTTAGAGGCAGCCGGACAAGAGCTAGCCTGCCAGTCGTCAGATCGACAAACCAGACTAAAGAGAGATCACTGGGTATGTCTATTTCACTCATCAGTTAATTTGGATGCATCAGTACTGTTTAATGTGTGGTATAAATAGACTTAATTTATTGCCTTTCCTAATTTCCAGCATACGCAGACAAGGCATAATGTGCGTCAGCTTTAAAAGCAATTGTGCAGCCAAGCTGTAAAAGTGGTGCATTCACCGTTGAAACCATTAGAATGTTTCTGCTGATTGCACAGGTTTAGCACTGTACTCTAAAGTTAAGTTTGTGTATAAGTAATCTGTAAGAGAGACTGAGAAGAGGTCACCGGAAGCTGTGGTGGTCTATACAATGTGAGCCATGCTAGGCAAGCCTTAAGGGGGCTCATTTCACTGTCTCCTTGGATTGTTTGCATTGCAGCCAGATGTCTGTCTCCAGACAGTGCTCATTTTATCAGCAGCGGTGCCCTCCTTAGCCAGTTGCAGGGTTGGCTAGCTGTGTTTGCACTGCGACATGTCAGGGTAGGTATAAAGAGAGCTGTTTTTTGCCGTGGAAGGCAGTTTGTTATTAAACTGAAATTATTGTCCCAACATTCATTAGAAATGCTTTTATAGCAGACTCCATGGGTAATCTATTTGGACATTACTAAACACAGCCACAGTCTGGATTACTCTGGGCTATTTGAAAGCGCGTTGTCTGAGCCAGAAATGAGAGGATGGAGGGGGTCTATTCAGTAGGGAGATTGGAGGGGTCTATTCAGTAGGGGCCTATTTAGTTAGGAGATTGGAGGGGTCTATTCAGTAGGGGCCTATTTAGTTAGGAGATTGGAGGGGTCTATTCAGTAAGGAGGATGGAGGGGTCTATTCAGTAAGGAGATTGGAGGGGTCTTTTCAGTAAGGAGGATGGAGGGGTCTATTCAGTAAGGAGGATGGAGGGGTCTATTCAGTAAGGAGATTGGAGGGGTCTATTCAGTAAGGAGGATGTAGGGGTATATATAGTAAGGAGGTTGGAGGGGTCTATTCAGTAGGGAGATTGGAGGGGTCTATTCAGTAAGGAGATTGGAGGGGTCTATTCAGTAAGGAGGTTGGAGGGGTCTATTTAGTAAGGAGATTGGAGGGGTCTATTTAGTAAGGAGGTTGGAGGGGTCTATTTAGTAAGGAGGTTGGAGGGGTCTATTCAGTAAGGAGGTTGGAGGGGTCTATTTAGTAAGGAGGTTGGAGGGGTCTATTCAGTAAGGAGGTTGGAGGGGTCTATTTAGTAAGGAGATTGGAGGGGTCTATTCAGTAAGGAGGTTGGAGGGGTCTATTTAGTAAGGAGGTTGGAGGGGTCTATTCAGTAAGGAGGTTGAAGGGGTCTATTCTGTAGGGGCCTATTTAGTAAGGAGGTTGGAGGGGTCTATTTAGTAAGGAGGTTGGAGAGGTCTATTCAGTAAAGAGGTTGGAGGGGATATTTAGTAAGGAGGTTGGAAGGGTCTATTCAGTAAGGAGGTTGGAGGGGTCTATTTAGTAAGGAGGTTGGAGGGGTCTGTTTAGTAAGGAGGTTGGAGGGGTCTATTTAGTAAGGAGGTTGGAGGGGTCTATTCAGTAAGGAGGTTGGAGGGGTCTATTTAGTAAGGAGGTTGGAGGGGTCTATTCTGTAGGGGCCTATTTAGTAAGGAGGTTGGAGGGGTCTATTTAGTAAGGAGGTTGGAGGGGTCTATTCTGTAGGGGCCTATTTAGTAAGGAGGTTGGAGGGGTCTATTCAGTAAAGAGGTTGGAGGGGTCTATTTAGTAAGGAGGTTGGAAGGGTCTATTCAGTAAGGAGGTTGGAGGGGTCTATTTAGTAAGGAGGTTGGAGGGGTCTGTTTAGTAAGGAGGTTGGAGGGGTCTATTTAGTAAGGAGGTTGGAGGGGTCTATTCAGTAGGGGCATATTTAGTAAGGCGGTTGGAGGGGTCTTTTCAGTAGGGGCATATTTAGTAAGGCGGTTGGAGGGGTCTATTCAGTAAGGGTGTAGTAGGGGTCTTTTTAGTAAGGAGGTTGGAGGGGTCTATTCCTTAGAATGACAATTAGGGGTGTATTTAGTCAGAGTTTAGAGTTCGAGATGAGAGGTCATCTCGAACTGCAGACTCAGAATGATTTGCCCCCATTTCAGCTTCTTCTGTTTTGAGATGTGGAGTGCGAAATGAAAGGGAGCGAGGATAAACTCGCCTAACATTCATTCAAATGGGAGAATAAATTACACTGGTTTTCATCCGACATTCACCCATTAAAATGAATGCCCTCCGGTATTTAACGAGTGCAGTAAAATCATTACCGCACCTGAAAAATAAAAAATAACGGGTTATGCGGTAAAAATAATGAGTTTTCTTTAACGGGTGCAGTAAAATTAAATACCAGGGACAGGACTGCTAAAATGGCACCGGTGCCCCTGATACCCCTGAAAATGCCCCCAGCCACTTAATAGCAAATGGAGCCAGGGGCTGGTAAAGTGCGTCCAGCCCTCTAATAAAGGGATCTGGGGCAAACTGGCACTGTTGTAATGTATGTACTGTAAGGAGGCAACCTGGTGTAGTTGACATTTTAAGCGAGGAAGGGGTGCAACCTGGGGAGGAAGGGGTGTGGCTAATAAAGGGGGCGGTGCATGCCTTTAGTGCAGCCGAGAGCAGCACAAAACCTCTGCATTATATAGGTGGTACAAACAGGTCCTGCTGTGCTGTGCACCCTCGAATAAAACCTTACTCATGTTCTGTCCGAATAGTTGCTCGCAGTCTCCCCGTTTCTTGTTGTTCGACAGTGAGATTGTGTGGGGAGTATCAGATTTACTGCCATGAATTATAACGCACAGGCTTCTGTCAGAAAGACTCATTGAGTGAGCTGTCACATTATTAGATGTCCATCAATCTCTTGGCCCTATGTGACACCACAGAGCAAACATGCCTGCAAACGATAACCCTTATTAGTCGCTGCTCTGATATATAAGTCGGAGAAGTATGTCTTTCTAAGATTATTTAAGGCATTAAGAAACGGCAAATAACACTTGGGGAAAAAAAGATAAAAGAAATACACGAAATCATACAAATAAGCCAGTGTGTGTAAGTGTGAACTGTTATATAAAAGTTCTTTATCATTTCTAAAAGATCCTTGGTAGCGGAATCACTGAACGCTAACTAAAGATATGAATACATTCAATTAATCACATCACTTGTGGCTTGATATGCAAATTACACATTTTTAATGGGAAGTGTGTACCGTATTTGCTCGATTATAAGACGACCCTGATTATAAGACAACCCCCAAACTTTGGATATTCCTTTAGGAAAAAAACTAAAAGCCTGAACATAAGACGTTTCTCTGCCCCCCCCCCCCTTGTTATTCTGTCCCCCCCTCCCTCCCCTTGTCTTTCTACCCCCCTCCCTCCCCCTCATTTCTCTGTCCCCCCCTCCCTCCCCCTCACCTGTTTCTTGCTCCTTGGTGGCTAGTGGGGGCAGCCGGGGGATGTATGCACAATACGTGCAATCATCCTCCACGCTGCCCGATTCTACCGTCTATTATGATGGACAGCCGGTCCGTCATAATAGACGGCAGTGTCGGGCTGCATGGAGGATGTCTGCACTATCGTGCAGACATCCCCCGGCTGCCCGATTCTCCTGGTGGCTAGCGGGGCAGCGGAGGATGTCTGCACGATACGCGCAGACATCCTCCGCTGCTGCCCGGCACTTCCGCCGGGACTTTTATGATGAAGCCGGAAGGACCCGGCTTCATCATAGAAGTCCCGGCGGTCGTGCCGGGCGGCAGCAGGGGAGTCTGCGCTCGTCGCGCAGACACCCCCTGCTGTTAGAGAGGGGGATCCAGGTCCCCTGCAGCTCTGCGGGGGACCTGGATCCCTGTCTTATAGTCTGAACTCAATTTGAGGTCAGATTATAAGACGACCTCGATTATAAGACGAGGGGTATTTTTCAGAATATTTTTTCTTGTCTTATAATCGAGCAAATACGGTAATTTGCATATCAAGCCACAAAGTGATGTCATAAGCAGAAGACACCACAGAGATATGTCAAATATACATTTCTCTTATTTTATGCCTTTACTTGCAATTTTGCTTAAACAATGTAAAGATAACTTGTCGTCATTTTTATTCTCACTATTCACAGTATTATCAATGTTTAGGCTGACAGAGCTCTTTATAAGGCTGAGGATACCTCTTATTGAGATGATAATTACAATTTACCTTTTCCTTTGTTCAGCATGGTAGTGTTTTTGTTGAATTGCAGTAGATTAAATGTAACACTGGACAGTAATTGTCCACTTGATAATGGCGGAGTACCTCAGAAGATTACAGGGTTGGATGCTCCTTCTTTAAAACCTCAAATAATGTGATCTGTATTCATCACTGATGAAGTTAGTGTTGAAATAAATGAATTGCTTGTAATGTTTAGATGTTAATGTATACTCAGAGTTTCTAATTTATTATAATGCAGTGTCACATAATATACTGAGGGGCTAACAGGTCATTTTCTGTTATTAAATTCCGCATTTGTGTTGTTTTTGTTATCATATTCCTTTATAATTATTATGTTGTTTTATATACAATGTACATTTTACCTATCTCCAGTACCTCTTCTCCCCAACTCCCCTGGTCCCCTTCTCCACTCTGTATATGTCTGCCAGTCCACTTCTATCCTTTAACCCAAGACCTGCTCATTCCCTTTCTTATTGTTTGGTCACCTTTCCTTCTTCTGCGCCCATCCTTGACAGTCCTTTTTGGCCTAATTGTGCCAACCACAACTTGCCCACTAAAATTCTCCCTTTTTTCCCCTCATTCCAGCGTCTCTTTCTTGCCCATCTTAGCCTGGACACACCACTCTTTCCATGTTGCAAAACATATATTAATCCCTCCAGCATTGTTCTTTTAAACTCTCAGTGACCACCTTTACCTCAGGCTAACTTTTTGACTTTGATTCGGAAAGCACCAAGGAAAAATGTAACCAATTACAACTGGAGTAGGTGCCATACCAGCTCTTGGGGACCACAATTCCATTTAAGTCACCTAGCTACGTAGCCCAGATAGCCACTTACATGATAGCCACATAGGTCACGTGCAGCATGCTTACTCTCAGCCCAGTCATCTACCTAACTAGCCAGACTAGCCACCAAGCAATGGCAACTACCTACCATTTGATACTCCACTAAGTCTAATATCTCCTAGCCAAGCAAGAAGAGCAAAAAAAGTGCAACTGATTTAGATGAAAACAAATTTCCAACAATTATGATATATGATGTATGATATATATATATTAATATATTATTATTATATATTATATATATTTATAATTTCAATATGGGAATAGAATCTTTCTCCACAAATTCTAGCGAGCATGTAACTAACCTGGCTTTGATAATAAAATCAGGAGAATAGCAAAAGTAGTTTTTGGAATGTCACTTTTCAAGGTATAGTTCATGTCTGGAGACATTCGATGCTGTCAAGTAAGATTAAAAGGCTTTTCTGCCTCTGGTGTTGTAAAGAATTATTGTGCAATCTCCATGTTCACAAAGACTACACCAATATATATATATATTATTATTATATTTTGTTTGTTTATAGTTACATACTGTTATAATTATATATTTTATATATATATATATTAGTTTTTTTTTTTATTTTGTTTGTGTATTTATATATAAATAGGTAAACAAGTCCAATATGTATATATGGAGTACTCATTTAAGAACTTGTGCCCTATCAGGCCCTTTCATATGTTTGAGAAATTGTAGCTAATTCTACGTAACAAACGCTAAGTGTCACTAAGTAACAGACATATATAACTCACATGAATATTCCGTTTTATTTAGTACTTTGGTGGTTGCAAACGGTGGAAATTAATAGGGTTTGTTTGTTTTCATACAGAGCAGGCATTTGCTTCTCTTTATAAACAATTCTACTCATCTGCTTTTTTTTTATTGTTTTAGAGAAAGTGGCAGATAACAAACTGTGCATTTTTTGTGAAGAAAAAACAGAGGGCAGCTAGCGCTTAACAAATATTCCAATGTTTAGCTCTCTCCTTCATGTTCTCAGCCAATTTGGGTGAAATGTGTTAAGGTAGAAGAATTGTACTCATATTATATTATATTATATTGTGTCTCTAGTCAGACGCCTCTTCATTTAGAAATCCCAAAAATAAACCTACACAGCAAAATGGTAAATGAAATGCTTTTCTTGGTGTAATATGACATTTCTGAGAGACACAATGTGTCTGTGGCTGACATCGGCACCAGACGCCCATTTCACAGACGTTTACAAGCGCCGGATAGCTGTGTCACTTGATGGCATCAGAGGGCAACCAAACACACATGCAGGGTCCTACATACTGAGTAGCCAATCGCTCATATGCTCGGTGATGCTTCTGTTTTGCTACACAGTAGAGTCAGAGTTTCTTGTGTACTTCCTGTGATTAGTCCGAATCCTACCAGCCATCTTAGACAGTCAGAGATGCATGTTATATCTTTAAAGGGGCAGTAAACCCAATTTTGTAAAGTAGCGATCAGTTACAAAAATCATCATTTCTTTCACAGCATATACGTTTTGCACAGCTTGTCATAGGAAAGTCTCTAGCACACTTCCTCTTGACTCCACTGGATGACCCTACTCGTCAGTGGTCTAAAGGTTGAATTGACGTGGCACCCAGCACATGCCGATTACATGAACACCTGTCACACACAGTTGTAGCCACGCTTAGCGGTCTACTCAATAAAGAGAGAAATGCAGGGAATTAAGATGGGAATTTCACACTTACGGCCAAAGTAGCTGACTTGGCATAATTCTCCCATTCAGCAGCATTTTACCAACTCCGCTACATTGGTCTAAGAACAACGATCCCCTTGCAAATCTTATCAGTACAAGATGTCGGCACACTGTACGGAATGCTACATCTGTAGACTCTGGAGCTGATGTCAGCAAAAAGGAAGACAAAGACTCTGTGGTGTGTCTCTCAGAACCTTCTTCAGTTCCTGAATGAACGTATTTTTTGGGAAGGCAGTAACATCCCTTTGTGTTCAGATGAGTCAGAGGTTCAAACGGGTGCCATAAGCAGCTGTATTACAAGTCTACATTAATGGGACTTCATTAAAAAGCCATGTATCATCATCTGTCACAGTCATATTTATGTAATATGCACATTGAAGGGTCAGAGATACACAAAAATATATAATATATAAAATATTTTCATTAGTCCCTGGCCTTATCTTACATCTAGAATAGCGTTATGGCTAACCCACGCATGCTTACAGCTCCTTCACTGTAAAAACCACTACCGCTTCCACTGGAAGGCTATTGCATGCATCCACTACCATCTCTGTAACTTTATACTTCCTGATATAACTTTGAAATCATTGCCCCTCTTCCAAAGACAGTGATCTATACCTGCTTAGCACAGATCTCTCTTCCCTCATGTCTCTTTCAGGATTCTCATAAAGTTTATGGGAAGGACAAGTTAACCTTCTGATATATATATTATAATAATAGGAGTTATGCTCTGTCAGTGTCTTTCTCACTATATAATGATAGGAGTTATGCTGTATCACTGTCAGTGTCTGTCTCACTATATAATGATAGGAGTTATGCTGTATCCCTGTCAGTGTCTGTCTCACTATATAATGATAGGAGTTATGCTGTACCACTGTCAGTGTCTGTCTCACTATATAATGATAGGAGTTATGCTGTATCACTGTCAGTGTCTGTCTCACTATATAATGATAGGAGTTATGCTGTATCACTGTCAGTGTCTGTCTCACTATATAATGATAGGAGTTATGCTGTATCACTGTCAGTGTCTGTCTCATTATATAATGATAGGAGTTATGCTGTATCACTGTCAGAAGGTTATCTTGCACTTGCCATAAAGTTTATGAGAATCCTGAAAGAGACATGAGAGATCTGTGCTAAGCAGGTATAGATCACTGTCTTTGGAATAGGGGCAATGATGTAAAAGTTATATCAGGAAGTATAAAGTTACAGAGATGGTAGTGGATGCATGCAATAGCCTTCCAGTGGAAGTGGTAGTGGTTTATATAGTGAAGGAGCTGTAAGCATGCGTGGGTTAGCCATAATGCTATTCTAGATGTAAGATAAGGCCAGGGACTAATGAATATATTCCTGAAATTGGGCAGACTAGGTGGGCTAAATGGTTCTTCTCTACCAACACAGTCTGTTTTTCTATGTCGCTGCACTTTTTGTGGCCTAGTGTGTGCAGATGAGTGCTACTCAAAGTACTGCACCTCAAGTGAGCAATGTCATACTGTAGATCATTGTTGCTATTAAAAATAAATGATGTTAAACCATATTGTATCATATTTGTTTTGCTTTATAAATTCAGTATCCGTTATTAAATCAGGAAAAGGTGGGCATGGATGGAGGGCTGATTTGGTGGAGCAATGGGCAACTTGACTGGACTTTTCCCTCAGGCCTAAGGCTGCCAGCCCTCCTCTGACGAACAGTGGGGCACACAGTACTGGAATATTGCCCCCACTAAGCATTCCACTTAACAGAGTTCTATGGGTTGGGTCCCTGTCCAGTGGATTTAAGTTTCTTTCACTGTGGGTAGGACTTATTAGTGTATGTTTCTTGGCTAGGATAATTAACAGCTGCTGGGATTTTTTTTCTAGTCCATTCCATGGTGGGTACCAAAAAAAAGTTTTTTTATTAATTAATGAACCTCTGTATCTTTGATGAGGAACTTGACTTGATTAAATTAGTTAAAAAGTTGTTTGTTTTTTAATGTGAGAAATCTGAAAGGTAGTTTTGATGGCATCAGATGAGGTTAAACATTGATTCAGCAATTAATTGGAGAGTGGAAGTAAAAAAAAAGTAAAAACAAAAGTGTAATAACTATACAGGTTCAGTAAACGTTATCCAAAAATCCGTTAATCAGAATTATCTGATTATCTCCCAAAAGTTGCAAATTCCACACACACCTGTCAGAATGCAAGCACTCTGTATATCTTATATTATCAGTTATTGGGAATAGGGCACATATTATTGAGATGTTAGTTATAATAAGCACTATTGTTATTTGTTTACAGCATGGATTTGTATCATTTTATTTTTTGATAGCTTGATTAGCCGCAGTGGTATATGTAGGATCCCATGGCTGCTGGTGGACTGTGAGACATTTTTTTTTTACCAATTAAAGTTTCTTACCTGTGCCAAGAATACCCTCTCCAAAGACCTATGTTGTTTGCTCATTCACCACAATGTCCATTTTTATACCTGTGATAAGAAAGAACCCAGCTTTATAATTACAAGCCTTTGACACCCAGGAATGGCCAGTCTTCCAGACTACCAGCTCTCGCCTGCCCTCGGGGTACATTCTCAACTCAGTGACTGTAATATTAGAAAGAAAAACAAACAATCTCTAGCAAACTCTGTAAAATGGGTTGAAAGATATATGCGCAAAAAATGTCAGAAAAAGACCCACCAAATACCCAGAGGCTGAAAACCCCACTGAGGGCCACACCTAAACATGCAAAGACTGAACACAATGTTTAGTATCCTCAGGGTCTTTGGTGTGAACGTATGTTAAGCAATATTTCCTCTCTCCCCTGTGCTTGGGGCTATTTACCATTCATCAAGTGAAGGGCAGCATCTTAGTGACCTGCCCACAACTAGCTGCTGTATTCATTCAACAAGCTAGAACCAGTTATAAGCATGCACCAGTGACAGTCAACCAAATCTTTGAGTATATGATTATCTATTCCCTAAAACAGCATGCTTTTTTTTTTTTACTGTGTCATCAGAGCTCCTTCCACACTGCTGGTACAGTCCTAGCCAGTTGATTCTGTAAGTAGTGTTGCCAGTTTAGGGATCAAGGTCAGCCTGTTATGATGTAGGGTCAAGGTGCAGCAGATATTCTGGCTGGGGTGGGCTGACAAGTAACCCCCCATTTCCCTATAAAGAAGAGGTGTAGCTGAAGTTCTGGGGCCACTGGACCTCTGTGTCAGTAATGAGAGATAAAGAAAGTTCTACCTTTCTCATGCCCAAATCAAATTCAGTAATTATAAAAATGCAAGCAGTTATTACAATTTTAATATTTCAATTCTAAATGTGTTCTAATATGTTACTAACAAATACCAGGTATTAACTTCTGTTACTGCTCCCCTAACTCAGCAACAGTCAGTCAAAAGCAACAATCAAAAGTATCCCATATGACAGCAATGTGCACATAACTACATCACATGCTTATTTTATGACATGGACAATGGTATCAGATCTGACATTTACATGCTGCTCTGCAGGATGTGGATTGCATGTGTGACAGGGTAACCAGTTAATCAAGAAAAGGTTGACATAGGAACTTGCGTGTATTCATAGAGTACTTCTGTAGGGAAGCATTTATTTTTAATTTTTTATGCGATCCACGAAAAAAATGGCTGATCGTACAGCTGTATGCTTGGAATCCTTATACAGAAAAATGGGTGGAGTTAAGGTGAAATCTATTCAGGTTAATAGCAAGAAAACTTTAGGGAAGAGGGTGATTTAGAACAGTGGTTCCAAAACTAGTTCTCACACCGCCCCCAACAGTCCAGGATTTAGGGATTACCCAATTGTGTTAAAAAAAAACCTAATCTGGATTAGATTCTAAATTTGAGATTTTTTTTTTTTTTTAACCCAATTGAGTAATCACTAAATCCTGGACTGTAAGGGGCGGCAGGACTGGTTTGGAGGGATTTTAGGGGGTGCCTGCTTAGGATATAAGTAACAAACAGTTGCAAAAAAAAAAAAACCTTTTTGCTTGGATCAAAAAAATCAAATAGGAACAAAATGCTAAATTCTGCTGGCTTTGCAACTGTGGTTAGACTATGTGAACTACTAACTGTAGCCAGGAAAAAGAAGTCTGCCTGATATATTTAATTTCATTAATTACATCCACCTGGAAATATTGTAATAATCCTTATTGCCTTCATCCAGGGGAGGGGTCTCAATTACCACTATGCCCAAAAGAATTTAGATTGAGTTTAAAAAATATTCATGATAATATGAGGGCAATCAATCAGGATATGCTATTGGTTCCCATGGTGACTACTCCAATACAGCTGGCCTTTGATTTAGGCCAAAGTGGACTGTCCTGGAGTGATGTTTGTGTGTACAAAGAGGGGAGAAAGAGAAAAACAAAAGTGTTGCCAATTCTTCTATGGAAGCAGCAGCCATACCACAGGAATTCAGTTAGTGCAGAGTATGGAGAACAGTCTGATCGCTTCCTGGCCATGGAAAACATAAATAAAACATTATATAAGTCAGTTGTGTAGGCGGGGGAGAAGGGAAGGCTTGGAATCAATATTTACCTGCCCATTTCAGTTCTTACAGCTTATTTTCAAGACAGGATCCTTTCCTCACACCCAGGCACATGCTTTGGCACATGCTATGTGCATAGCATAAGAGGGCAGCGCTATACAGACATCCTGTGTGCCCACCTTGTTCTCTTCACAGTGAATGAGAGCACTGGATTCACAGCTGTGACCCAGAGCGGCACACAGAAACATATAATGGTACAAAGAAAGCAGCCTGTGCTTAATAGCTGGTATAGACCACCCAGTACCCCATATTGGACCACGAAGACCCTCTACATGAGATGGAGAAAAAGGTGGCAATTGAAGTGGGGCAAAGTTTCATTTTAGTTGGGGGTCTAAGTTGTACACCCAGGTTCAGAGGATACCTGGTTCACCCTGTCTACATGCGACGTCAGAGGTGCTTGCATGCATTGGATATTCCTGTCCTTTCCTCGTTATTTTCCAACAAGTGCGTTTGGAATTGCAGAGCAGATGCAATAATATGGCGTAAAGAAAAGATTAAAAAAAAAACACTTTATCGCATCCACTAGGATGTAACAAATCGGGATCCTACATTTCCACGCTAGTAAATTTACAAAAAAGCATTGTTAAAAGCAGGATAGACGGCTTCATGGTAGCGTAAAGCTTTTACATTTTTAGGAGTAAGCTCTTGTGCCCAAACCAGTGAACATCACACTGGAATATTACACTGATATGCGTGACCTTCTTATGGCGGAGTTATTTCTTTGCTGTGCCTGCCCACATATTATTAAACTGGCAGATCTCATGTAAACTACAGTGAACTCTGAGGGTTGTTTATTCAGAGCACAAACTAACAGGCTCGCTTGTAACCACTCAGATGACTTCCTACCAAGTCAAAATAGCTTTGTTATTAACCTTGCATTCCACTCAGTGCTTATCAAACACTGGAACAGAAACACGCCAAAAAAAATACCACGTTTGTGTGATAATATCGGGTGAAGCGGAAGGCGTGGGGCTTTAGTCATGTTAGAGGGAATTGTCAAGAGAATTTCAACTGAATCGGAGACATTTTCCAACTCAGACTTGAGTTTCAAATTCTCGTCATAAATAAAGCTCATTGTGTTTATCCTTCACAAGGAGCCTGGCTATTCCATCTTAGGAAGTATATGATTATCGATAGATACCCCTTGTAGATTTATTCATCACATACCAGACTGATAAAGCCCAAATTTAGAACATTTTTATCCTAGATGAATAAAACAGCAATGTGGTCAGTCCCTGGTGCAGCCAGTGGTTTACACACAAGGGCCAGACAGATCTGAGCCTTGGCTGCATGGTGAGATCAGGACTACGGAGTAATTGCAGTGTTGAATTCCGAAAGGTCTCGCATGGTCTTCCTTATTGATAGGTATGTAACATCAAATCCTAGTGGTCAGGGGGAAAACTCAAAAGTGCTTTCCTTCCTAGTCGTATCATATGTGGCACTGCAGGCGAAAAGCAAAAGGCACAAGGCCTGAATTCTTCGAATTAGAGAAGCATGGGGCTACTTTGGCCCCTTTCCCACTTTGCAGCCCTTCCTATGCCACGCAGAGAAGAGCAGAAGATGTTGGATGAGTCTCAAAGGAAGAACAAGAAAAACTAGGAAGTTAAAAAAAATGACTTGAAGGAAAGAGGGCCGAGAGGGTGGCGAGAGAGAAGGAGAAAATATGTTGGCGGGAAAGTGTAAATGAGGAAGGTTTGTATGGAGCAGTGCAATGACAGGCTTATGTTGGCTCTATACATGCTAATAAGATATATGTTTAACTACTATACACTTCATGTATGGAAAAGTTTTTAGTTGAGAAACTGATTTCGGAGAAAGGGACGAGGAGGGATCTTGACGGCCTTTGCTTTATTAAGGATAAATGATTAATTGTGCATTTGCTGAATTAATCTTACAATAAAAATAACATCATAGTATTTTCTTGGCTAGATGCAGTGTTAACACTCATTCTCTTTTAGCATGGATGAATAACTCCAGTGTTTACATTCAGCTGCCTGTTTGCTGCTTTTGATCAAAACCTGTTTTTCTGCTTTATTAACATCTCCGATACGTGATTTCTCCGAGATTTCTGTAGACAAAGGGTCTTTCGCTCATGTTCTCTTCTAGGGAGTCAACAATCGTGACAGCAGATAACCCTCACCCCTATCTGATGATCCTCCTGTCTATGTAAAATGTCATAGTTAATCATACTTTTTCTGCAAGTTTAAATTTCACTCTATTTCCCCACTGTTATTTTTGCTAGAAGGCAGTACCAAACCTTACCATTGTCACGCTTGCAAACATGTTTGTGCTCTCCTTTGGTGTCCCCACTCAGAGTTTCAATCAATATCGGCTCTTAATCATCAATGACTTAAGCATTAGATAGACCCCTCTTTCAACCCCCATGTTAGGGAGCACAAGGTTTTTACATTATAAATCATGATAAAATCAGGCCGAAGGGGCATTTTACACACTAGAAGACTCAAGAATTAAGCATGGACAGATGTGGGAGACGTGGGCGAGAGCGAAGGCTCTTGTTGGGAGTTGACATAATCAAGTGGGGGTACCCAACGAGAGGGATGGGGAAGAAGTTTTTTTCTCTCTCTCTCCTTTTTCTTTCTCTCTTCCTTTTCTCTTCTTCCCTTCTTCCTCTCCTCCTGGGTGGTGCATTGCACACAAATGAATGGGTGGCATGTAGCGTGCACTGTCTTCTTGTATGCTCCATGGCACTATTTTTTCTTTATTTTTTTTATGTTTTCGTGATTCCCATAATCTTTGCATAAATGGGGCGTTAAACCCCCCAACAACACATGATGTTTATATGTTTTTTGTATGTACATGTGTAACGAAAAATGGAAAACGTAATAAAGATTTAAAAAAAAAAAAAAACACTAATTAGAATTGAATAGAAAGGACTCTGTTTTTGTAAAGGCTGTAATGGATAGTTGTTATGCTATGTTATTACATGCTCCAATAAAACCACAGTAAACATTAAATATGATAGAGTCCTTGTGACTCACTCAGCATATAAATAAATAAATAATAATGAAAATAATAATAATCATGATAAAATAATGACTGCAGTCTTGTATTTGGGGCCAACACATTATTGTGAGGTTAAGCACAATTTAAAAAAACAAACAAAACAAATAATAGTTTTTGCAGATTGGATATCACAGGAGAAGTTGTTCCCAGTGTTATTTGCTTCTTACTGTAATCTTTAATCCTGCGAGTGGAAAACGAGCGATTGACACGTCCTTCACCAGAGTCTGTGAGTTCATTACAGAGCTAACTCTCTGACTGCATCTAGGATCATTCTGTCCTCATCCTCGGCTCATCAGTGATTAAATGCTCTGCAGTCAAACGAAAACAGTGATATCCAGACTGGATCCTCTCCCTACTGCTGTCAGAAGGTAGAAATCATTTTGCAATGTTGTTGTTATTCCCGAGCCCTGGAAAATAACAGAAAATGAGACTAAAGGGAATGGTTGGCACACAGCCGAGGGGGACATGTAGTACCACCCAACAGGCTGTTTACTGATTTATCAGAAATGATTTGGTGTAAAATAACAGGTGACTGTGTATTTCCTCTGATAATAACGTAGCAGGTTTGTTTGATCACAACAAATGGATATACCCCAGAGCTCCTTGCTGGAGGGTCCTTGGCAGTGTTTCTTATGGCGGTATTCATGAAAAAGGGATTTGCAGGGAATGGGCGAGGGAATGTCAAACTTAAACCCAAAGTGTCTCATCCGTTAATATGGATCCATTTATTCCTTACAATGTAATCTTACAGGAAAGAAAGTAAAATATTAAATAATCGAAATAGAAGGCCAGAATCTGGACAGTGTAGAGATATATAAATCATTAGCTAATTACATTGAACATGTCACAAATTCATTTATTTGCTGACCCTTACCTGGGAGATATATTGTATTTCATCACATCTCCTTTTGGAAAGCCTGTCCTCATATCTGTCATTCCTTTAATTCATTGTGTTGCTTATCTCCTTCTAGAAACGTGAGCTGCTGCCTACAGCTATACTGTATATTCCATGTGAGATCTCGCTAATTATACAGAGAGAGACAGGAATATGCTCTGATCCTGAGCACTTTCTCTCATTTTAATACTTTATTTCAACTACTTGAGGTCAGGTTGTTATATTCGGTTTTGAGGCCACAAGTGCTCTTAATCAGAGACTTGTACCCAGAGTTAGGGCCACTCGAAACAGCAACATGATAAAGTAGATTAATGTTACAGAGGATGTGGATTTAACATAAAAGTAAAACTCATGTTCGTTCAGGATCTTCTTGCTGCTGTGTGCTCATCGGCATTAGTATAGGTATTGGATAGACACAGAGCCAAAGGGTCAGCGCTCAAACGAGCCACAAAAACATATATATATATATAGTGGATTCACCATTAGAAGGAGCAATCAGTAATGGTTAAAGTGATAATAAAAAAACAACAGTCTACCTGCAATGTCTCTAATATGTCAACTTCTCCCGACACCAGCAATGGGAACTCCTCCTCTGTGACTGGTGAATGGTGTCCATCCATATCGCCCGGGCTAAAAAGAGAGTGAAAAAGGCCACGATAGTGCAGTATTATTCTGAAAAACAAATACAGAAAAAGGTCAGTTTCAGCACTCGGAGGTAGAAGCGCTACGATTGTGTCTACGATTAGCGTTACCAGCTAATTAATGCAAGCACGCGGGGGAAACGTGAATAATGTATATAAGGGATGGCCACATTTGTTTTACAATACTCCCCTATGGTGGCCATTTTCACTGTGTGTCAATGGCCGGGCACTGTGGATGTGGTAAGAGAGGACAGAATCTTGTATTGCTTTTATCCATAGGAGTCAATGGCCCATAAAAACGCTTGTTCTGTGGCTCTGGGGCGATACGGAGCCCCCCCCCCCCCTCGTGAATACCCATTCAACACATTACTGTCTACCCTACAGAACTTCACCATTGTTGGTTAGTTCTCTATTTTGTAGGTTGCTTGGAAGTGCTTAATAAGTTTAGTTTACTGCATGGATCGTTCAACTCCACTGGAGCATCTTTATTATCTCCACATGGCCAGTACTGACTGGGGAGTAAATATCCATTTAGGAGGAAAGTATTATATATATTACAGACATTACATGTAGACTGATGATTTTTATTATCACGTCAACCATTACTGATTGCTCTTTTTTTTGGGTTAATGTACTATATAGGATTTTGTGGCTAGTTTGTAGCTCTGATACTGTATCTATGTTTCTGTACTGCATGTATATTATTATCTAGCTGCTTTTTTGTCTGCCCAGGCCCTTTAGCTCACTCATTAACCTGTTCTTGTCCGTGTGTAGAAGTATTGCCTTAGAGTATGCACCATTCATTGTAAAGTAGGAATGGTTCTTGTGCGAGAAGCTCAAATAAACATTCATAAAAGTCTATCAGGGCTAGTACACCATAGAGGTCTGTCCTAATGAAGGCAGAGTACTTTTCGACCAGATCTCCAGGCACACAGCATTATATATCACCCTGAATTATATTCTGTAGACACCCTTGATTATTTTTAATGTTAATAATTATGGACTGTCCATATGAAATTGCTTTGTTTGTAGACAGAAGCCCCCAATTACAAGAGGATCAATTGTATCAGCCCCGTGGGTACATATTAAGATGTGGGGGTGGCGTAGAGTGCTCCAGATGAAAAACCGGGAAAAAAACAAAGAATAAATGAAAATCCCCGTGGAAATATTGGGCCCATATTATTCCAGATGTGCGTGGTGTAAACCCAACTGGCAACTGTTAAATGGAATCAGGCAGAACAAAAAAATGGTGTTACAATTTAGGTTTCTGATCATGAAACATTGTGTTACTATAGATTCCTCTCCCCGCAGAGCCATGTGTTTGTCTCTTTACATCCCCGAGGTCTGTGGATCATTTACAGATGGAGATACGGCTGCCGGAATAGGTATTGGTATTTCAGGAAAAAGTGCTGAAATAATAGTAGTAACCAATGGAAAGTTATGTCAGTTTGCTCCAGATTTAGCACCCGTTTTGTCCTGATAAATTTGGTCCTTTATGAGAAAGATAAAAATTACAATGAAGCAAAATCGCCAAAAAGCTCTTGTCCTTGAATGGGTTAAAATTCTGGGTTGGGGAAGTGGTTTATTTCACGAAAATAGCTTAAAATGTTATTTCGCTGATCCAGAGATAAGAATAATAAAGTGTTTATCAGGGAAAGGTACGTTTAGATGTTCTCCAGAGGGAATTTATTATTACCATAGATAATGGTACTCAGCGATAATCAAATAACAGGTCTGCTCCCCACTGATGTAATGCATAACAATGCAAACCAATGACAAAATCAATTCACAAGACTCTGGGCTTTATTTATTATAGAGAGAATTGCAGGTAATTGAGAAGGGAATTTCAAACATAAGGCCAAAGTAGCCGAGTTGGAAGAATGCTCCCAATCAGCTGCAATTCTCTGTTTCATGAATACAGCTCTTTGTAATTTGTTATCTCATGTCCTTTATTTCTGTTGTTTGATACAGTGTTGCTAATGTCAGCAGTTTGTTTCACATTGATGTGTCAGGCACACCCCTCCAGCAGGCTGGAGCAGAATCTTATCCAAATACGTTCACAGTCCTACCATGGACCCCAGGGGCGTCTTCATCATACAGCACACTGTATACAAATACATATGTGTTTTCCTCTCATAAGGAAGCCTGCTATTTCCCTTTTGACATGAATTTCAAACTTATGGCCAAAGCAGCAGAGTTGGACAAATTCTTCCATTCAACTGCATTTTTTTCCCAGTTTGACTACATTGACCTTGCATTTGAAATTCCCATCTTAATTCCCTGCAATGCTCTCTTTATTGAGTAGACCCCGTTATGTGTTGTAGTGATGAACAGCTGAGGAAAGAGCCTGACTTTTTTGGGGACTGCTCCGCCTTGATGGCTTTGTCTATTGTATATGTCTTTTAAAACGGTCAGTGTCACACTCATATACCGTAAGTGTAGGACATATATGGGCTATGCACTGGCAGCAGTACTGTGCTTACAAGTCTGTAATTCCTAGACTGTGATCCTGTTCCATCCCCAATTCATAGTGACACATTTCCCGGGCACTAGAAAAATAGAGAACTTTTTAGGCAAGTGCCACCTGGTAGTTACTGAAGATAAGTACTTGTAGTGCTAGATGATTCTTGGTATACTATACTAATTTGGTGTGTGAAGCAGGAAATAAGATTTTAGACTATATGACAAACAAGGTTTATTTAGACTTCTCAAGTGTTTGAAACTGAGCCGACTTGTAAAAGAGAGGAGCAACACCCCGAGGAATGATTTGTTCTTGGATAGAAAACTAATTGAAGGAGAAGCATCAGAACTATGTTGTTCATGGAACTTACCATGTTTATATAAGGTTGTAATTGCAACAATCTGTTTAGTACATAGTCTAGCCATATTTGGGGATATTGCCAGAATGTACGAAGGTATATATTCAATGGGGTCTATTCAATGACCTGAGTTAATATCTCTATTATCTATATAAGAGATCCAGTCGGTGTAATGGATTAACAGACTGGAAAGCATTGTATCAGGTTGATCACAGAAAAATGCAGTAAATATCCTTGGTGACCCAATAGTCAGCCATTGGTAATTTACCCTCTATTAACAATAATCATCTGGAACCTCCAATATATACATTTTGACAGTTATTTAACTTGTTTTCGATCAGCAGGCATATCTAAAGTAATACATCACATCACACAGTCTACATGTTATAGAAGATAAGTAAAGGTTAACATTTTAATGAAAGAATACAAATAAATACCTTTATTGAGTCATTTTTTCTCTTTATAGCTCTATCATGGGGGCTGACATCATTGAGGTAGATGAAGAAAAACATCTGACTCAAGATTCTAAACAAAATGTCCGCCCCCTGATAGAACGACACAGAGCAAAGAAGACTCAATAAAGGAACTATTTTTCTTTTGTCAAACCATTTTTATTTAAAATGTCTACACTTGGTGCAATCTCTCTTTTAACTCTAAAGTTAACTTTGTTGCCGAAAGGCTTGTGGTTTCTTGCGTTTGCGGCCTTATATTTAAGTTATTGAACCCACTGTATTACTGAATTACATATTTTTTGTATAAATCTACTCCAGTATCCTGATTCAGCGCAGAGTAACAGCATTATCTCAACATTCTGAACTTAAACAGTTCAGAACGTAACAGTTACACAGTACTGCTGTGTGTAACAAGGTCTCTGATGTTGTACCACTTTATAAGAACTCTTGTTTGCTGTTTTAAAACAATTAAATGGGATCCCGTTAAGTTTAGGGAAAACAAAGTTAACGGCCATCTGTTGCTTTTTATATTTGGGCTGCAATATGTTTATAAACATGTTTTTTTTTAGCTATTTTGAATTCTTTGGATAGTTAATGCTTTCTACTTTCCAGTTTCAGGTCATGCATTCCAAACATAATTGAGGCAAATGGTAGACTAGAGAGTGTTACATTATGTGTTATCAAAGTATTGCATTATCATGTTTTTTTGGCTGCAAATCCCAACATTTCTTCATAGTACAGGATCTTAAAATAGCCGAATAAGACATTACATTTACTTCTTTCTGTCCTTTTTTCCTCCAATGGGGTAGAAACCTGATTAAATTATTTATCCAATAAAGAATCCATCTTCTGTGAAAATGATCTGCAAAGCCTCAATTCGACACATTCCCTTTACATTAAAGGACATGTATTTTTATTGTAGGGAGGGTAACACATTTATTGGCTGTAGGAAGGCTGCTTAATGAAGACATCTACACTTTAATGTCCCAGGGGGAAAAAAAGACCTTTTAGCAAGTGAATTCTGTATGTTTCTCCGAGATGGTGAGCATTATCATTATAATGAGATTGGTGACTCGACAAATGATGAACTCTTGTCAAGTCTGACTTGTTCATTTGGAGAATTGCCCATCTGATTTTACCTGCTATCAGCCTTGGGGCTACTTGGGTGCATTGTAGGTTCATCGAGGTGCTTGAGTTGGGTGGAATACTTCGACAGCCTCTTCATATGAAGTGGATAGAGGTCCCTGCGGGCTGTAATCCTGCTAAAGGTTTAGTCATTCTGTAATCAGTGTGTGTCAATGTGTTTCAAAGTGTTCTCTTGGAATCCTATTGTGCATTGGAGAACTAGGGGTCAACCGTCTCGACATGCACATTATACAAGAAGGGCTTATGTTGACTAGCTCTGGAGAAAGGGTGACCTAATGCAGGACTGTGTTGAGTAATATCTATAGATATTTTAGCGTTTGCCTTGCAACAGTCATATGTGTCCATAAAGAAGTCACTTAATTAATCTAGAATTCAAGAAAGGGATTCCACAAATCTATGTTGATTAATTCATTGATTTTCTTCTGGTCACATATATTACCTCCTCAAATCTCCCCATGGCAGAGCCAGGCATCAGTGGGCAGGGTGTTTGTGTCAGTGCTACAATGAATGCACAGTAAGGGGTGCCATCAGGGGGTGACAGGTGACACATCTTTCACGGCCCCTTTAAAAAAAAATGGCAAAATGGTCTGTGCAGCATCACCGACACCTCTCGCTCGCCGCACACTGCTCTGAGGTCAGAGCATCGGACAGCACTGTTCTGGGATCTGTAACAAACAAAAGATAGGTGCTAGTTCTTATGGTACTGATTCCTCAGAAAGACACTATTCTGTATAGCTGTAGGTACAAAACACTACTAATCCCATGTTGTGTAATACATGCAATAGAGAAAAACAAAAGACACCCGGCGCTCAGGATATGTGCATAAGTGAGAATATCACCAGCTTTAATTCATATAGACGGCATTTTTTCATGTTGTTAAAGGGAGTTGTAACCCCGAAGCATTCTCAGTCTTGTCTTCCATCTAAATGGATTAAAGTGGTATTGTATCTAAGCGCTTGTTGTCTTTTGTTTTTCTCTGTGGCAATCATACACCTATCAGCCATAACATTATGACCACTGGTGGCAGAGGCAGTGTGATGATTTTTACAATGTTCTGCTGGGAAACCTTGGGTCCTGCCATTCTTATGGATGTTACTTTGACATGTACCACCTACCTAAGCATTGTTGCAGACCATGTATACCCTTTCATGGAAACGGTATTCCCTTATGGCTTTGGCCTCTTTAAGCAGGATAATGTGCCCTGCCACAAAGCAAAAATGGTAAAATGGTTCAGGAATGGTTTGAGGAACACAACAAACGAGTTCAAGGTGTTGACTTGGCCTCCAAATTCCCTAGATCTCAATCCAATCGAGCATCTGTGGGTTGTGCTGGACAAACAAGTCTGATCCATGGAGGCCCCACCTCCCAACTTACAGGACTTAAAGGATCCTCTGCCAACGTCTTGATGCCAGATACCACAGCACACCATCAGAGGTCTAGTGGAGTCCATGCCTTGACGGGTCAGGGATATTTTGGCGTCAAAAGGGGATCTACACAATATTAGGCAGGTGGTCATAATGTTATGGCTGATAGGTGTATATATCAAAAGACTGCACTGCTTATTGAACAGCACCTGCCAGTGGAGAATTACACATCAACAAGGATTTGTTTAATGAAGTTTAACCACTCGATACTCTACAGACCTATATATATATAGATATGTGTGATATATATATATAAATATATATATGTATATGTTATATTTTTATAATGCTAATAATTATATTTATGGTGTAGAAAAGACAGCTTTGTCACTGTTAACTCAGAATGGACCAAAGTTGAAATTCCAGGGTGTAGACAAAGATTTGATTTATAGTAATTAAGGAAATAAACAAGAAAACTGGGAAAGCTTTTTAATGCTGCAGTCTGGGGAAATATCCAAAGAATACAGCATACTTTCAGAATGGAATAACAGATGGGGAAAGGAAGGGTTAGTGGCAATGGAGACAAGGTATGCAGTTATAGCCTCTATTATCCAACTTTTAGCACGATTCACACCTGCCAAATTACCAGTGATCAAATAGAGGGTTTTTTTGTGTTTCGAGGGAGGGTTAAGAAGCTGGATCATTATGAAATTCATGACTTAACGGATCACTATTCATGTTATTTGGAAAGTGATTTAGAACAAGAACAAAAGGATATTATTTACATAGAAAATAGCATGTCATTGTACTTCTGTGCTTACATGGAGGTTTAAAGGGACACTAAGATTTTTTTTTTTTCACTTGTGAATCTATTGTAGAAGCACGAGGGAAACATTTAGCGCCCCTGGTTACGAATATAAACTGACATGTACTTTTATTAATAAACCTGCATTTATCTCTAAAGATACTCGTCTGATGTACTAAAAAAAAAAGAGTCCCTTTAATGTGTAAAGCTGTCCTTTACATAGAAAACGCAAATCAGGTAGAAAAATTAGAGTATATTGGAGACTTCTGTGATTTGTTCAGTTCTAGTGGGGTAGACGTTCTCTGGTATTTACAGGGTTAAGTGATTGAGGAAATGCTTACGCCTATTCTGATTGGCTCGCTCACTCTAATTCCGGCATTCTAAACAATACCCTTGATGTAGGACACGCAAGTCAAACATTAAGATGCCACAAGGCCTTGGAAGGAGACGAGGGGTGCGGCGTATTGATCCAAGTCCTATATCCAGGTGCATAACATTCGTGAAAAGAAGGATAAAAGGTTCTGATGACAGAGGGTGATTACATTGTGGTAACTTATGATCAGCCACATTATGGGAGAGGTCAGACCATGAATGGTAATAGTGTCCACCAGGCCACGACCAGAGCAGAATTAAACTTCATTTTGCAGCCACCGAAGAGGAGAAACTCATGACTATTACACTGCGGTTTTTGAAGAAGAAGCCAGCACCTCCCCAATCATCAATAAGTAAAGATATAGCAGCGAATCTGGGGTTATAAAGGACCTGGCATTTGTTAAAGAAACATGTAAGAATAAGTGAGTGGCACATCTCATTGCAGGATAGAGATTTATTTTAATTTTCGGATAATGCTCCTTATGTCTTATCAGGAGTGAACAAACCTGTCCTGGAAGATCTAACTGAGACAAGAGATCATCTGATTATCTGATAACAGTGTTAAACCAAACGGGGATCTATTCTCTCTGAACGTAAAAGCCCCATAGGATCTCACCATTATATTTTTTATTCAGAATAGAGAAAATGCTTTTTTTTTTTTAAAAAGCATATCTGAAACTGTTTATAGATAGGACATAGGGTGTTATATGTGAACAAAAACCCCAAAGATGGGGCCAAGCACTCCTCCAGCATCTTAACATTTGGTCTGTGTCTACCTGGCCAGATCTGAGCATACTGACGTGACCCTTAAATGTATCTGATTTTTTTTAACCCATTAAAAGGTCTACATGTCTGATTTATCAGGAACATTGTATTATTACTTATTTGAAAAGCATCATCACAATCTAAAGAGCTGTACAAAAGGCAATATAGTTGAACACATTACTCACCCATTCAATAAACAGCGTGCTACGGTTCATTGATGAGTTAATAGAAAACAATCAGACCTTAATAGACGAGTTAGAAAATGACCTCTTTCTTATTCCAGCTCGGCTATTTCACCTGATTTGTGCAATACACTTGTCAATTCACCCCAGCTCACTGGTTAGTGAATAGACCTCACAGATCATTTCTGTTGGCATGTGGACACATTTAAATATATGTTCATGAATTTTGTCCAAAAAAAAAAGAATTGGATAACATAGTGTATTTTAATAATAGCTTGCCTGTTTGAAAAATAAAGCATTACTTGGTTGCACATTGAGTGATGTTACTGTGCAAAAGAACAAAAAGGGCAAATTATGGGAAAATTTTATATTTACAATGTAAGTAGCTCTGCATATCTGATGTATTTTTGATGTGCTTCTAACCCTGATCTGAACATAGATTCGTTTCTATTACTTTCGACCAGGTATAATTACATCTACTTTGATTATAAAGATGCATTTCCAGTATAATTTTCATCCTTTTTTCCCTAGCTATCACAAGCAATGTACTCAAAAAATACCCAAACTTGGTAGGAAGAATACTTATTTTAGATTAAAGCTTGTCATATTTATTATTTTAAATGACTCCAGTTTTTTAAGCTCTTCCTTGCCCTATCCATCCATCAATTGTTTGGTCTGGCAGTGAAGGCAGCATGCAATTTTAGGAAGAGAAAAAATAATCAACTAATAATCACATATCGCTGTGGTTAGAAAAAACTTGCAATAAAAGTATCATACAGAATATAGGTCGTCAAAAAATGCAGTCTATTCACTAAACAGTGAGTTGTGCTGTCCTTATGTTTATTTGAAAGATTGTATCAAGTGTAGATGTTTTAATAAAAAATTATTAAATGAAAGAATACAAATTAAGTGCCTTATTAAGTCTTCTTTACTCCATAAAGTTCTCTCAGGGGGCAGACATCTTGTTTAGAATCTTGGGTCAGATCTTCACTCACCTTGGTTCAAATGAACAAAGATCTGACCCATCTGACCAAAATGGCTGCCTCCTGGTAGAGCTATATGGAGTAAAGATGGCTCAATAAGGGACTTTATTTGTATTCTTCCATTAAAGCATTTCTATATAAAATGCTCAGTGAGCTAATGCACCATCTGAAGAATCAGTTCAACCCTCAGAGCCTTGGGTTCAATTCCAGGTGGGCCGACTTATCCTTCATTCTTCCAATAAGTGTTTGGGCAAAAGTAATATACCCAGGGCATACTTTAAACCCACAAAATATCCGAATGTACCTTTCCTATTAAACAACAATTTGTTGTTACCGTATTTGCTTGAATATAAGAAGGCCCCTTTCATCTCGCGGTGGAAGTTTCAGCAGCATTGGAGGAAATCTGTGCGCAGGTCACAGACATCCACCAGCTTACAGGCGACCTGGATCCTAGTCTTACATTCAGACCTATATTTCAGATTTGATTATAAAACGACCTAGAATATAAGATGACTTTTTCAGAGCATTTGCTTTGTCTTATATTTGAGCAAACATGGTATGGTAAATATAGTGTGTAGATGCCACTGTGTAGCTCCCTTTTATTGTTCCAAATTGGGGGTGGGGGCTTTTGTCCAGCTATTTAACAGTTTTAGCATGTCTGCTTTCTCAAGTGTGGAATATTCAAATGTTATTTTTTTTTCTTTAGATACAACGGGATTACAGACTTTAGACGCATCCCTCTTTAGTGGGTTTACATGCATGTAATAACTTCCATGCTATGTCAGCTTGTGAGATTAAGGTCCCGTCCTGTCAAGTGGCAGGTCGTAGTTCAAACCCATTATTTACCGTGTCCTCAGGCACAGCAAATTGTGTTAGTGAGATGTCGTAGAAAAGGGAAGAATGCAGTGAATAAAATTGCATTGTATTCACATTATCAGTCTGGTCTGTCTCAGCTTGCCTGCTGCCTGTGCACAGGCAGCATTGTGTTTACAGTATGTACTAAACTTACACAGTCTAAATGCTGAAGAATTAAGATCCAGAGGTCCAATATCTGTACTGGGTACCCTGCGCTCTTAGCATCCTTTCTAGTTTGCCAATGTAGGGATGTATGGATGCTTTGACCAGCATCCTCTGTGCTTCACTGTGAAGATCATGTCAGCCGTGTGTCACTCACACAGTCCTAGATTTGATTTATAGAGGGGAAAAATATATAAATAGATCTGAAAGATACACACTGCTTTTACAAAGGACAAAAATGTTAAACTTATGCTACAGTTAAAGAAGGAATAGTTATAAAACATTTTTAGTGACACTTTAGACTTGTACTGCCGGCTTTACTGTGCCAATCACTGCATACAGTGTCATGTAAAATCTGTTTATCAAGAATAAATGTAAACACTGTAAGTCTGGGACTATGCATGATTCGAGAGGCAAAGCTTGAATTTCAGAACATATGTATTTTCACTGAACCTCAGAAATTTTTGGATAACTCTGGAAATTACACAGCTCCCCTCTGACATCAGCTTCCAAAATATGTAGTACATTTCTGTTCTAAATACAATCCAAACACATGCTTGTCTAGCATCCAGTGTGCATTAAATGATGGATCTTTATAGAATCCAGACCACTGGTTGTCTCCTGGCAAGAATGTTCGATGACATCACTTTACCTTCAAATATGTCAAACCTTAGCACAGGATCAACCAAGTTGGCAGCTGATAATAGATTTTATCACAGCCCAGCTAATGGTACTCGTTTATCTACCTTAGAAGAATGAAGGGATGAGTTGGACCTGTATGTAAAAGTTGTATATGCCTCTAAAACAAATTTGCAGAGCATAAATACGAAGTAGGTTAAGATACAATCTATTAAGGTCAAGAAAACGGTAGCAACAGAGAAAAAAGGATTGATAGGAATGACTAATTAGGGTAATAAATATGGGGAATTATAAATTTTTTTTACGTGGGATTTTGAGGAATATTATGACTTTGGTGAATACGGTACACTGTAATGACTTTTAGTAGGCATTAAATTACTTCTACCCTGTTTCTAATGGGATTTAGTCTGGGAAAAAAGGATAATAAAACTGTTTTAAATAGTCCAAGTTGTTATAGGCACATGCCCATTACTAGTAATCTCGCTGCCCATCAAACAATGATTTAAGTCGTAAATCTGATGCAATAAACCTCCAGAGCAGCTTTCAATTTGACTGGCAAACTGCTCCTATAAGGGGTGCTGACATTAAGCACTGGCATGTTATATCTAAGACTTGCTCAACAATGCCAAAGCAAATACAGAATGCAATTATCTGGTCATTTCCCTTAAATACTCCGGCAAAATGATTACTCTGCAAATAGGTATTTATTCAATTACTTCTGGCATATTATGTCGGGTCGGAGGAACCAAATCCTTTTTAATGTCATTTTTATCCGAGGGGACCTTGGGTTAAAGAGATTCGTGCTCCATGTGGAAAATATTCGACTTGGATCCAGATTAAATGTGAGGAGGGCTGTTAATGTTAGTCAAGACCTCACCTCTTTTTTATATGTATTTGACACAACCTTTATTTAGCTTTAAAATGAGGATCTGTAGGAAAATTGCTTGGAAATTCATGCTATATCCATGGCTGGTGTATTTTAATGAGTTTGGCCTTCACCAGTAATGTGTAATGTATTTAACCTAGGATAACCAGATGGGCTTCTTAAAGGGGCAGTGCAGCCTAGCTTACTTTCTGCATGTTGTAAATGTAATATAAGTAAAATACACATATTCTTACGTAAAAGCTATTTACTATTCTCCCGTGGTTTTACAATGAAAGTACCGTGGCATCAAAATCAGTGACATCCAATAAGGAAAGCGCAGGGCTGTTGCCATAGAAATGGCAATACATTTATAACCCCCTTTAATGCCGTTTAATAGATAATAGTGTGTCTACAGTAAATGAGGAGGAATAAAAATTACAGCTAAACACAAACACTGCAGAAGTGTTAAAACCAATGTCACGAATGGTGGAACATGGCTAAAACAGTCCGGTCATGGAGCAATTCATAGCGGGATGGAAGGGTGCGTATTAAAGAGTGTACACTGCATGGCAGCATGGATTCTTAATGCAGCCTTGCTGCATACATTTTTCATAACTGTTCTCTTTGAAGGGACCATCTGGTCACCTAATTTAAATCACACTCCATATGTTAAATGTAATAAAATGGTACATGGTAAAATATTTGTAATAAAGGTGACAATGAGACACAAATGATATTATTATTATCATGTTGGCCATCATAGATGTCTGAGTTTATTTTTAATGATAATATACAAATGAGGGCAATACCATATACATATACATCAATCAATGGACCTCGATTTTATATTTACTAATTGTAAATGTCTTTATTTTTTTTGGTTTAAACAAGTAAAATAGAACTTAAAATTCATATAAAATGAAAGTAATTGTATGACCATAATAACTTTACAATTGTTATTAATTTAATATGGAATTAAAAGGCATAGTGCAATTTCCATATGTATATGCAAGTAGAAGTTTTTACTTTTTGGGGAATTAATGTAGTTTTAGTTTAAGAGGATTATTTGTACATTTTTCGGATGTCCATTGAATACAATGTATAGTGTAGTCTGTAACACTGTATATATGACCATAAGAGGTCATGTAGGAGGCTTCATATTTCACATATGTTATGTTGATTGTTCAGAATGTTTGCATTATTGGATCCGAAATGATGATATCCATGTCAGCTGATTTTGCAACAAATTCCCAAATAGGGTGCAAGATAGTGTAGGGGGCAGGCAGCAATAGTACTGATGGAATACACAAATATGGGCCCCCATGCACTTTATTTGACCTTGGGGAAAAAAAAAACCTAAAAAACACATTATCTCCCGATGTATACCAGGACACACGTGAAAACCAGATGTACAGTATTGTATCAATCTCACCAGAGCTGGTTGGCAGAGTAGAAAAAAAAAGAAATATATATATATATATATATAACAAAGCAAGGATTTGTAAAAGCCTGAGGATTACGAAAATAATATGGGATGTAGAGCTTAATAAATCACTCATTAATGTTTAGTTTCTGATCCTTTTTTTTTTTGGATGAACATTTTTCTTATTGTTGTTCGGTCAACACAGAAAATGAAAACCTTTTACTCTGTGAGGTGTTCAGCTGAGGGTGATTGGACTATCCATTAGGCAAAGAGTTATTTCCTACAACCCTCCAGTTCTTGTATAAGTCTGTGCTATGATAGCTTTAACTAATATAGTAATTTAGGTAAAAAAAAAGTACTTAGGTCTCTAAAATACAACCATTTGCCTGTCCTGAACTAGTATTTTTATATAGGGTCCACCTCTCAAATCATTTTAGAGCACATTCTTGGACCAAATCCATAGCTGATAAATGTTATTATTAACTAACTTAATGGTACTCAGCAGTTATTTGTATGACATATTATATATATATATATTATATTATATTATATTATATATCAGCTGCTGACTGTGTAACATAGTTAATATTTGAATACAAAGCATCCTCACCTAAGATTTAATGTAAACTGATACATTCTACAAAATGAAAGCGGTGAAGACAATACTCTGTTACCAAAATTGGTAATAGTTTAGTCTCTGCAGAGTCCCGACCAGATGTTTATAGGAGTTGGCAGGGTAGGTTGGATGTAGTCACCTTTTCTCACAGCATATTCTCCTTATTTGCACTCCAATGAATGCGTTATTATGTGGGGCTTTCACCCTAAATGTAAATATAGGGGTGATTTATGGATGTTAATTTAGGCCACTTCTGATTCTTCAATTTATAAGAAACTTTTGTAACCAGTGTTGTCCAAATGTTTACAGGAGAGGGCTATATATCATCCACAGTGCCTGTTAGTAAGGAATGCATGGAAAACTATAGTATCTGATGTTCAGCAATACATTAAACTATTCACAATCCATATGTAGCCTACAGAACAGGTGTCTATTTAGCTGTAGATTAAAGATGAGAGGAGCCTCAGCTATTATTTCATAATTCTGAAACCCAAGTGGGGCCTGCCAGCTGCCATTACTGCAACTCCCATTTTACTCATCCAGTCTGTGTGAACTGCATTGTGTGAGCTGCAGGTCAGGAACAGGTAGGGTTGCCACCTTTTCTTCAAAAAAATACCGGCCTTGGTACTGCCTCCATAGACTTAACATTGGCCTGATGCCAATTTTTTACCGGCCTGCCGGTAAAATACAGGCCAGGTGGCAACCCTAGGAACAGGTAGTGGTGCCGCAGTTGGACACTAGTGATGGGAGATATTGAGACATATAGTCCCCAGTCCAGCAGGAGATGTGTTGTGTAGGTCTTGGTCTCTCCGCCCCCCTTTTTAGAATATAAGAACCTGTTTAATTCTAATTGATTGGATTGTGTGGAAACACACTCGTACTAGTGTTTGCGCAACACTTTATTTATTTTTGTATTCACTATTGTCTGTGTGGGTCTTGGAAGAGCCACACTAGTGTTTTTGCTGCACATTTCTTTTACTAGCGCCGATCACTTTTACACTCGCACTAGTGTCTCACACTGAGACAGCTGGCGGTGCAGTTGAAAAAAAAGAGAGATCCTGTTTATATAAATCACTCACTGTCCAAAGCGTCACTTCTCATGGTTCTGTGTCATTTAGAAAATATATAGGGGTTAAATCAATGAAGAGGATCACCTTTCACTCTGACTGTTAACTCAAAGTTTCCATTGGTTTTCTATGGTATTCAAAACTTGTTTTTTGGGAGGGGGTAGGGGGGCTTACTTTATACTTTATTTGATTCATAAAGTCCCCAGTCCCTCCTATGTTCATTTCTGACCCCTTGACCCCAAGGGGCCCAATGTGACATCCGAATTACATTTTTCTGACACAACCTGTGTCGGGAATACAATTCTGTACGATGCCTGAACTGTGCGCGATTGCGCAATCACGGCTTTCAAACGAACGCAGGATCAGTGGGAACTACATTTCTCATAATTCTGCGGTGGAAGAAACCAAAATCAGGATGATTTGTAATTGCAGCAAGTCTACAAACATGTGACTTAAGAAGCCACTATAGATCCAACCTGTACAGGGCGCTGGAATATAAAATGGCACCAACTTATGTAGAAAAATGATGAGCCTCGCATGCTGGCCACCTACAGGGGGCGCTGTGTAAAATGGGTAATGAGCAGAGCTGCAGCTGTACTACATGGAAGGAGAAGGGGAAGCACTGATGTGATCCTTAAATCGCTCAGTGTTTATTTCTTTCTAAAACAGGACTTAAAATGTCATTCCTAGCTGAATTAACAGAGCTCCCTGGTACAATAGGTGCACAGGGATGTGTTTCTGAGCTTGCCCGACAGTCCTGTCCACAGTGATGTATTATTTTTCCTCAGGATTAAATAAGTTAAACATGGGTTGTAGGTAGTGATCAGTTGGTAATAACAGTTGTGCTTTCTTTCCTTGCAGGTGTTCTGTTCCTGCAGTATGGTGAGGACACAAAGAAATTACAGATGCCCAATGAGATTACCAGTGTAGACACTATACGTGCCCTCTTTGTAAGTGCCTTCCCCCAGCAGCTGACAATGAAAGTCCTGGAGTCTCCTAGCACTGCCATCTACATTAAGGATGAAGGCAGGAATATCTATTATGAACTAAGTGATGTAAGGTAAGCATTCTCTAATGAATATGGGAACCGTGGTAATCGTTTTAACCCCTTAATGGCACAAATTAAGTTCTGTTTCATTTGAAAGAGGGCACCATGTGTAGGCATTTTATATAACGAAAGAATACAAATAAAGTACCCGATTTGCTCTGCATAGCTCTCTCAGGGCCCATCATCTTGGGTCAGATCTTCCTCCATCTGATCCAAGATTCTAAATAACATGTCCGCCTCCTGATAAAGCTATATGGCCCAAAGACAGCTCAATAAGGTACTTTATCTGTATTCTTTCATTAACCCCTTCGTGACGCACGGTGCTTGCGTCCCAGATGACGCAAGCACCAAAACGCCACGATTTGTTCCTGGCCACCGGTCAAAAGGTGATCTTTGCCAAGAACACTTTGGCAGAGACCCTCAATAGACCCTGTTGGTCCCTGCCAAAAGATCGCAAGACCTCTGGAAGTCACGTGTGATGTCATGGGTTCTGGGATGGCGCAATTTAGTGGAATGTAGGCTACATTTACCCTGTCAGACTGAGCGACTCAAAGTGCCCTCATCTGACCTGCAGCGGGATCCGAACACAGTTCATTGCGCCTCCCTTGTTTAACGCTGGATGTACTATGCCATCCTAACGTCTTTTAGGCACTGTAAAATCAGGACGGCATAGTATGTCCTAGCACCGGGAAGGGGTTAATGAATTTCCATTTAATAGGCCTACACTTGCAGCCTTTCAATTAAAAAACACTTTTTGTACTAAGGACAGATGATGGCCCTGCACGTCATGAATGTACACAAGAGAGATGAGATAATTTTGCTTTATAAAGATAAATAACATATCAAAAGAAGCTTTAAGTTTCCTTAATCAAACTAAATGAAGGCTGTCCCATACATCTTGAACCATACGACTTATGCTGCCAGGGCAAAGTTATCTTCATGGGCGATTTCTCCCAACGTTGGATTGGGCACTGAGGACCCATTGATTGACCTACCAGGAGCTCAGTTCTTACTCCCCTTGTGTGTGGGGCCACCTAAAAGCCATGGTGTATGATGTGAAAATTCAGAGCGTTATCCATCTCAAACCACATATTGGGGAGGCGTGTCAGCATTCCAGTGCATGTGATCACACGTGTTCTCGCAGAGTGGAGATATAATCTTCACCTGTGTTTACTACACAACAGCGCACATTTTGAACAGATATTGTAATCTGATGTTTTCCCCTACTGTTCCAGACATCTGGTATAGTGTGTATGAGTTCACTAAATGAAAGAAAAGATAGTAATTACAGATAACAAAAAATCCCCAAAAGGCTCATGTCCTGAACGGGTTAATATCTGGCTAGTAAATGTGGTAATGCTTTACGGGAGGACGTTTCACAGACTTGGTTTCAAACTCGGGTGAAAAAGACAAAGAGACAAAAAGTTTACAAAAAAATAGGCTTGATTTCAAGCATCACGCTGGATCTTATTATGGTCATCTATAGGGACACAATTGATTTCAAGCATCAGACTGGATCTTATTATGGTCATCTATTGGGGCACACTTGATTTCAAGCATTACACTGGATCTTATTATGGTCAGCTATAGGGGCACACTTGATTTCAAGCATCAAACTGGATCTTATTATGGCCAGCTATAGGGACACACTTGATTTCAAACATCAGACTGGATCTTATTATGGCCAGCTATAGGGACACACTTGATTTCAAGCATCACACTGGATCTTATTATGGTCACCTATAGGGACACACTTGATTTCAAGCATTACACTGGATCTTATTATGGCCAGCTATAGGGACACACTTGATTTCAAACATCAGACTGGATCTTATTATGGTCATCTATAGGGGCACACTTGATTTCAAGCATCACACTGGATCTTATTATGGTCAGTTATAGGGACACACTTGATTTCGAGCATCAAAATGAACGTATCATTTATAAGAACTCCCCAGCATCACGGTTAGAATATTACAATATAGGCCAGTAGGTGGAGCAGAGGTTTACAAAACTTTATTAAAAAAAATTATTTGTCGCACTATGCATTGTTGTACATGCAAGAGAAAAAAATGAATAAATAGATACATCCCCGTCATGTGCATACAGTTTAAAAAAAATTAACTGGGTTTTCATAAGAGCAGTATGAACTTTGTCTATGCGTGTATTGGTGCTTAGACACTCCCCAATTAAATTTTCTCCCACCTACATCAGCCTTCTACCTCACACCTTGCAAGACCTAAAAAATAATAAACATCACAGCAAAATAGGGCTGTCAGCAAATATGCAGTGTGAGAATAAAATGTCGCAAAGCGAGGCTATGCATTAAAAAAAAGGCCACCGAACCAGCATGTCAAAGTTCAAGCCGTTAAAAATGGTAGGCCAGTGTTCATCACATCCCCAAACGCAATACCAGGTGAGTCGTGTTTCAGGATGCCTCTGGATTGAGGTAGGCCTTCAGCACCCTACAAAATGGTTGCAGTTGCTAGAACTGCCTGTCCCAGCAATAGCATAGGAGTGTCCAAGTTTTCTCTGCAGAGAGCCACTTCACCGAAAATGTATTTGTGTGTGGGCCACATTCATGTTTCATTGAAAGAAAATGTATATATATATATATATATATATATATATATATACATATGTAACACTTATAGACACACATATACATACTGAGCCACACTTCCACACACAGACATTGCTTCTTTTTTATTTTTAAGGGAAAACAAATCATATAATATGTTTGTTCCCCCTCCTTGCTTGGTTACCTTTTATCTGCAGCGAGGGGGATGGTTCCCTCTGTCTGCCTCCTAGCCTGCATCTGAGCACCAGGATGTCACTGTCATGCGGTTCTCCAACAGGGTCAGAGTGTGAGGGGGCGGAGCTTTCTCTCCCGCATGGGGGGAGCATGCACCGCCCTTTCGTGCTCTGACCCTGTTGGAGCACCGGGTGTCAGTGACATCCCGGTGCAGACTTTGTTGGAGCGGCTCAGAGGTGCGGCTACCGCTGCCATTCTCAAGCGGTCCGCACCTCTCTGGCTGGCGGGTCACACGTTGGACGCCCGTGGCATAAAGGGTTTGACAGCCATTTGTCCATCAATAGCCCATTGATAATTTATCCATTAACAGCCACTGATAATGTGACCATTAATAGCCCAGTAATAATTTGTCCATTAATAGCCCATTAATAATTTGTCCATTAATAGCCACTGATAATGTGTCCATTAATAGCCCAGTAATAATTTGTCCATTAATATCCCATTAATAATTTGTCCATTAATAGCCACTGATAATGTGTCCATTAATAGCCCACTGATAATTTGCCCATTAATATGCCACAGGCCATCCTCCCCCCTTCCTCCGTACCTACCTTGGATGCTGCTCGTCCTCTGCAGTCTCCTCCGCAGGGTTTCCTCCTGTACGCTGCGTGCAAGAAATACAGCCACCATTTCTGCTGGATGCGGATCTGTCGGCAGCGGGGGGCCCATGGGGCAGCTGCTTTGGGCCCCCAGGAATGAATGGACCCTGGTAGCTGCCCCGTTTGCCCACACTTTTTTTTGTTATAGATATTTTTTTCTCGTAAGAAGTCTGAAGCAGAGAAACTGAACGGGGCCATCCTGAACCTCTGCAAATGTGCAATTACATCTAACTGTAAGATCCTCATATTTTAAGCAATGCAAAATGTAAAATATGCATTTTAAAGTACTTTGCTATGCATTAACATATTGAGGAGGCATTTTGGGCATTAGACAGTCCCTTTAAGGTTCTTTTTGGAATGTTAAAGAAGGGAGAAAAAGTTATTTTTTTTTTTCATCAAGAAATCCAGATCCACCCATCATTATAGTTAATCAGGTATCTTTGCCAATATACACAACACAGAACAATTACGTCCAAAAAATGTATATTTCTCCATGTACAAATTTGACATAATTTACATTTAATATTAGCCCTTAAAGCTCATTGTGATCTTTCCAATGTTCACACCTAATTTCATTTTCATTTAAAAAAAAGTAGTATTTGTTGGAAACTTTGTTAATCTCGTATAATTTCCTATAATATATAACCAGTAAATACTGCAGGGGCAGAATAATTGTGTCTCTCATATTCTTCTCTATCCACTGCTGCTACACTGTCAGTACTATATCAGAAGAAATGATGGATATTAATATTCAAAGCATTCCTAGCCCTTGATATGAAGTCAGCCGTTACAGGGCTTTGAGGCAATTTAAGCAGTGCAGCAGCGATTATTAATATTCTATAATCTCACCCTTAGGACTCATTTTGAGTGCCTCATTATCATTATCTGAAATTACAGCATCTCACCAAAGCACATGATTAAAATCATACACCATGTGCAAATACTGCCAATTAGTGCAAACATCTGAAGTGTCCCTTTTTAAGTTTCAATATAGTTTCTGGTTCTTTAACTGCAGTTCACAAATCTTCGTAAAGTGCATTAATTTTATTAAAGGACAGCTGTAGTTGTGTTTAATTAAAGGATTGCATCCAGTGTAGGCATTTTATATAGAAATGCTTTAATGAAAGAAAACAAATAAGGTAACTTATTGAGCCATCTTTACTTCATATAGCTCCACCAGGAGGCAGACATTTTGTTTAGAATCTTTGGTCAGATGGGTCGGATCTTTGTTCATCTGAACCAAGGTGAGTGAAGATCTGACCCAAGATTCTAAACAAGATGTCTGCCCCCCTGAGAGAACTATATGGAGTAAAGAAGACTCAAGAAGGAACTTTATTTGTATTCTTTCATTAAAGATTTATTTTATAACTCATTTACACCTGAATACTGTTCGCAGGACCAAAACAACATCACAGTAATATGGTAAGACATGATTAGTGAAGGGATTTTGTCTATAAAGTGCCAAAATGTTCTACAGTGAAGGGTAGACATATAGATTTAGAAAGGTGACTAATTTAATGTCTTAGCACAAAAAGGAATAGGCATTCCTTGCTCATAATAGCATGAGTATGTGATAGACTGGTGCATGCTGGGTAAACATAGCATGATAGCTTTGTTTATAAGATTGTTGGTGTATTTTACATGTCAGTAGTGTATATTAATGTTTAACAAGCTAAATAATTTCTGATAAAACACTTCATTTTAATGTTAAGGACAAAATGTATAAATTAAAATATATTTGGCTGAAGAGAGATTTGATCCACTAGGAGTTATGTGGCAAGAATCCGTTGGCTAGCCTCCAGCAAGGTCACACACCTGCACTTTTACAAAATGGAGGTTGCTTGGCCAGCCTCTGTCTTTAATTGGATATTCAGAGAACCAATCAAAGATGCTTGTGGTATGACAGATCCCACAGGGAGATCACACCGCCAAATAGGTAAATATCATATATAAATTCATTTACAAATGTTGGCCTCAATGTAAATATGTTTTTGGTTCCAGTTATCTTGGGGGGGGGGGGGGGGGGGGGGGATTTCAAGCAGATTGGATGGTCTGTTAACGCATTTCACAAGAGTTTATCTTAGGAAGTAAGCATTAGGATGACTGTGATGAGCTTACCCCAAAAACATGGAAAGACTTGAACAAATTCGACCTTTAAGAAATGTATCCACTGCAGTTAGTAAGCGAGGGGTGCAGCACAGTGGCAAGGAAGGATCACTAGTAATGTAGAATTTATAATCAAGCTGTTAATCAAAATGTAACAATTAGACGCATGTTCGTACAATGCTACATTACTATAGTATATAGTGCACAGGTTCTTGTGTCTGTGAGCCAGTGATGTATCAATAGCACAGCATTATTTTATTAGCTCATAATTAACTAGCTCCGTTTCTCATGCAGTAAGACATCTGAGAGTCCTGTATTTAATAAATCAGCGGATTCAGCGGGTGGAATGTTTTAATAAAAGCTCTCTTTTCTTTGAGGGGAGAAGCACTTGTCTGACCTCGGTCACATGTAACATTTAATGAACTCACTCTAATCTCTACTGGGTTTTTTTTTTTTTGTTCACTGTCTGTAACTGAAAAGAACTGTCTTTGTGTTATAACTGTATCCATGCCAAAGTAATATGCTAGCTTGTAACCTAACAGGAACTTATTATTGTCAATGCAGATCATTTTATGCAAAAAAATCATCATGCAAATGATGACATCATTATGTGGGATTATTTAAAATATTTTAACCCTCTGAATTCTGAATGTTTCAGTTGAGCACAAAAATTACATTTAACAATATGGGTTTTATTTATAAGAAAACTCCTCCCATGCCTTAAAGCAGAGGGAGGTAAACTGCGGCCATCCAGATGTTGCAGGACTACATTTCCCATACTCCTCTTCCAGCCTCTTTGCTAAAAAAGAGGATTGTGGGAGTTGTAGTTCATCAGCAGCTGGAGGGCTGCAGGTCCCCTACCCTTGCCTTGAAGCGACTAAGTCACCTGAACTTTGATTAAACTGTGAATGAAATGTGATCTATACATTGTGTTACAATAGTTTCAACCAGGTCGTATGCTGTGAATGTAGAGAATGCAATTTGATCTATACATTGTGTTACAATAGTTTCAACCAGGTCGTATGCTGTGAATGTAGAGAATGCAATTTGATCTATACATTGTGTTACAATAGTTTCAACCAGGTCGTATGCTGTGAATGTAGAGAATGCAATTTGATCTATACATTGTGTTACAATAGTTTCAACCAGGTTGTATGCTGTGAATGTAGAGAATGCAATTTGACCTATACATTGTGTTACAATAGTTTCAACCAAGTAATTTACTGTGAATGTAGAGAATGAAATTTGATCTATACATTGTGTTACAATAGTTTCAACCAGGTCGTATACTGTGAATGTAGAGAATGAAATTTGATCTATACATTGTGTTACAATAGTTTCAACCGGGTTATATACTGTGAATGTAGAGAGTGACATTTGATCTATACATTGTGTTACAATAGTTTCAACCAGGTTGTATGCTGTGAATGTAGAGAATGCAATTTGATCTATACATTGTGTTACAATAGTTTCAACCAAGTAATTTACTGTGAATGTAGAGAATGAAATCTGACCTATACATTGTGTTACAATAGTTTCAACCAAGTAATTTACTGTGAATGTAGAGAATGAAATTTGATCTATACATTGTGTTACAATTGTGTCAACCAGGTCATTTACTGTGAATGTAGAGAATGAAATTTGATCTATACATTGTTTTACAATTGTGTCAACCAGGTCATTTACTGTGAATGTAGAGAATGGAATTTGATCTATACATTGTGTTACAATTGTGTCAACCAGGTAATTTACTGTGAATGTAGAGAATTAAATTTGATCTGTACATTGTATTACAATTGGGTCAATCAGGTCATTTACTGTGAATGTAGAGAATGAAATTTGATCTGTACATTGTATTACAATTGTGTCAATCAGGTCATTTACTGTGAATGTAGAGAATTACATTTGATCTATACATTATATTAAAATTTTGTCAATCAGGTCATTTACTGTGAATGTAGGGAAGGAAATTTAAATTATACATTGTGTTACAATAGTTTCAACCAGGTCGTATACTGTGAATGTAGAGAATGAAATTTGATCTATACATTGTGTTACAATAGTTTCAACCGGGTTATATACTGTGAATGTAGAGAGTGACATTTGATCTATACATTGTGTTATAATAGTTTCAACCAGGTTGTATGCTGTGAATGTAGAGAATGCAATTTGATCTATACATTGTGTTACAATAGTTTCAACCAAGTAATTTACTGTGAATGTAGAGAATAAAATTTGATCTATACATTGTGTTACAATAGTTTCAACCGGGTTATATACTGTGAATGTAGAGAGTGACATTTGATCAATCCATTGTGTTACATTTGTGTCAATCAGGTCATTTACTGTGAATGTAGAGAAGGAAATTTGATCTATACATTGTGTTACAATAGTTTCAACCAGGTCGTATACTGTGAATGTAGAGAATGAAATTTGATCTATACATTGTGTTACAATAGTTTCAACCGGGTTGCATACTGTGAATGTAGAGAGTGACATTTGATCTATCCATTGTGTTACAATAGTTTCAACCAGGTTGTATGCTGTGAATGTAAAGAATGCAATTTGATCTATACATTGTGTTGCAATAGTTTCAACTAAGTAATTTACTGTGAATGTAGAGAATTAAATTTGATCTATACATTGTGTTACAATAGTTTCAACCAAGTAATTTACTGTGAATGTAGAGAATGAAATTTGATCTCTACATTGTGTTACAATTGTGTCAACCAGGTCATTTACTGTGAATGTAGAGAAGGAAATTTGATCCATACATTGTGTTACAATTGTGTCAATCAGGTCATTTACTGTGAATGTAGGGAAGGAAATTTGATCTATACATTGTGTTACAATAGTTTCAACCGGGTTGTATACTGTGAATGTAGAGAATAAAATGTGATCTATACATTGTATTGCAATTGTGTCAACCAGGTCATATATTGTGAATGTAGAGAATGCAATTTGATCTATACATTGTGTTACAAAAGTTTCAACCAGGTCGTATACTGTGAATGTAGTGAATAAAATTTGATCTGTACATTGTGTTACAATAGTTTCAACCAGGTCGTATACTGTGAATGTAGTGAATGAAATTTGATCTATACATTGTGTTACAATAGTTTCAACCAGGTTGTGTACTGTGAATGTAGTGAATGAAATTTGATCTATACATTGTGTTACAATAGTGTCAACCAGGTTGTGTACTGTGAATGTAGAGAATGCAATTTGATCTATACATTGTGTTACAATAGTGTCAACCAGGTTGTGTACTGTGAATGTAGAGATAGACATAGACAACTCAAGTGGCTCTCTAAAACCTATTGTCCATCTGATGGACCATGGCCTTTATTTGACCCGTTAGTTTGGACCTTGTTTATTGTTTATTCCCCCAACCTAAGCGTCTGCATTTAATGCGGATCTCACAGTATTTCAGAGAACACAGAGCACAGAATGCACTGCAAAACCTGTACATAACATCTGTCCACGCACATTAGAAATAGGGCATGTTGGGAAGGTCAGTGTGTTAACTCTTTCCTGGTGCACATTTGTGTCCTTCGTGGGATCTGCATAGATCACAGGATTCTAATTCCAATATAGATCATGGGACGGATGCCAGGGTAGCAGATTATTGGGAAAGTGAGCAAAGGCCAGGAAGTGACCCTGACATTTTTTAGTAGGTGTGTGTGGAGCTGCAATGTGCCAAATGCACAAAACATCACAGGAACTTATTTATTTTGAAAGTGTTTAGAAAGTGTGGTGCTAAATATGTGAAGATATAAACCTCTCAGTAATATGGATGCAAGAAAGTCCAGAGACAACATTCAGCATAAGAATACACATGTATACATGGAAATATACACCGATCAGCCATAACATTATGACCACTGACGCAAGTCAGCGGAGGCAGTGTGATGCTTTGGGCAATGTTGTGCTGGGAAACCTTGGGTCCTACCATTTATGTGGACGTTACTTTGACACGTACCACCTACCTAAGCATTGTTACAGATCATGTACACCCTTTCATGGAAGCGGTATTCCCTGATGGCATTGGCCTCTTTAAGCAGGATAATGTGCCCTGCCACAAAGCAAAAATGGTTCAGGAATGGTTTGAGGAATTAGTTCAAGGTGTAGACTTGGCCTCCAAATTCCCCAGATCTCAATCCAATCGAGCATCTGTGTGATGTGCTGGACAAACAGATCCGATCCAAAAAGACCCCACCTCACAACTTACAGGACTTAAAGGATCCGCTGCTAACGTCTTGGTGCCAGTTACCCCAGCACATCTTCACAGGTCTAGTGGAGTCCATGCCTCGACAGGTCATGGCTGTGTAGGCACCAAAAGGGGATCTACACAATATTAGGCAGGTGGTCATAATGGTCGGTGTATATATATACAAGGGGGTCACACATTCCTTTGATGCAGTGAGGCAGTGGTTGTAAGGGATTTATACTTTTAGACGGATAGCTTTAAGGAGCTCTGTGAGAGCCTTGATCCACTTCCTTTTTGCAATATAGAATGGTAAGTAAGGCCTGTGGTGCTGTAGAGATTTGTGTTTCAGCGATTATTTTCAAAATTACTTAAATACCTGAACTTTTTTTTTTTTTTTTAATAAAGTTGCTTATGCACTGTACACAAGCACCAGCCAAGCAGAGTACACAGGGAATTGGAGGGAAAGTTTCCTGAAGATGGGAAAAAATGACTATCCCGGCAAATCTAGGACTGTTGGCAGGTGTGCTGAGTCTATGACCAGAAGACAGGTATTCATTATCTTAGTAAGCAACGTGATGAGCGGAAGGAGTCCGGACCAGATTGTGATTTTTATGTTTTGGTCCAGGAGATGCTCAGTTATTTCAGAAAGAAACACCTTGAACAAACGTGTCCGGGCCGGTGGGTGAAACCGCGGGGGTCTCCTACACAAAACAGCAAAAGCACTTGTGTGTATTGCAGGGATACTGCTCTGATCATGCAGCTGAACTTGGATTCATTGCAGCAAATCATTTTTATCTAGAGAAACAGAACGATCAAACTGGAATGAGAGCAGGGTGTACATATGTCTGCACGCTGACCCTTTGCAGGCCAAATGTGTTTTACAAAAGATCAAAATAATACCAAGCCAAGAGATTCTTGTCTTTTTTTTTTTTTAATCTCTCTGGCTAAGCTCAACCCCCAAATCTCTGGATCTGCACCTGGACTGGGGGAATTCACTGGCACCGATCTGGGGAGGAATGCCTCTCCTGTAGGCGGTTCGGAGGAAAACCTTTTTATTTTCTTGTTACTCGTGACGGTTATCATTTGCACATCCTTGCAGCAGCTCTGCACAAGTTGAATATAGCTAAAGTACAGGATGTCTAGAAACAGCCATGCAACAGCGGGCTGGTAATTATGGAACGAGCAGAGTGTAAGTTGTTTATGGCCAGCTTCCCATTCTAATTTATTATATTTCAATGCTATGTGGCTGAACAAAGAGTAGCTTGTGTTGTTTGTTAATATGCATTTTTTTTCCAGATAAGCGTGTATGTGTCTCTCTCTGTGTGTGTGTGTGTGTGTGTCTGTGTGTATGTCTGTGTCTCTCTCTGTGTGTGTGTGTGTGTGTGTGTGTCTGTGTGTATGTCTGTGTGTATGTCTGTGTGTGTGTGTGTATGTGTGTGTCTCTGTGTGTGTGTGTGTGTGTGTCTCTCTGTGTGTGTGTGTGTGTGTATTTCTGTTTGCTTAGGTCTCTGGGTGAAACCTTTAAATATTAACCCAACCTGGGTGAGTTTACGGTTAATTTGTCAGCTCAGTGATTTCCTCCATACTTTGTCTGTGGTCAAATTACACTTCTGTGAACTATACACCACCTGATTCTACGGGGAGTGGAGTCCCTCGGACTGAATGCAGGGACATTATATTGCCTAAAAAATGCAGGTCTCTCCTTTTTTTAATCCCTTATCGTTTTATTGTAACAAGTTGTTCATGATTTTCATTTTCCTATGGATTGCTCCAGACATTTGTAATTAGGATGTAATGTTGATCCCCAGGGCAGGCCATAGGGAACGTCTTAAACTCGCCTCCTTTTATCTCTATTAATGTATGTATGTATATTTTTTTTAATTCCAGGAACATTCAAGATAGATCGTTCCTGAAAGTTTACAATAAAGATCCTGCTCATGCTTTCAGCCACGCTTCTAGGGCGGCCAATGGAGACGTAAGGGTAAGTGCCTTCTTTTCTCTCTGGTTGTGTTAACCCTTGTAGCTCTTATTATTTTGTATTGTACACAAACTCATGACCCTGGTTAGCAGATGATGCATCCTGCCCCATGGGAAGTTTCCTGCTTTTATCATATTGAATGTATTTTTTTTTGGGGGGGGGGGGGGGGGTCTGTGCCTTTAAATGACTGGTAGTGTTATGCAGGTGGGATTTATGGCAGTGTAGGTGTTTTAAAAGTGTCGATGTGTCTAAAATAGCTGCACTTGGAGATGGTCTGATTTAGATTTTGCTATTTATACTGGCTGTGTGACTGTATAGCCCATCATTCTGGGCCATAGCTGGGAGATGGATCTTTATCATAGTGACTGTGACATGGTGGGTCAGATTCAGACATCAGGTGTTATAGCTGCTGTTATTTGAGTGGTGACTGCAAAAGACAAAAAAATATTTTTGTCCCGGAACTAGTAACATATGGTTCTCGCACTTTTCATTGATAGAGTTTATCAAGTGACAATATATTAAAATCACAACACAACTTACTAGTGAGTGTTACTTTTCAATGATATGGTATCACTGTGCTGTCACTGTGCTCCCACCCTATATCCCCAGCTCAGATGGGGGAATACCATCGTAGGGATAAAGAAATATAAGAAAGGTTTGCCATTCAGCTCAAGACATGTACAGTATACAGCTGCCTTTATATGTGTAATACCTGCGCCGGTCAGGTTAAGACGCACTTGCCAGACTCCCACTCTCTTCCCCCAGGTGATAAGAGGGTCTGGGGGATGCTAACACCGTTCATTTCTCCCATGCACCCCACATATTGGGGTTGGAGTAGAAGGGGGAGCACGTGCATAGAGTGACTCCACGCAGTATGTTTTTATTTATTTTTATCAGTGTAACAGAGTACACATGTTTACTCTGATCTGTCCCATTATATTAATTGAGAATAGTTTGTTTGTTTTTATTTTTAACCACATTGCAGTGAATTCCACGTGTTTTAGAGGCTGTGGTGCGTTTAAGGCCTATATTAAAATTTGTCAATCGCCCAAGATAATATTTGTTTTACATGATCTTAAGGGGATTGGGCCACAGATATAAGCACTGTAGAATAAGTTAATCCCTAAGGAATGGACTATCCTGTACTAAATTCTCTGCAGAGTCTACAATACTTTGTTTGCATGCTTGGCACCTAGCAGCTAACTCTCCCCTGTGATACTGAGCGTGCGCAGATCTTAAATCCTTTGAAATAGAATAAATTAAGAGTTTCCAGACCACTTTCCCCCTTGAGGACTATTTCATGGCCTGCGGCCTGTTTGGGAAGCTCTATTACATACAATTAGGGTGACATGCACCTCACTGTTCTGATAATGATCAATGCACAGCAGGAAAGGTCTTCAAAATCAAGCACGTTTATAAAAACAGTATTAAACAGTACTGAAGAAACGTAGCATCTACGCACAAATGCCAGACGTACTCAGGACTAAAGGCTCCACAGTATGATCTAGCGCCACCCAAAGCGAAATGCGTGAACTTGAACCTGTAGGCCTGAATTAGGGTTGCCACCTGGCCGGTATTTTACCGGCAGGCCGGTAAAAAATTGGCATCAGGCCAATGTTAAGTCTATGGAGACAGTACCAAGGCCGGTATTTTTTTGAAGAAAAGGTGTCAACCCTAGCCTGAATACACTAATCATTTATACTAAATGTTTTCAATAAATTTATAAATATCATCTTTTATACAAACCTGTGCATGTGACATGTGAGCCCCTGTCTCCTGTGGATGTTTCATAATAATGTTATACATGTAATATGCGTTTATATGTGCACATATAACTCCCTGGAAGCAGGCTCCTGATTGACCTCTCATCTGTCAGGATGAATGATATTTTGTTGATTTACCTCTTTCTTCTTCTGATAGAATATTATTTACTCATGCATATTGAATTGTGGATTAGCTCCCCCCCCCCGCACCTTGAGATGTGTCACTAACTGTCTGGAATACATTCCAAGGATTGACCGTGTCCTTGTGGTGGGAGGTGGGCGGTGGGCTTACACCGCATGTGAAGGGATTAGCCAAGGCATGCTGTTTCTATCACGGGAACTTCAGAATGAAAGAGAGAGGTCACAATGTAGGGCCGAAGACTATAATAGAGCCCATGAACATCTCGATCGAGATTCTTTACCATGAATGGAGCTTTCCAAGTGTCTTTGATAATATTCCACAGATCAGGGGATCAGATACTTTACAAAAGTTTCTACACTTATTGTTGTTCCTCAGCATGATAATGTAAGAGATGTTATGGTTATAGAGACATTTTTACACACAGCATACATACCTGCCAATGTACCTCTTCTGTATACCTGGATGAAAAATAGGCAAATCCCAAAAAGGCTTTTGACTTTTACCCCACATCCTTGTGCTCCACTCTACGCGCTACGAATACCAGGATGCCAGACATATACCATTTAAACCCAATGCTGCCTGTGCCCATTGTAGTGCTATGGCTTTTTAAAAAATATCACTTAATCAGTCTATAATGCAAGTAATTCTATGACTTTCTCTTACTAAAACTTCAGAACTTCTGTAGCATTACAGTAAAATAATATAGAGGATTCGGATGTCAAACTGAACTCCTAATAAGAAACTAATACATACCTTCCAACTCTTGCCCCCAGCAAGAGTGGGCGGAGCCTGGGAGGATGAGTGACAGCACTACCTTGCATGCGTGGGTGGGGGCTGTCACACCACAGCATGTGCAGTAACCAGTCTCTGGTGTCCCACACACTGGATGAAATGAATTTATACTGCAGGACTGCGGTCTGCAGCCCGCGGGAGACTCTCCAGAAATCAGGACTGTCCCGCGCAAAGTGGGACAGGTGGGAGGCATGCCACTGTGCCGAGAGTTGACATCTTTTCTTCAGCTTGGCTATTTCCTTCATAGACTTGACATTGACCTGAAGACAAATTGTTTCCTGCCAATAATAGCCATCCTTGCAGCCAGCTCAGGGTGATGGGGGTTGTGTTCCAAACAGCAGGGATATTAGAGTGACTTATTGACCTGTGTTTACTGTAAAAAAGCAAAGCTTGCAGGGAAATTAGGACATTAATTCTATTCAAGCTCCCCATCGATTTGCATTCACTGTGAGCGGTGACTGCTCGGCTGCAGATTAGCATGCGTCACCATAAAGTTCGGTCATTGCACCTGTAGCGCATGCGTGTGCATTATCTTCCTGTACCTGATAAACGGCCCATAAATTGTTATCAGCTCTGCTGAATCATTGTTTATACCACTCCCACCTGCTCTGCTGTATGAAGCATAAATAACTCCTATACTGTGCAAACCCCCAGGGTTCCATGTGTCATAGAGTGAGGTATCATGGGAGATAATAATAACAATAATATGACAGAATGTGATATTGATATATTCAAAACAATAGTAGGTGTGCAGTGATAATAGCATGCACCCCTGATATACACCATCCTGTGAGCAGTATGCTTGGATAAGCCTCATGGGAAATATTGTCAGCAGATGTAGACGTTAGCTGGGACCTTCAGGTCCCATGATGCCCAGCCAGCCAAAATTCTCCATTAATATGTTTTAATAAAAACGCTAATATATACCTCCCTCCCAGGTGCATTCGTTCCAGGGTTACTCAGCCGGTTTGGGACTCATTTCTCACTTTGTTTTACTAATTATACACTGAGGGCAGCTGCTCTGCACCACTATTTATATAAATATATATATCTATATATAATAAATATGGTGAACAGGAGTTTCACAGTACCACCATCTATGTCCAGCTAATGAGACCCTATGCTATACCACCCTGGTTAACTATACACTAAGGGAAGCTACGCTATACAGTATCACCCCTATTGTCTATCCATTGTCTATTTGTGTTCATTCTCTGCCAAATAGCAGCTCTGAAATAATGAGGGTGCAATTTTCTATTCTTGCGTTGTACGCGAAAGATCTCTGGATGTTACCACTGCCCAACTATCACCCAACTTAATGGAGCTCCTTTTATAAACCTTGGAACAATGAAAGCTTACTGTGGAAAAAACCCTTACATGTTCCAGGATGAACCTCCAAATTGGAGCCTGCCTGTCCTTTTGTAGCTGGAATACATGCTTGAATAAAGGTGAATTATTCATGGGTATTGTTCAGTTAGGAATTCCATTAAGATTATTATTTGTATCTAGATTGTAAGCTGGCGAGCAGGGCTCTCTACCTCATGTACCAGTCTGTTCCTCTAGATTGTAAGCTTGCGAGCAAGGCTCTCTACCTCATGTACCAGTCTGTTCCTCTAGATTGTAAGCTTGCGAGCAGGGCTCTCTACCTCGTGTACCAGTCTGTTCCTCTAGATTGTAAGCTTGCGAGCAGGGTTCTCTACCTCATGTACCAGTCTGTTCCTCTAGATTGTAAGCTTGCGAGCAGGGCTCTCTACCTCGTGTACCAGTCTGTTCCTCTAGATTGTAAGCTTGCGAGCAGGGTTCTCTACCTCATGTACCAGTCTGTTCCTCTAGATTGTAAGCTTGCGAGCAGGGTTCTCTGCCTCGTGTACCAGTCTATTTCTAGTTTGTTTAATTTAGTAGGTTGTTCCCTTCTATGCTCTGTACCTAGTGTTACGTAAATTGTTGACGCTATATGAATAAATGGTAATGTAATTATTGCCAATATTACCTAGTTACAATAAGGTCTCCGGGCTTTGAAGGGGATAACATTTTAAGGATTCAAAGTCAGCGAAACTAGAAAGTTCCCAGGCAAACTCACGGGTAACAGATCCCATGGCAAAAAAAATGTAAACCTATTTTTTATTGATTAGTTTGCTCTATATTTTTACTGAGATCCACTGTGATGATGAGTGCAAAGCTTCTCTCCATGGAACTGATTACAATAATAAACAGAAATGTACCTGTATCTTTAAACTATGGACGATCCGCTGCCTGGGGCGACATATAGCATCCTGCTGTTACCTGCGCGAAGCAGTCTATTAGTATAAGATTTCTATCTGAATATGTCATTCATTCCTGAGGTTTTACCCATCTCGTCCTGTAGCGAACTGACGAGAGAGCAGCAGAGATCCAAATCTCCATCTTGCCAACTCCAGTAGTAATACCACATTTTTGCTATTTTGTTGTCAGTGTCCCACAGTCAGGGCCGTCTTTAACGCGGGGCAAACGGGGCAGCTGCCCTGGGCCCATTTACTCCTGGGGGGCCCCAAGGCAGCTGTCCCGTGGGCCCCAGCCCCTGCTTGCCGCGTTCACAGCGCATTGCGCTTGTGAACGCTTTTTTCCGACAAGCCGCATCCGATGGATGCGACGGCCGGAAAAAAAAAAACTGACGTCGGATGTGACGTCGCGTCACATCCGGTGACTGTTTCCCTCCTCCGTGCAAGAGGGAAGACTGCACGGAGGAGACATCCGGCGGGGGACACGGAGCAGGGTTATGTAAGTACTTGGGAACGGGGGGGCTGACTGGCACTATATTACTGGGCATCTGGCTGGCACAATATTACTGGGCATCTGGCTGGCACAATAATACTGGGCATCTGGCTGGCACTATATTACTGGGCTCTGACTGGCACTATATTACTGGGCTCTGACTCGCACAATAATACTGCGCTCTGAATGGCACAATAATACTGGGCATCTGAATGGCAGAATATTACTGGGCTCTGGCTGGCACAATATTCCTGGGCATCTGGCTGGCACAATATTACTGGGCTCTGACTGGCACAATATTACTGGGCATCTGGCTGGCACTATATTCCTGGGCTCTGACTGGCACAATAATACTGGGCATCTGAATGGCAGAATATTACTGGGCTCTGGCTGGCACAATATTCCAGGGCATCTGGCTGGCACAATATTACTGGGCATCTGGCTGGCACTATATTACTGGGCACTGACTGGCACTATATTACTGGGCTCTGACTGGCACAATAATACTGCACTCTGAATGGCACTATATTACTGGGCATCTGGCTGGCACAATATTACTGGGCTCTGGCTGGCACAATATTACTGGGCTCTGGCTGGCACAATATTACTGGTCTCTGACTGGCACAATAATACTGGTATCTGACAGGCACAATATTCCTGGTATCTGACAAGCACAATATTCCTGGTATCTGACTGGCACAATATTCCTGGTATCTGGCTGGCACAATATTACTGGGCATTTGGCTGGCACAATATTACTGGGCATCTGGCTGGCACAATATTACTGGGCTCTGTATGGCACAATAATACTGGGCATCTGACTGGCACAATATTACAGGCATCTGACTGGCACAATATTACAGGCATCTGACTGGCACAATACTACTGGGCATCTGACTGGCACAATATTACAGGCATGTGACTGGCACAATATTACAGGCATGTGACTGGCACAATATTACTGGGGTCTGAATTTCACAATATTCCTGGGCTCTGACTGGCACAATATTCCTGGGCTCTGACTGGCACAATATTCCTGGGCTCTGACTGGCACAATATTACTGGGCTCTGAATGGCACAATATTACTGGGCTCTGACTGGCACAATATTACTGGGCTCTGACTGGCACAATAATACTGCGCTCTGAATGGCACAATATTACTGGCATCTGAAAGGCACAATATTACTGGCATCTGAATGGCACAACAATTATGGCATATGTGTGTGGGGGGTGGGGGGGGTAACATTGCGATGGATGGCGGGATTGCATGCAGGGGAGGGGGCAGGGTCCAGGGGGCCCAAGCAAATGCTTGCCCAGGGTCCAATCACTATTGAAGAAGGCCCTGCCCACAGTTGATTGGTCAGTGGTTATACCCCTCCGTGTAAGTTATCAGCATGGTTCTGCAAGCCACAGGAATTGTGAATAGACTCGTATCTACTCAATAACGAGACAACTGCAGGGAATTTAAAACTTTAGGCCTTAAGTTTAAAACACCAGTCTCAATTCCCTGAAACTCTCTTTTTACTGAGTAGGTTGTTGAGTAAATGTTTGTCTTGTTTGCACTCTTGTCACAGACCCACTGATCAGAACTGAGAACTTGATTTTCGGGGTTGTAACGCAGTGAATATATATAATTAAAGGGTGTGGTCCAGTAGCAAGCATCAAACACTAGCCACATGTACCACACCGTCACAGTTATGTTAGTGATCTCCTATGCTGCTTTTAATTGCATGCCTCATACTGCTGACCTTTATAATTATAAACATTACAGTTCTTTTAAAATCACATCTTTGTGTATTCTATTATTATTTTCTTAATTACAATTTGTAGGCTTTGAATATTGGTTTACTTGGTTTACAGTATTCGTTAGCTGCAAGTGATAGTTTTTTTGGTAGTAAGTGTTCCATTACATTTCTATTTCCGTTTAAAGTATCTTATAGAGTCCCATCCCAAGGACATACGTAAATATGAGATAATAATTCAATGTACCGCTCGTGGTTATATACTTTGTCATTGTCATTGTATTCCATTTTACAGACTCGCTAGTCAATGTATTGGCAATATAAATCAGCATTGGCTATATGTCCCAGTAAACTGGTTTTCTTGTACTTGTCTCAGGCTCTAAGCATATGCGAATTTTAAAAGGCCAATAGTCTGGCTCTTTCCAACACAGGATAAACATTGCTTATCTCTTATGTTCTCTTAAACAGAGGTGAGAATATTCCTTCCTGCAAGCTCTGTCCCTATACCTGACTTTACCTGCACGGTCGAAAATGCTACCACTCGAGCTCGATGTCTTGGGGTAGTCTTTGACTCGGCTCTCTCCTTCGTCTCTCTCCTTTGTCCCCCATGTTCATTCCTGTCTTTTGCACCTAAGGAACATTTGCCCGTTCCTGTCAAAATCCTAGTGTACTCGGTTATGATCTATCATCTTGACTACTGTAATTCTCCCCTCCTGGCCTACCTCTGGATCATCCTTTACCCCTGCAATCTGTTCAAAATGCAGCTGCTAGGCTCATCTTTCTCATTCGTCGTTCCAATTCGATTGCTTCTCTATGCGAGTCTTCCACTTCTCTGCCCCTCCCTACATTGTCTTCTTCATTAACCAATACTACCATGCATGACCGCTATGTTCCTCAAATGGACTAAGGCTCTCCTCTAACCTTGACACCTTTTCCCATTTGTGCCTTCAAGACTGGACCTGAGCTGCCCCCTTTCTCTGGAACTCACGTCCACAGAGCATCCAGCTGCCTTCCTGGTGCTCATTTTTCAAAAAGTCCCTCAAAATCCATTAAAAGACCCATTAATTAATCTGGTCAAACCCACCTATCTCCAACTGTACAACAACCTTCCCCTTTGACCTTTCCAATCACCTTATGTGGCTGCTGTATCCCACTCCGTCTAGAGTGTAAGCTTGGAGCAGTACTCTCATGTCTGTCCTAGTTTGTCTAACATAGTACGTAGTTCCCCTCTACACTCTGTACCAAGCACTACATAAAGGTGCTGTATAAATAAATGTAAATGTAACAAAAGTATTTTCTTATGCTATACTAGTGGCATTATACTTATTATTCAACACAATTGCAGCTTTTCGCCTGTTAAGCAGGTTTTGAGATGGCTACAACATGTCATGGTGTGATGTGATTACTGAGTGGCAAAGTGTCCCCGGATGGTTTAAATAAACGCTTCAAATCATAGGAACTGGTGAATATAATTTCCTTGTATTGATCAGCGGCCAGGAGGACAGATGGAAAGTGCTTGCCGGTTCCAATGTGGCACAGGGCTCCATTGTGTTCACCTTCTCTGCTCTTTATTAAAATTCAAACACTACTGTAAAATATAGCTGCACCCTTCTAAACAAACACAGGGAAAACAAAGGGGGAAATCCAGCCTTTGTATTAAATGGGCACAAGTTTAACAAATATTATATAACTAGCCATAATACTGTATATAAACACACATATGTAATACCATATATAAACAATCACATACACAAATATAATAATATATATAAACAAACACACATACCGTATTTGCTCGATTATAAGACGACCCTGATTATAAGACGACCCCCCAATCTTTGTATATTCCTTTAGGAAAAAAACTAAATACCTGAATATAAGACTACCCTATAGGAAAAAAAGTTTTACTTGTATATATGTAAATTGCTTTTTTATATTTAATAAAAATTTTATATTATACAAATGCATTTCTTGTTTTTATTTCCTTTTATGTGCCAATGTGGCCTCTCCCCCTCCCCCAGCTGTCTCTTTCCCCCAGCGTTGTCTCTGTCTCCCCCCAAAACTTCTCTCTCTCTCTCCACCTCCCTCGTCTCTTCCCCCTCCCCTTGTCTATCTCTATCCCCCCTCCCCTTGTCTGTGTCTCCCCCCTCCCTCCCCTTGCCTGTCTGTGTCTCCCCCCTCCCTTCCCTTGTCTGTCTGTGTCTCCCCCCCTCCTTCCCCTTGTCTGTCTGTGTCTTCCCCCTTGTCTGTGTCTCCCCCCTCCCTCCCCTTGCCTGTCTGTGTCTCCCCCCTCCCTTCCCTTGTCTGTCTGTGTCTCCCCCCTCCTTCCCCTTGTCTGTCTGTGTCTTCCCCCTTGTCTGTGTCTCCCCCCCCTCCCCTTGTCTGTGTCTCTCCCCCCCTCCCCCCCACCTGGTTTCTTTCCCTGGTGGCTAGTGGGGGCAGCCGGGGGATGTCTGCACGATACGTGCAGACATCCTCCATGCTGCCCGACACGGCAGTCTATTATGACGGACAGCTGGTCCGTCATAATAGACTGCCGTGTCGAGCAGCATGGAGGATGTCTGCACATATCGTGCAGACATCCCCCGGCTGCCCGATTCTCCCTGGTGGCTAGCGGGGCAGCTGAGGATGTCTGCCCAATGAGCGCACACCTCCCCTGCTGCCGCCCGGCACGACCGCGGGACTTTTATGACGAAGCCGGAAGTACCCGGCTTCATCATAGAAGTCCTGGCGGTCATGCCGGGCAGCAGCAGGGGGAGCCTGCGCGCATCGCGCAGACATTCCCCTGCTGTTAGAGAAGGGGATCCAGGTCCCCTGCAGCTCTGCATACCATTGGCATTTGCCATGCCCACACATTTCTCAGTGCACATCTTGCGATGTGTATCAAACAGTAAAACCTAGTGGTCTGTTGGAGAGTATCATGCTTAAGCCACATAGACCACATAATCTGATTGCGTGGCCTTAGAGTGTGGTCACTGGATTGTGAATTCACAGCTTTGTAAATTAATTAGTAACAATTAAACAAATTGCACAATGAAGTCAGCATAAAAATAACATGACATACAAACTGAGTTCAGGATGAAATGGTAAATCCACTGATAATATTTGGGATGCGTTAAGGAATATCAAACAAGCTCTGATATCTTCCTTCTGAATCATTAACCCAATTAATCTATACTCCTGTTGAGGTCTGGCTCTTCGGAATGTTAATGTAATGTGAAATCCTTTTAAATAAACTTGCTTATCCTCCTCTCCAGTAACAGGTGTGTGGAGTAATGAGATACAGTTTGTGATAAATGGCCTCTCCTGCCTTATGATCTTATCAGCAAGTCATGCGCCAAGTCTGAGATTCCAGGGCTGTCTAGCGGCGCTAAACCTCTCAGCCACAGCCTATTGATTCCTGTTTTATTGTATGCGGTTAAACAAGCAGGACTATGTGACCTTACACATTCATTATTTCTGTTTATTTCATTATTTATTTATTGACGTCCCCTTGTTATTTGCCACAAGTCAGTGGCACCCAGGTTTTCCATTATAATTCTCTCTTCCACTAAGCTTAAACACTGCTGTATGAGCTGAGTTTAAAGTCCACTGTAACACATGTTGCTTTAAATAGGACTGTATATATGGAATGTGCAGCTCGGAATACTGTGAACAACCAATAGGAGACCAGAAGAGTAGAGTGTCCATTTCCCATTGTCTGAAGGCATTCCTGCCAGCTTGATTAATTACCTTAATAAAAGACTCTCCAAATTCTATAATAGGACTACCATTGCTGGGGGCGGGGGTAAAGGGTTAAAATTGGTGCTGATTTTCTAATTATTCATTTTGTATGTTGATTCCTCTGCTCTATATTATTTCTCCTAAATTCTGACACAGGGGCAGGTATAGATCGTGGAAACACTAATCTCTAAACTGTTAAACTTTGCAATCAAGAATAGAAATCATTTTTATAGAATGAAGATGCAGGGGGGGGGGGGGTGCAGGTGGGCTGATTTCAAAATGTTTTTGCATTTATGGTGGAAAATTTGGTGAATCTCTGGTCAAAATGATAGATCCATGAAGAAAAATAGGTTTTAGAAATGTTTAGATGCAGAAACCTTTACACATAGAAAATACTACATAATTCTTGGTTTCTTGTTCTTAGCTAGTAGTAGCGGTGAATATAACTACAAAGTGCATCTATTGAACGCACAATACATACTGGAAAATGTAATCAGTGCATTAAACTGCTGACGAATAACATTATTTAAAACAAACAGCATATTTAGCAGTTGCCTGTCCTCCTGTAACTCTATAACGTGCCCCGTCTGTGCCAAAAAAAATAAAAATGTTTTTATGAGTAAAAGTATCATTTTGTTTTATGGGAAAATCTACAGCACTGAAACTTTCGAGAATAAAAAGCAACTATTAGACAACTAACAAAGCTAAAAATAACAACGTTTGGAAAATGGGAACAAAAAAATAATTTTGGGATATAATACAAAACAATAGCATTACTGTTGTGTGTTTTTTTTGTTGTAGACTGGCTTATTCTTTTTCTTTTTGCAAGTTATTGTGTTTCTAATGAGGAAATTTACAGCAGACAGTATATTTAGTCTGATGTCAAGGGGCAAATTACACAGCTTTCAAAGACCAGCTATAACAGGGGATAGCAACATGTGTCTCAACGGCTATAGTCGATTCTCTAATCCTGGTCCCTGAACCATACTAAAAATACATGCAAAATACAAATACATTGTCTTGTGCTTAAAATTAACATTAACTTATTTTTAGCTGAAAAAAGTGTGGGCATATCCAATAGAAATGCTGTAATGACAGAACATAAATAAACCCCCTTATTGAGCCCTCCTTGCTCCATATCGAATATCAGCAGCACATGGTAAGATAGATCAGATCTTCCTTCACCTGACCCAAGATTCTAAACATGTCAGCCTCCGGAGAGAGCTATACGAGCAAAGAGAGCTTAACAATATACTATAGTTGTATTCTTTAATTATAATCGTTCAGTTAAACAGAATTTCATTCTCTGTCGACAGTTCTCCTTTAAAGTCTTGCTGGTGAGACCTGTGACCTATCTAGATGAGGTGACCCAACAAATCAGTTATGTTGAACTAAGAACTTTCGCTACATCCTTTAGAGATTGACAATACTGACTCAATGATTGGACTGTACTGGGTGGTTATTTCAGTGCTACTACTCTACATCATCAATGTCTTTTCTCCAACATTATACACATTGATTCCACAATAGCAGACATTCAAACCTGTGTATGCAAGAACATTGATTTCATGTAAACAAGCCCATAAGCAGTCCATTGCTTCAAATGAAGATCTCGCTTATTAAGCTTTAAGCACATTAAGCTTCGCTCTCTTGTAAAATGAATTCCTTGTATAGAGAGAGTAGAATAAAAATTGGGTTTCAAAGTGCTGTGCACTGGCTGTATTTTTGATATGCTGTCTAGAAGTCATATTCTCTATTACTATATTAATCAATGGGTAATCTTTTTATAAATGGTATGACCAGGCTGTTGATTCACTCACCACAAACATTAAACATTACACATAGTGTCTAAATATATATATAAATATATAATCCCGCAGCTGGGTATGAGATGGCAAGATAACGACGGAGAAGATTGGTGATTATCAGGGACACTCAAGCTGAGATGATCTAGTTGAATTCCGCTTGGCTTATGCTGGTGAACATGACCTCTGTTTGGCTGTGAACACTTAGTGAAAGTTCTGATTTTGACCCAGGTTGAGTACATATTGAACCAATGGTTAAACTCTTGACTTCAGTGGAAACACAACTCTAATGCTGAACCCTTGCAATACCTTTGGGGTTTTGAGGGCCTCAGATACTGAAAACTCAGCAATGATGCTAGTGTTTCAAGACAAATTGGAGCTGAGATAAAATGAAGGGACACCTTAGATAAAAGACTCTACATCAGGGGTAGACAACCTTCAGCACTCCCAATGTTTTGGACTACATTCCCCATAATGCTCTTACAGTTTTAATGCTAGCAAAGCATCAAGGGAAATGTAGTCCACAACATCTAGATAGCCGAAGGTTGCCTACTCCTGCTCTACAGATTACTACCCATTGTACATGTTACACTTAGTCTAACTCAGAGCCCTAGTGTCAAGCTATGTAGTGAGTATGCTGACAATACTGCCTATGCTCTACTTATTAATGCCCTAATTTTTAGGAGGTGTTGTTGAGTGTCAGTATAATTTGAAGGAAACATGGCCTGGTTGTACCAAATATAATAAAAATGTTTCTGCGACACAGTTGGGAACTAAGACCCTGTATTGTACCTCCAAGGGCAGCATTTCAGTCCCCACAAGAACCTGTGTCAAGACAACTATACACACAAACATGAGTAGTTTGAAGTGTACACGTGTGAATTAGAACATGGCCAACATCTGGTGCCCCAGGCACACCTTTACGTTCACCGCCTATGTTTTCTACACATAGTATGAGATGAGTGTGCAGAGATTTAGACAAGCCCCGTCTTGAATTCACATTCCTCTATCTCAATGCCAGAATTCTTTACTCTCTCTCATTGAACCTTTGTTAGATTTTGTACTGATCTTTTAAAGGGAAACTGTTTCCATGTCTTGGTCAGATTGTAGCTGTCTTTAGTGTTCAGTAGCAAATCTAAAAATTCAGACCTTGTTTAAATGGCACCAATCTAACAAAATGAAAACCCCCCTCACCATAGTCTTAAGCCCTATGTTTAATGCATGAGTAAGGGTTATTCATTTTGTTAATTACAGTTATAACAAAAACTATACAAATGAGCTGGCACTTGTAGTTATGATGCAAGGTGTAAAAAAGTTCATTGTTAGATATATAAATCCAGAATCACAGTGGGGTGAAAGGGACACCATAAACAAGTTATAATTAAGCATAAGTAAAGGTGAAACGCGTTGTCTCTCTCACCCCATTTATGCTGTGATTCTGGATTTAGTTATCTAATGATCAAATTTTTACACCTTGCATCGTAGCCACGAGCGCCAGCTTCTTTGTGTATTTTGTTGGATCATACACATGTTGGGTGAATAGCTGCAGCCCCCTTGCATCTCAAGTGACCACACTCCTTGGCTTTTGTGGAAGAATAAAACCCTGCTTGCTGTGGAGCCCGGGGTATCTCCTTTGAGAATAATAATCTTTTTCATAATTGCAGCAATCCCTAATAAGGTAAACAGTGTTTGACAGGTAAACTGGCAAGTGATTCCATTGCCTGCATATTCCCCAGGTGCCTCAGATGAGTCAGGATCAGTGAATGCATTATTTATGACTGATGAAACCTGCAGAATCTGAAAGGGTGAAAGGTCATGAAGGTGTTTTCTCATAGAAACTTAGTACCACTTGTCCTATGTAAAACTTTATAGTTACATGGGTTACCATTAAAAATACGAGAGACAATCGGCGGCCGGATCAGCTTATACTGTTCACGGCAAAGCATGTTGGCTGCCGGCCAAAAGATAAAATGGCATGTAAATTAACACCTTCATGCCCTTTTATTCTCTTGCTCATTTTCACTTGTGCGTCTATGATAAAATGACTGGCTCCTAAAGAATGAGTAGGATTGTAAAGAATAAATGGGAGCATCGGTTATTAAATCGGAGAATCCTTTTCCTCTCGTCCTCGGAGAAAGTTCAGAGAAGGGCTACTAAACTGGTTCATGGGTTGAAGGATAAAACTTACCAGGAAAGGTTAAAGGATCTTAACATGTATAGCTTGGAGGAAAGACGTAACAGGGGGGATATGATAGAAACATTTAAATACATAAAGGGAAATCAACACAGTAAAGGAAGAGAGTATATTTAAAAGAAGAAAAACTACTACAACTAGAGGACATAGTCTTAAATTAGAGGGGCAACGATTGAAAAGTAATATCAGGAAGTATTACTTTACTGAGAGGGTAGTGGATGTATGGAATAGCCTTCCAGCAGAAGTGGTAGAGGTAAACACAGTCAAGGATTTTAAGCATGCGTGGGATAGACACAAGGCTATCCTAGCTATAAGACCGGGAACGGGGGACTAATAAAAGTACTCCAAAAAAATTGGCCAGACTAGATGGACCGAATGGTTCTTATCTGCCGACACATTCTATGTTTCTATGTCTTTTATGCACTTTGCTGGTAGACTCAAAAGGTTCCCAGGGATCCAGAATTGTGTTGGGATTAGTGTTTAGCATTGGGGGGAAGAGGCTGTTCCTGAATGTGTTCCCCTCTGGCAGAATAGAGTAGATTACTGGAGGGAAGGAAGTCAGAGTTCTGCTCTGCTTGGCATGAATAGCAGATTTAAACGGACACACACACTATCCCAACCCCCACTGCCCAATACACTGCAACTAACTTCAGGAAACAAGAGACTCCAATGAGGAATACATTGACCTCTACAGTTTGCACCACTCCCAAATAATCCAGGGATCATTTAAACAAGAAAAAGCAATATTCAGCTGTATTCTGCTTTATAAATAAACAAAGATATCTTTGGGAATTGCAGTTGTTGTGGACTACAACTCCCAGCAAGCATAGCAAACGAATCTTAGCAACTATGCATGGAGTTTAATTGCTGGATTCAGCTGCTTAGTTCTGTTTTGATCATACCTAGGTGATCATTCTGAGGAGAAAACTCTATGCAATTGGTCTCTATTAGATCTACCTATCCCATGATGCTAAGTCAGCCTTATGACTCACTGTGCATCATGGGATATGTAATCTGCTTCTCCAAGGTTACCCATCACTGTCTTAGCCAGAAGATGGCCTTGGCATATTACCCTCCAGTAAGTGGAGGGTTGCATACAATAAGAAAGCAAAGCAACCAAAGCAGAGAGATTAATACAGAAAAAACTAATATATTTCAGGAACTTGGAAAATGTCTCCTTTTTTTATTTATTTATCTAAATTCTTAATTTTTTGCAGAGATAATTTGCAGCACCTTGTTTGTTGCACATAAAATATACAATAGATAATAGATCATAACACACTGCTCCCTACTACACAGTGTAGCATGAAGTAAAGCCAACGTGTTGTGATTAGAAAGCAGCAATGCTGTGTCTTGAAAGGCAGGCTCCCCTGTTTGATTCTGTGCTTTGCTTGGAAGCTGGCTAGAAACAACACTGGGAAAGAGTTACGTGTGCATCATGCTGAATTCTCCAAACCTTGATCCTTCCTGCAGATCTCCTTGTCACTGAGCAGCACTGTATTTATAAACATCACGTGCTTCCTTGCTGGGGCTCCTTGGAGCTCACACTTGGTATCAGACTCAGAGTACAGGCTGCAGTCACTCTGGCTGGATATCTTGAATGGTGAGATCACCTCACACAGAAGTTAGTCTGCTGAGCTGATCTGCAGCGTCAGGGGGACAGATTCAGTGTTAATGCCCTGCAATGCCCTGGCAGTCTGACACCAGGAGCATTGTGGGATCAGAGTAACATGAAAGGTAAGTTTATGATACATATTGCTCATTCATTTATACTTTTTCTTTGTTTACTGGAACCTTGGCTTTCCAGAATCACAAGGTGCAAGTCACTGTATGCTTCTTGAATGTTACATGTGGTTCAGATTTGTAAAATGACCAATGTAACATATTAACTCTAATTTATCAAGTGCAAATAAAATGACATTGGTTCCACAGGCTATTCTAATACATTGCTCCCCAGACAGTATTAATATACATAGAGAATGTGTGAAAATAAGATATTTGGTCCATGTGGATGTTTCTAGCTGTTTATCATTATTTGATATTTCTTCCAATCTGCTTGTTTTTTGGTTTCTGAATCCAATCACAGTACCCTCAGCACCCAAATCTTAGCTTGCTGTGGTAGTCAGTATGAAGTCAAGGACACCCTTTTCTCCTGAGGGATGGTAACTTGGAGAGTTTTCACTCCAGCTATAGTAGCTTCTGTTTATACTAAGAGAAGATGCTGTTCACTGTGTGTGTAAATATAGACCAGGTAACTGAGGGGGACATTCACTGAACCCCACATTCGGATGGCCACCAAGATTGACCCAAATTCTTTCTGACATTTCTAGGTTGTCTGGTATTTGTCATTGTGCAGAGATCACAATAATAAAATAAATACATAAATCTAGAAAATTAAAGTTATTGATATACTGACATGTTGTATCATTCCCTGTAAATTAGCACAGCTTATAATGGAGTGGTTTGCCAGGTTATTTTTGTAGGTGTTGCTTTCTCTTTAAGGAAATGGCAGGGTGGTGTCAGACCTTTTGCCCAGTTTGTCAGTGACTTCACCTACAGTGGGTGTGTCAAGTACAGAAATAGCTTGAAGGGAAGTGCAGAGCTGATCTTACCCTTGCTTCCAGGCAGGATACCGTCTAAGGGTCTGAAGACCTTAAGGGGGCTTTGTCATCTTAACATAAATTTTGACATCACCTTGTGACTTGATATGCAAATTAACAGTGTTTATGGTTCGAATCAAACCATTTGATGATGTCATAAAACGGAGACAACACAGACACATGAAAACACATTATCTCTTGATGTGTCCACAGTATTGCAATTCTGATAACACAATGCAAGATTACTTGTTCTTCTCTACATTCACTTTACAGGTAACTTAAGGAGAACAAAATAGTTTTTTTTCCAAAATCATGAACCTTTTTTTCTGAACAAATATAAAGTCACCTTTAACGAACTGCTGAATCATTACAATGTTAATGTATTTGTATCAATCCCCAAAAAATAAAGGGAATTAAAATGAGCATTGGGGGGGATTTTATTTATTTTAGGTGCTGAGTTAAAGAGTTACTTTGTAGGAAAAGGTATAAGACATTCTGTACGAAGAATATGAGCTGAAACACAAATGTTCATGTACTTTTATAATTTACTTGGAACGCTAATGTAAGCAGCGCTGCTCAGAGAGATTTGGGTGATAGAACACTCTCCTGCTGAGTTTAGCTAACACACAATACCTCTCTCAGACAGTGATGTTACATTCCATAATCCTCCACCACAAAGCACCCTTTCATTCCGTCAATTATAATGCCTCGACCTCAAGGTTGTGTTTCTCCTTCTACTTGTGTAATCACAAGGAACAGCTTACTTCCTTGTGGCTGCAGAGCTGTAGGGAATAATGGAAAATAGGATAACAAAGCCAGGCAAATTGTGTTGGTATTTAAACAGGTTATCAAGTGGTTTTTGTTTTTTTTATAAAAGGGAAAGAAAACTTTAATTGCACACAAAGCTTAGATGAGTGAAGCATAATATAAACTATGTACCTTTTGAAAGGTGAGATAAACAAAAAATAGCATGTTATGAATGCCAATTTCTAATATATTTTTTTAAATAGCTCCTGGCTTACCCAGTAATTTATCTGTTTCAGTTGTTGGTAGCTAAAAATGTTACAGGGGCACGCCAAGTATCTAACTAGGTTTGATGCACCTGAAAGTGTCTAACCTGTACACTGTACATGTTTTTTTCTTTGCATGTAAAAAAAAAAATTGCAGGGAATCCCTAGGAATGTATATCAGGCTTTTCTTCAAATTTGCTTTTGTTTACATTGCAAGGGGATTTGTTTAAATAATTTGTCCCACAACTGGGCAATATTAACTAAACGATGAGGATATAAATGTTAATATTATACGGCGTTGCAGTTGAAAGTGGATCGACAGGTCTCTATAAAGTCTCTTTAACTTTCCCCAGCGTAACAAATCTTCCCCTACAGATACCATACTGTATAGCTAGATCACCTGTGTTTCAACAGGTATTAAACTATGACCTACATAATTCACAATATCACCTTCTGGACTTTAAAGAGGTGACAAATCAGGTTGAAAGTTTTTCCAATGTGACCATAATTCTTGAGGAGGAAGCATTTTGCTGACGGATTTTTGGATAGATAATTAGTAGCAGTGCTTCTCTTCCATTGAAAGGTCAAGCACACAGAATGAGTGGCCTGGAATAGATTCAAATGGCTTGCCCAGCCTCTGTGTCTCTGAGGTTTCTCGCATGGCTTCTGGTTTTACTGTTTAAATCTAAATATAGACAGTTCCCGGCCAAGTCAGATATGAGACAAGATTTAGACACCGGTTCTGTTCAGCCAGCAACAATCAACTCTTTCAAAATCCCCCCAAATATAGAGCCCCCTCACTCAATACAATCTGTGGTTGAACAAAGACCTTGTCAATCATAATGGTCCCAGCAAAGTACAGTTAGGCCTCTGAGAGCCAGGGGCTCAGCAATCCACTTTTGGAGATGCCTCATCATTGTCATCAATCCTCCCGGCTTTCATTGGGTTAATCGTGTTCCCTACGCTGGGGTGAAGTGGGCGGGGGGAGTGTTTCCTCTTTTTTTTTCGGAGAAGGAGGCATACAGTTCTTCTCCATCCAAAGGAAGGATAATCTGATAAAAATAACAAATGACCTTGCTGTGGGACACATCCTGTTGCCTGTTTAAACAGCAAGGTCATCATTCTTTGGGATGGTGCTTCACTATTCAAAGTCAGATAAATACTGGTACTGATATATATCATGCCAAACGAATGGAAGTCATTAACCAGCACTTAACCTCTTAACACCTTTCTTCATCTGCTATCTTTGTCAATATCAGATATTCAGCTAGTGACACCTGACCCTGGGCCCTTACGTTAGTAGATATTGCTGTTTTAGTGAATTACTATATTATTTGACTTCAGAGCCCAGATTTATTATACATTGCCAAAAATAAACTTTTGCTAATTGAAAAGCTGAGGTTGGCGTTAAATATAGCAGGATGTCGAAATATTAACGGTTTGTCTCTTACGTGCTTAATTTTACTTCTCTGTCGTTATAGTCACCAATAGTGCTACCACCCACATGGCATTGTAGAGGTAGCCAAGTAAATAACTGACTGGTTAAAGGGACTGGATCACCTAAACATTGTATTTTACTTTATATACAGAGAATAAAAAAAATATTGAAATGCTCTATACATTATACATTTAGCAAATGCTTACATTAGGAGAAAAATCTATTTTGACTATGTCTGTGGAGTCTCATGTTTATGACATCACCTCGGGCTGGATATGCAAATGATCTGGTTTTCAGTGGGTTTCTAATTCACCGTTCATAGATGTATTCGCCACTCGTTTCTTAGCTGCGTCTGGTGCCGGATATCCGAAAATCCAGATGGCGTGGCTGGCAGGATGTTTGGGCGAGAGCCAGAGTAATAATTGAAATAAATTCTAGAAACAGCCCTACGTGTTTCATTGGCCTGCGCCAATCCTGTCATCAGGGGACAGGATGAAGAACGTTTCGGTTTTGATTGTACAGCGCGGTGTTTAGGAAGGCGACCTCCACTGTGACTGGATTCATAAATAGCGAGGAGGGTGAGACTTCACTGAGCTGTATACATGCCTTTTAGCACTTTATACATATATGTTTATAGAATGGCATTTTTTTAAAATTATGTTTAATTATGATTAAATTATATATTTTTGATATTTGAAAACCACCTGCACTATAGTCCTTTTTGTTCTTTCTTTATATTTTCCATTATTTTCCTCGAGGTGGAAAAGTTGTATGGGAAGTATCTTTCTTTTATCCCATTTTACATGGTTCTATCTGATATTATCTTCTTTATCTATGTCAGAGTCTGACATAATATACTTCTGACATCATCATCCAGCCTGGTGAATTTTAATTGACTAAAACAGGAGTTATATTAAAATAAAACTTGGTGTACTTCTCCCTAGTTTGGTTTCAGCTGTGCCATAGGCCCGCAAGAAAGTATGTATGAAAGTTTTGTGAGCCGTACTTGAATGTCTATGATGACTTGGCTTCACCCACTAGTCAGACATCCATCACATAAATCAGCTAGTACATACATCAGCCTTCTGCCTAGTACTTTGTTACAGTCATTTCCCCCAAAATTGGATATATACATTTTTTTCTTAGTGATTCTTCCCACTCTCAGATCTATTCACTATTGAAGGAATAGTTTTAGTGAATATGTTTAATGATAATTTTCAGGATTTTGCCTATTAACACTAACTTACAACACTAATTTACTAACATTTCATCTCACAAACTTAACTAAGTATTATATACAAGTTGAAACCTGGTGAGGCCAGAAATGCTCTGTCGGCATGAAGATGAACTAAATATTCGATGGCTTTTCATCAATTTAACAATGTATTATGAATGGTCTTGTTCTTCTTGCAGAAGGAACTCCTCAGATTGTCCCTGAAATGCTCCACTCACCTGCAACTCACTAATAAGTGTCTACTCAATAAAGAGAGAATTGCAGGGAATTACGGCGAGAATTTCAAATTTAAGACCAAAGTAGCCGAGTTGGAAAAATTCTCCAATGCAGTTGAAGGGGGGGAATTTTTCCATCTCAACTTCTTTGGCCTTAAACGTCAAATTCTCGTCGTAATGCTCTCTTTATTGAGTAGACCCATTAGCGAATAGGTAGCTACCCAGTTAACTGGCAAGAATCTGCTGATTACTAAAAATCCTTGAATGGGGTAAATTGAGGATTAATCCCACTGCGAGGGTTTCGGTTTTCTTCTTGAGAATTAAAACTTCTGTAATCTATTTGTTCTCTGCAGTCGGTCAGTGAGACGTTAGCCTGTGGCACAGTCAGAGTAACAAGTGATGTCAGTGCTGTATACTGTACAGGGACATTGCTCGCTGTGTGCATCAGTCCTTGGCCAGATAGAAGGTGTATGGCCTGAAAATGGTTTGAAGCCAAAGCAGGGAAATTGATTTTTTTTTGTAGATGGGAATACAGTCTATTGCGAGAGTGTCTGGTGGGCCTTTGAAATCTGAGTTAGCGGTAACTATAGCAGCCTATTAAATAAGCGGCCTGCTTTTTGTCAAAGAGATCCAGACTATTAATGTGGAAAGTGCGGTATAGGCAGCTTCTCAGCATCACAGGAGAATGTGACATGGGATTAATTGGAAATGGATCGGTTTCTGTCTGCCATTGTTACCCGGGTCTAGAACTGGGAAAGGCAAACCCCAGCTCCTCAGCTAATGTGGAATGCGTGCACCCCCATCATGATTATACATAGCAACAGAGCAAACGTGATGGGAGTTGTGGCATGCTGCATTTAGCTGAGCATAATGAGAGGTGTTGCCCATAGCAGCTGAAGTGCACACATACACCAGAGACTGAGATCGGGATGGTGGTCTACCGCCGAGCTCTACCTCTGTCAGTTTGTTCCCGCTTTCATATATTCTCTATTAATTCCAGCTTATTTTCAATATAGTTTTAGAAAGTCGACCCTCAAAGGCGAATTTTAATGAATATACCCATCTGTGCCTTTTTAATATATTATCAATAAAAGTCATACTAGGCAAGGGAGAGGGCTTTCTCCTGCTATCATAGTAAATGATTTGGGTTAACCCCCATTGGAATCGAAGCTGTAGGTGTGATGCTATTAACCCGCTCTTTCCATCTTTTCTGCATTGGATGCCATTTTCTATATAAATTGCATGGTATGATACAAACCATGTGCATATTGGATTTTAGATAATCCCATTGAATTTTGGCAGGTACCTGGCACATTAATATGTGTTGGGAGTGGTGTGTCACTTTTTTCGATCAGTTTGCACAGTTGCATTAAATCCCTTCTTATAATCAGTAAAAGGAAAATAAATATAGTTAGGATGCAGAGTGGTGAGGCAGGCAAGTTTAAACACACTTTGGCCCAACTATATAACTCCCAAACCTCAGTTTTCTAAAGATGCTGTATTATATTTTGGAGTGTATTATAATTATAGGCTATTTTAAAAATAGAACAGAATGGGCAGCTGCCCAGGACCCACTGGCTCTGATCTCTTGCAGTCACAAGCACTCGGTTATTTACATTTCTTACTCCCCACACCTGTCTATGATGAGTTACACAATGCTGGCACATGGTTTTGTGCAGTCATATGACATAGAACTCTGCCTACACTCACCGTAGAGTACTCACACCGGCAGATATCTGATGCCAATGTCTTTCATTGAATCATGCCAAGTTGCTGATGCCGTGTAGTCTCTCTATAGCAGTGATGGGGAACCATGGCACTGCAGATGTCTGGAAAATACATGTCCATAATGCTCAGTCAGCATTAAGGATTCTGCAATGCCAAGGTTATCCAACTACTCTGTAGCGTAATTTGAATCTAGTAGGGACCGAACCTGCCGGGGTCTATGTGTGGGTTTATAGCACTGAGATTAGGGAACATTAAGATAAATTCACTTTACTGAGTAACTGAAATAATAACTCCTGCAAATCTCAGCTTGTTTGTAGTGAGAAAACCCTAGTTGATCACAGGATTATCTGTAACACATTTGTTCTCTGCAGCTGATCACAGGATTATCTGTAACACATTTGTTCTCTGCAGCTGATCACTGGATTATCTGTAATATATTTGTTCTCTGCAGTTGATCACTGGATTATCTGTAACACATTTGTTCTCTGCAGTTGATCACTGGATTATCTGTAATATATTTGTTCTCTGCAGTTGATCACTGGATTATCTGTAATATATTTATTCTCTGCAGTTGATCACTGGATTATCTGTAATATATTTATTCTCTGCAGTTGATCACAGGATTATCTGTAATATATTTGTTCTCTGCAGTTGATCACAGGATTATCTGTAATATATTTATTCTCTGCAGTCGATCACTGGATTATCTGTAATATATTTGTTCTCTGCAGTTAATCACAGGATTATCTGTAACACATTCTCTGCAGTCGATCACTGGATTATCTGTAATATATTTATTCTCTGCAGTTGATCACTGGATTATCTGTAATATATTTATTCTCTGCAGTCGATCACAGGATTATCTGTAATATATTTATTCTCTGCAGTTGATCACAGGATTATCTGTAATATATTTGTTCTCTGCAGTCGATCACAGGATTATCTGTAATATATTTATTCTCTGCAGTCGATCACAGGATTATCTGTAATATATTTATTCTCTGCAGTCGATCACTGGATTATCTGTAATATATTTGTTCTCTGCAGTCGATCACTGGATTATCTGTAATGTATTTATTCTCTGCAGTCGATCACAGGATTATCTGTAATATATTTATTCTCTGCAGTGGATCACAGGATTATCTGTAATATATTTATTATCTGCAGTGGATCACAGGATTATCTGTAATATATTTATTATCTGCAGTGGATCACAGGATTATCTGTAATATATTTATGACTAGAGTTGAGCGGACACCTGGATGTTCGGGTTCGGCAGGTTCGGCCGAACTTAGAAAAAATGTCCGGGTCCGTGCTCGAACTTGACCCCGAACCCCATTGAAGTCAATGGGGACACAAACTTTTGCCCACTAAAATGCCTCTAAAAAACTCCTGGAAAGGCCTAGAGGGCTGCAAAATGAAGTAAAATGTGGGTAAGAGTGTCCCCATTCATACGAATAGGTCAATTGACCTATTCGTATGAATGGGGACTCTATTTCGATTTATAGAAAGCCCATAGCATTACATACAATGTAATCGCCGAACCCCGAACTCCAACCTGAACATACAGTGAAATGTCCGTGTTCGGGTCCGGGGTCCAAAAACCCTAATGTTCTGTATGAACCCGAACAGTGCGGTTCGGGTTCGCTCAACACTATTTATGACTGGTTTATGACCTGGAAACCTAAATTAAGATAGTCTCTTGTGTCCTAGTGCATCGAATTGTCCTGGTGAATGATATACTATTTATTCACATTGTTTCTACGCTATACTATTATTTCACTGTTGATTAAAATGTGAAGTTATCAGAGCGTTGCTTATCATTTGTGTAAACGTCACATCATGTCTCTGCTCGTAAGCTTACAATCTAGAGGGAATGGGGTACATGAGACACAGTGAAGAGGTGAAAGGGAAGAATCTTCTGGATTGGATCTTTAGAATGTTTGGTGATGAGATGTTTCACTACCAACTTTGTTCACACTTTTCCAAAATTTTGTATCCAACATAATCATGTTCTCTTTATTATTAACAAGTCTTACTCCAAAATAATTCACGTGCACTGTAAATGTCTGCAATTACATATGAACAATACATTGTGTTAGCAGAATTGCAAGAACATGTATACATTAAGGTATGTGACATCACTTTATGGCACGATACACAACTCTGATTGAATATCATTTGTAAATCAAGCCACAAGGTGATGTCATGAACAGGAGACATCACATATGCTTCAAACACATTTTTCTCTTGATCTATGCATTTACTTGCAATTGTGTTAACACGATGTATAGATCAATTTGTATTCTCTATATTCACAGTATAAACATTTGAAAGGTAAAAAGATAAAATGAGCACATGAAGGTTTCTTGTTATACATTGGTATTAACTCCAGAGGCGAAAACAAAATGCATATAAAAATAAACAACATTTGTACAGTTTCTGGAAGAAAAAAAAGGGAAAACAGGGTTGATAATCGCTGGTTATTTTTTTTTTAATTAAGATAGCAACTTATTTATTTACATTAGAAATTGCAACTGCATGCAATGCAAGCAGTAATGGCAGGAATGAAACATTTTATTTAACATTATTTAAGAAAAAGTAATATGCAACATAATAGGAATTATACCCCCAGGGAATCATAATCCTGCTGTTGGTGGTTTGCACAGTCATTTTATGATTCTGGTGATGTTTCTTCCCACAAATCTAAATATTATAATTTTGTTAGCATGATCTTTGTGAGATTGATGCTGTGTATATTTAAGATAAGAAATCTAATGTTCTCATGTAGTTTTACATTACATAGTGCCCCCTAAATTCAGTGGTATACAAGGAAGGCTTGGAGAGATGGGCTGTTACTTGACTGTGCAGATATGACACATTATAAAAGCCACAGTGTTTAGGAAAAAACAATTCTACCTTGTACCTTTTTTTAAATTGCAAATACTGACTTTTCATTTACTCAGTGAATTAGCTAGTTATTAGATGAAGGCTCAAAAAATATTATAAAGACATATTCCTTGTAAATGCAAAATATGTTAGTATGTTAGTATCATTCCCTGTATATTATCACCCCGGTCCCGCCTGTTGTGGGTCATCCCAAATTCAGGACCGCTATCCCACAGTCCAAACCTTATTGTCTGATATCTGCAACATCAGAGACGGAATATAGCGCCTGCGCAGTGTTTCCGTGCTACCGGGAATGGTAGCACTATTGTTCATGTGTAATATTCACACCTTTCCCGCTTTGTTGGGAGGTATGCCAACTGCTGTATTTAGCACGAGGTAGAGAGGGCTAGTGCCTCGGACGATATTTTCCTTGTCTCGCTAGGTGGCGGCAAAAAACGCTGCCCTTTTGGGGGAAAAATGCTTGCCAGCAGAGGCTTTGGCTGGGGAGATCAAGAGAACTCACCAGCCTATCTGCGGCGAGCCGGCAGCTGGATGTCTGTGCAGAAGCACAGATATTCCCATGCTGCCTCTCGCTCCCTGCACACTTTTCCAAGGTCAGAGTTAAGGTTCACACGACCTGAAAGACCAGCTTCCTCCACTAGACACCAAGAGTGCTGTCCTGGGGAGCAGGGGTATGCAATGTGGGTGATGGGGCATGCATTGGGGGTTGCCCGAGTTAAGGCTGCCTGGGGCAACACAAAACCAAAATATACCACTGGGTATGCTATCATCTTATTTTCATGTGTGGTTACAGATGGCTTAGAGTGGGCAACTATAGAGGCAGCCCTCTAGGACTGCTGAAAAGTGGAGGATCGCTAAGTTACAGATTCAGTTTCGGTCTTGTGGCACTCACACAGTTAACTGTGTCCAGTCCTCATTAATTTTTTTAAGAACTACAGCCAACCCTATAAAAAATCTGGAAAGAGCTGTGAAAATGCACGCAGAGACTCCTAACTTTCTTAATACCGGAGGGGTGTGCACAGCCGTGCTTACATTAGCTGCTTGGCTGTTTGCTAACCAGAATCACCATTTCAGCAGGGCAGGAGGTTTCCCCTCACAAAGGGTCTACTCAATACAGCGAGAAAAGCAGGGAATTGAGAAGGGAATTTCAGACTTAAGGCCAAAGTAGCTGAGTTGATAAACATTCTCCCATTCAGTTGCACTGGAGAATTTGTCCAACTCGCCTACATTGACCTAAAGTTTGACATTCCCATCTCAGTTACCTGCAATTCTCCAATTATTGAGTAGACCCTTTAATCTCCCGAATCATTTTTGGCAGTGACATCGCTGGTCGCTTGCACCCTTTGTTCCTTCTTTTCCTGGTAAAACTAGAAGTTAAAGTTTTTTGTAGACATTTATACAAAGGAAGAAAGCATGCACTGGAAATAAAAACACATGTTCTGTGTATGTAAAGTAAGTATGTTCGATACAGTGCTGGAAGTGCTTCAGATGTCTTCAGCTGGGACTAGTAATTGCAGTATCATGCTCCCTTCTCTCTATACTGAATGCCATGGCAGACAGGTAATGTGGAGCTGCACCTTTAAGCAGAAATAAATCACACTCTGTGGAATGTTTCTGCGGTGTGGGTGTTAATCCTCCTGTTCTGACTTTATGTGTTGATTAAATAATTCTTTGTGTACTTTTCAGCAGAGCTTTGGATGGTTTTCCTTTAAATTCATATTTTCTGCTCTCACCTCTGCCTTAATAATTCAACACAACACATATTTGCAAATTGATTTGTTCCTGTGATATTAAGTGTTTGCTGTTGGCACCATTAGTGTGTGTCACTGAGCAGTGTATATACTTACAGAGTATAATCCTGTAATGTGCGGCCCACCAGATGTTGCAGGACTACATTTCCCATACTCCTCTGTCTGCCTCTGATAGAGCATTATGGGAGATGTAGTTCGTCAGGAGCTGAAGGACCACAGGGTCCCCACCCCTGTTGTAGAGGATATTAAACTACCTTAAAGAGGACCTGTCACTTTTGAGATATCTGACCAGTTACAATTATCTTCAGAAACGGCCTGCGTGACTTGTCTATATTCTTCACACTGTATAACGCGAGTATTTTTATTCGCATAAAAGTTTGCTTTTCGGGCCAAATAGTTTACATTTCAACTTCCATATGTGGTTGCTGGCAGGAGCCCTCATCGCTAAGGGCCTCAGGGTTCGTGTCTTTATTGAGAAATTCAAGCCTGCTTGCACATGTTGGAAGACTTAGTGTAATGTAAAGAATCACACCTGCCCAAATCTAGCACTAACATTTCCAAGAGCGACCTAAGACTGGCAGCACACTAATCTTTTAAACTAGAATAGCAGGAGAGGAAGGAAGGCCATGTGGGTAATGTGCAATAGATCAGTTTTCCCATAGGGTCCCCAGACATTTCATATCATGTGTTAGCCATGAATTACATAGCATGACAGGTATGGACTGGCATATAATAAGCAACTGAACTGGACTTGTCTGAAAACAAAAAAACAATTGACATTAATTAATAAAGTTAAAACAGTCTGTGTCTATACTGCAATTAGTTGTAAATTAGATTTGATTTTGCAATATTATTATCTTAAACTCTTTTCTGGAACACTATATCCCAGCATGCAGCTGACCTCCACATATTTTTATTTTGTTTTATAGCAGACATAACTTAATGGGAGAAGCAATAGTTACAGGCACCACAAATCTACAGCATAATGAGATTAACAGCACAAATACTAAAATAATTTTAATTCCATTCTATCACATAAAAAATGTTAGCCACAAGAAGAAAAACATATAAAGTTACAAGAATTTATAGGAAGGGTAGTTTGAATTTTTTTTTTTTTTGCAAATGGCACTATGGCTCAAGTTAATGGTACTCATTTTTATCAAACTCAAGAATGAAAGGCTGAGATGCTGTTGATAGAAGTTAAACCAACTGACCTAGCTCACAGACTGGTTTGTATGGTAAGGTACATTTACCCCCCAGGTATGCAAATAAGGGGATGGGACACTTCATCGCGGCTGCTTCCGCGCAGCCGCTTCACCGCTGAGTCTACAGCACAAGACAGATCGTCGCTGGAGATTTCATCGCGGGACATTTCATCGCTAAAGGTAAGTATTTTACCGATTTTAGTTGGTTTACAATTAGGGTTTAGGGGGTTAGAATTAGGTTTAGTGTTTAGTGTTAGGGGTTAATTTTACTATTAGGGGTCGGGGTTAGTATTAGGGTTTAGGGGGTTAACTTTAGTATTAGGGGTCGGGGGTTAGTATTAGGGTTAGTATTGGGGTTTAGAGGGTTAGTATTAGGGTTAGTATTGGGGTTTAGGGGTTAACTTTAGTATTAGGGGTCGGGGGTTAGTATTAGGGTTAGTATTGGGGTTTAGGGGGTTAACTTTAGTATTAGGGGTCGGGGGGTAGTATTAGGGTTAGTATTAGGGGTCGGGGGTTAGTATTAGGGTTAGTATTAGGGGTCGGGGGTTAGTATTAGGGTTTAGGGGGTTAATTTTAGTATTGGGGTTAATTTTAGTGTCAGTATTGGGGTTTAGTGTTACTATTGGGGGGGGGGATCATTTATTAGGGGGGTTATTTTACTTTTACTTTTAGATTTGTAAGAGCTGACAGTTCAGCGCTGAACTGTCAGCTCTTACATAGCTGCAGCCGCGGTGAAACGGCCGCGTTATACTTCATTGCTGACAGTTCAGCGTTCTAACTGCCGCGCTGAACTGTCAGCGATGAGAATGCGGCGAAGAAGTGTCCTAGACCCTGCAAATAAAGACTTGGCATTGTCAGTCAATAGGAAGTTCACTTTGCTTCTGGCTAAGAAATCGCCAGTGTCTGGATGAGCATGCTATGAGGTTTTCCATACCTGCCCCACCCCTCAATCACTTCTGATGGCTAGCTACATGCTTTTCCAAAACACCTTCATGGCAAATGTGACCTTTCCTTTTTATTGAGTTGTTTGGGTATTTCCCTGTCCTAATCATTGGCACCTCCATGGGAAGAGATTGTGATCATTGTGCTGATGTTTGAACCGTTGCTTTGGATCCATTGAGGTCAAAAAGGAAGAACTTTGAATTGCTTTCAGAACGACTGTTTCTGACTGTCCTAAACCTCACACCTTCTCTCCACAGTGTTGTTGATAAATGGGACAGTGATTTTTTACCCTAAAGCCATATTTGACTTCTGTTTACTTGGATGCTAGACGTGCCTCCTCATATGTGTATAACAGGGCACCCTTTGTTCCTCTGCCTTTCTCTGTGCCTTCTGTGGTCTTGCATGGAAGCCAGTTTAACAAAACCACATTGGAAGATGGTTATTTTTTTATTCCTCTGTGATGCAACCTGTGGTTAAACATCACTCCAGAGAAATCAGTGGCTAAATCAAGAGTTTGCCATCTGGATTGGGACATTAAAATGTTCTCTCTACCAGCGTAAATGTAATATTTTCCAGAATATATCATGCTTGCATTTCAGTGAGAAGCCAGACTCTTCTGTAGACATAATGTTGTGTTTGTGGACGTGCTGTAAATATGGAATTGCTGTAAAGTTCCCGAAAACTTCAGCGTGAACATCGAATGCAACACAATTATAATGCTAAATGGGGCTTGTCCTGCAAATGTTAAAAAATGTTCCTTATTTTATTTTCTGTCTCCTTTTTTATTGCTTCTCTTGTATAATCTAGAGTTTTTATCAGTGAGTTTTAATTAAAACCAAAAATAAAAAAAGACTTTGCCTGGTTTACTGAATGTTAAATAACACTGCAGTTACATCTTGTAAGGCATGGAGACACCGTGTCTCTCTATTCGTCTCTCAGACGAACAGTAAGACACACAGTAACGTGTACCCAGAGCTCAGCGGACAAGGGTCATAGGGCAGTTAATTCAAGACATGCTTGCTTTCTCCCTTAGTTTACTAGTGATCTCTTCTAAATGAAACATGACAGACAGATCATTTTAAGATCCAACTAAATCAACCATAACATTATGAGCACTAAGAGGCGGCAAGTCAGCGGAGGTAGTGTGATGCTCTGGGCAATGTTCTGGTGGGAAACCTTGGGTCCTGCCATTCATGTGGATGTTACTTTGACATGTACCACCTACCTAAGCATTGTTGCAGACCATGTACACCCTTTCATGGAAGCGGTATTCCCTGATGGCATTGGCCTCTTTCAGCAGGATAATGCACCCTGCCACAGAGCAAAAATGGTTCAGGAATGGTTTGAGGAACACAACAACAAGTTCAAGGTGTTGACTTGGCCTCCAAATTCCCCAGATCTCAATTGAGCATCTGTGTGATGTGCTGGACAAACAAGTCTGATCCATGAAGGCCCCACCTCCCAACTTACAGGACTTAAAGGATCTGCTGCTAACATTTTGGTGCCAGATACCACAGCACACCTTCAGAGGTCTAGTGGAGTCCATGCCTCGACGGGTCAGGTCTGTTTACGCTTAAAAAAAAAAGGACCTACATAATATTAGGCAGGGGATCATAATGTTATGGCTGATCAATGTATTAAACTTTACTTGTCATGAAACAATCACGGTGACGTGTGTTCTTCAAGTTCTGCCATGTAACAATCCAGTTTAATTTTGGGTTGTTTTATTGGTCCGGAGTATCGGAGTAATTGAAGTGAATTTCGTTGAATGTTTAAGATGGATCGGTGTCTGTATAGTAAAAGTCGTTTTGAAAAGAGAAGGGGGGCCTTTTCTGTAATATGGAAAATGCTTGGCCTTTTCCCTCCGTCTCTCATTTTAGAACTTCATCCAGTAGACACATCTTGTGACTTGAACCCAGCGTCTTTAAACAGAAACAAATAAAACGTCCAGCCTAATTTTACCCTCTGACTTTCACTCCGTTCATACGAGTAGTATATATTCATGTCTAGATCTTTTCCCGTTGGCCTGTGATTATGTTCCTCTAAAAATATTGTACTGATTTTAATACCTTCAGGGTTCCACGCCAAGTTTCTCCTTAGCCATAGATTTTTTTTTTTTTTGCATCTCTTAATTGATTTGTGTGTAATACAGCTCAATAATGATAAGTTATTGAAGGAAAAGAGGGCTACAAATATTTCTTACTTTTTTTTTTTTCCTCGATAATTCCTGGTGTAATTCAAAAATGTTCTATTGCTTGTTTCCCCTCTGGAGGTAAGTTAATATGTAATACCGTATTTGCTCCATTATAAGACAAGGTTTTTTTCAGAATTTTTTTTCTGAAAAAGAGCCCTCGTCTTATATTCGAGGTCGTCTTATAATCTGATTATAAAACATGGATCCAGGTCCCCCGCAGAGCTGCAGGGGACCTGGATCCCCCTCTCTAACAGCCGGGGGATGTCTGCGTGATGAGCGCAGACTCCCCCTGCTGCCGCCCGGCACGACTGCCGGGACTTCTATGATGAAGCCGGGTCCTTCCGGCTTCATCATAAAAGTCCCGGCGGAAGTGCCGGGCAGCAGCTGAGGATGTCTGCGCGTATCATGCAGACATCCTCCGCTGCCTCCACTAGGCACCAGGGAGAATCGGGCAGACATCCTCCAAGCTGCCCGACACTTCCGTCTATTATCACGCATCGTGCAGATATCCCCCGGCTGCCCCCACTAGCCACCAGGGAGCAAGAAACAGGTGAGGGGGAGGGGGGGGGGGTAGAAAGACAAGGGAGGGGGGGACAGAGAGCAACAAGGGGAGGGGGGGCACAAAGAGTAACAAGGTGAGGGGGGGGCAGAGAGAAACAAGGGGAGGGAGGGGGGAAGAGACAGAGAAAAAGGGGAGGGAGGGGGGAAGAGAGAGACAAGGGGAGGGAGTGGGGGCACAGAGAGTAACAAGGGGGGGGCACAGAGAGTAACAAGGGGAGGGGGGGCACAGAGAGTAACAAGGGGAGGGGGGGAAGAGACAGAGACAAGGGGAGCGAGGGGGGGAGACAAAGCGAGGGGGAGAGAGATACAACACTAAGGGGGGGGGGAGAGAGACAAAGCTGGGGGCAAGGGAAAGAGAGAGGCAGCATTGGCACATAAAAGGAAATAAAAACAAGAAATGCATTTTTTGATATCATAATTTTTTTATTAAAAAAGCAATTTACATATGAATATATACAAGTTGAACTTTTTTCCTATAGGGTAGTCTTATATTGAGGCTTTTAGTTTTTTTCCTAAAGGAATATCAAAAGTTTGGGGGGTCGTCTTATGATCAGGGTCGTCTTATAATTGAGCAAATACGGTAATAATAATAACTGATTTTTATTTAGTATTTTTTTACCTAAAGGGGACTTAAGTCAAAAATCACAGATGTCACCGATACCCAATTTAATATTATCTATTCTGTCCTATCTATCTATCTATCTATCTATCTATCTATCTATCTATCTATATATATACATATACCCCTCTTCCACACTTCTACATATACTCTTCTTCCACTCTTCTATATATACTCTCCACATCATACAAAAGGAATTTTAAGTGAGAAATATGATCTAAGTGAAAAAGTAACTTTATTCTTTTTTTATAGTGGGCACGCAGTTAATTGTAAGGTTCCATTTATTGAATAAAATGCCACAAATTCTTCTATATAATTTTACATGATTGTCTTTGCAGATTCACTGGCTGATGGTTTGAGGCTGTTTTTTTTCCCTTTACCCTCTTTTGTTAAATGATATTCACATTCTCAGAAGAGAAATGTGGATTATAGTTCTATACGGATTAACAAGCCAGCAGGCAGTAAAGTAAGGTTTGCCCTTAAAGATCAAATCTGAATTTAAAAATGACTTACCTTTTTCATGCGTATTAAAGTGTAATAATTATAAAAAAAATTTAAAAAAAAATAGAGTTATGGCTGGGATAGATTGTATTTCTCCAGCAGGCCTGCATTTTATGGCCTCGAGCTATTATAATCTGCACATTATAAGGTCATTGAACACTATTTTAATTTCAGCTGCTATTTCTGATTGGCCTAGAACTCCAAAGGGTCTACTCAATTGAGTGAGAATTGCAGGGAAAAGATGGGAATTTCAAATGTAAAGCCTTACTACCTTGGTTTAAGTTTGAAATTCCTGTCTCAGTTCCCTGCTATTTTCTCTTTGTTGAGTAGACCCCCTAAGAAGCTAATCGCTTACCTCCCAAGTATCCCTATTTAAGAAGGACAGTCCCTATTTTGCATCCAGATCCCCCTGTCCCCTTTTCCTCCTCTATTGTCCCTCTTTTCTGGGAGCTCAGAATGTTTAGATTGTATCACAGAGCTCCACAGCTATAAAACTGCAGTAAATATGTTTTTAGATTAATTTGAGTAAATAACTTATTTTATTCAATGGCCAAAGAGGGACATTTTTATTTTTGAGGAGAGACTGGAGGTGTGGCTATGGGTGGGGCCTTATCAGAAACTTCATGGCCAATTTGTAACTATTAATGACTTATCAAATGACTAGTCCCTGAAAATGTTCTGGTAAAGCCACACCTTCAATTTCTTCCCCAAAAATAAAAGTCCCCCTCTTTGGCGATTGAAATGGTGGGAGGTATGCAATTGGAGTGCACCTTTAAACTATATAAATGAGATTCCCCCTATCTGTGTATTTCTACTTAACAGATTGAGAAAATGTTCATAGGGTGTGAATTTCATCCCTTGTATGGTTCTAGTAAACATACATAGTAACATAGTAATTTAGCTTGAAAAAAGACACAAGTACATAAAGTTCAACCCTTCTACATATCATTCCACCTTTTGATCCAAAATAAGGCAAAACCCCCTAAGGAAGTTATTTTGAATTTTGCCTCCTAAGGGGCGAAATCCTTCTTGACTCCAAAGGGCAATCAGATGTATCCTTGGATCAATAAGCTCTATTATTAATACTTATTCTATTATTAATAGTCCTGTATGTCCTGCTTTTCTAAACAACAACAACCATCCAAAGCATCTATTGTATTTGATAGCACTTCCTCTCTTGGCCGTGAGTTCCAAAACGTTATTGTCCTTAACGTAAAGAATGGCTTCCTTTGCTGTCTATGAAATCTTTGCTCTTCCAATCTCAGGGGGTGACCTCTTGTTCTTTTTACATTACTGTTAATGAACAGGTCACTGGAGAACTCTTTAAATTGGCCCTGCACATATTTATATAATGTTTTCATATACCCTCTGAGATGCAATTTTTAAAGCCTCTCCTCATAACTAAGATCCTCCAATCCTCTTATTCATTTTGTGGCTCTCCTTTGCACCTTTTCTAGTTCCATAATATCCTTTTTAAGGACTGGTGCCCAGAATTGTACTGCATATTCAAGGTGAGGTCTTACCATTGACTTGTAAAGAGGCAAGATGATCACCTGCTCCCGTCAATCTATACCTTGTTTTTTACATGCCAATATCTCATTGGCCCTTGCAGCTGCTGACTGGCATTGAGTACTGTTGTTAAGCCTGTTATCTACAATTATTCCTAAACCTTTTTCATTAGTAGTTTAAGACTGCATTAAAGTATAATTCAGGCATGGCCTGTACTTCTTATCCAAATTTAACTTCTTAAATAATATACAGAGTATGGGGACTCAACACCTCTGGGCAGTAACGGGGGATATACAGTATATGCCTGTGCAATGATCTATATGGGGATTAAACACCTGTGTTGGCCATATATTACTGAGCTAAGGAGACTGTCATTCACAAACCATAAATGTAAACATTTCCAAGACTGATAGGCATTTTGAGCCCCTGTCAATGTCATCACTGTATGTGAAGGTCACATGTTATGTCTCACTTTACAGAATAAGGACTATTCTGTGGTGACAGTGATTTTGTTGCAATTTTACCAGTTCACAATAAGAACACAACAAACCCTGCGAGACTAAAAATGTCATTATTGTCAGCAAGTTAGAGGTTGCTGCCGAAATGGTGCAATTAAAGGGACCTGCACCTTGTTTACTCTTTAAAAGTGGAGAATAGAATTGCTGCAAATGCATAAATTAACAGTAAGATGTGTTAGGAATGTGTGAATGCGGAGTCTCCTGGTTATGACATCACCCTGTAGCTTGGCATGCAAAATCCACATTTCCCATTGAAATTAGTTCAAATGATCAAAGACACTTCTTATCTTTATCTTCAACCAGGCTGGGCAGTCAATGCAACCTTTATCTTGTGTAAGGAGGAGGGGTTGAAAATGAAGGAAAAATAATGTATCCTTACTAAATCCATGACTTTACTGTTGTATCCGTTTAGGTGAATATAGTAAAGGGTCTGCTCAGTATGCCCTGACCTGGAATCGAGCATAAAGCCGAATTACACCGAGATTGGCACTCGGCTACCTAATATGTATAATTTTGGTACAGGGTAGTCGGATCATAGGATTTCACTTACTCCAAAAGGACCAAAGAACATCCCCAAATTTGGCACGAAATCGGTGGAAATTGCCAAATTTCGTGCCGTTCAAGTCTACAGATTTTAGCCGGAGAATAGAACAGAAAAGTGTAGAAGATTTTTTTTAAAAACAAAAATATTCTTATACAATGATAATATATTAATGTATCTATTATAATAGTATAGTTACTTTAATATAAGAATTTTTACATTTTAATAAATTTTAAAAAAATAATAATTTGTGAGGCTATTTTGGCTATAACTGAAGTCCTGCTAAAAACTTCTATGTAAGGACTTTGGCTATTTTCACAATAGCAAAGATTCTCCTGAAATAAGATACGGTATCTAAGGGGAGTACAGAGGCTGCCAACAAATGGCAACATTGGCCGATTTTCGTGCTGATTCCAGATCGCTGTGGTGGTCTCTGAGTGGTCTAAAACTTGAAGCTCAGATTTTCTCCCAAAAAATAGAAAGCTTTCAAAATCGAGCCTTAAGTAAAAGCAGAAATAATATTCAGTATTCTTATTAGTTTCTCAAAAAGATGAGTTTGGTGATTAAGAGGTTAAATAGACATTTTATTAAATTAATTCTATCTATATTGAAATTTCGCTTTTTTTTTTTTTAATATGCCGTTCCTATAATTAAATATCACTGTTGTTAGAGATGGTTACAGGGCTTCCCTGGAAATAAATGGCAATACTTGTAGAACATAGTATTAGTATAATAAATTCCCTAGGGAGAGCTCTGTGTGTGTATATGGGAGATTTGTTTGTTGATGGTTTTTAAATTTGCTGTAGAATACATTACTGAGTTTTTTTGCTCTAGAATTCAAAGATCTAAATATATGTTGTACTATCTTTCAAAAGATAATAAAAATACTCCCATATTTTATGTTTGTTATAGGTTCAGTGCATTAGCTTTTTATAAGCTCAAAGAACAACATTTCTAATGTTCTTTAGCCTTTCTTTTACCTATTCAGTTTGTGACACAGCTATAAATGCTAAATTATTCCTTCTTGTTTTTTCTTTTTAGATGCAGAGAGATATCTCCTATTCGGTCCGAGAAGGTCCGGCAGTCCATAGACCTGGGTCTGCTACCTATCCTTCTCACGGAGGTCCTATATCCCCACCCACAACGCCTGCGCCCCATTCCATGCCCCCATCTCCATCCAGGATTCCATATGGTGGCGGACGACCAGCTGTGGTGCAAAACAACACCACAATGCCAAGAGAGAGGATTCCAAGTTTGCCCGTCTCTAGGTCCATATCGCCTAGCCCAAGTGCCATCTTGGAAAGGAGAGACGTGAAACCAGATGAAGATATGGGCAACAAAAACCTACAGCTGATAAGAAATGACAGCATGTACGCAGAACCCTACCTGTATCACGAAGGACGGATGAGCATAGCATCATCTCATGGTGGCCATCCAATCGATGTTCCTGATCATGTTATTTCATACCACAGGGGGGCGGTGAGATCTGGAAGCACTTATTCAAACTCTTCTATGCAGATGGAGATGATGGAACAAGCAGTGTACAGACAAAAGTCACGGAAACACTCGGAAAGTCATCTCCCGACCCTTGGAACTAAAACTCCTCCAGCCTCCCCTCATAGAGTGACAGATATTAGGATGATGGACATTCATTCCCATAATGCCCATGTGCCTCCACATGCCATACAAGCAGATAGATCGTCTCCACTCCGGCAGTCTTTTAAAAAGGATCAAGGGGCCGGCGTATTTGTTGAAGCTAAGATGCGTAATACTGGTGGAATCCTAGGTATAGCTGATGTAGTTCCATCCCCTACGGAGAAAACATTTGCTGGCTATGGAGTTGGTGCACCACCTAAAGATCCTTATACAAGGTAAGCCAAAGAATTGCTCTGTTTTATAATTATTCTTTCCTTTTATGTTGCTCATACATGTGAACTTGTACAGTATGTTATGTTCCGCCCTGCTCAATGCCACATGTTAAAAATAAGACACTTAAAGGAGATACATGCAGATTTACTCTCAGCTCTGCCTCCCAGCTGACAATGACTGTGTCAGCGGGCACACAGCCAATCAGAGCAGGGTTTGAATGAAGAGGGTGTCTCTGTTAAGCTAAGGTCCCCTCTGTTGTCTCCTTTGAATACAAGGGTCTCTCTCTCTCTCTCTCTCTGCACTAGCAGAGAGAGACAGTCGCCGACCAGACCAAGATGCCTGCTTCCTATGGTCAGTAAGAGGATAAAGTGGATTGTACTATCTAAACTACATGCCAGTTTATCCTTTTAAGGTGCACAATTGAAGAAGATGGCACTGGCTAGATTCACAGTCTGGCGTAAGATGGAATCCCAGATTTTGCACAATCTCTAATACTAAATGTCTCAAATGAAGATACCCGCTTCTAATCTGTCATACGACTCCAGGCCTTAATTGCTTCCCTGCTGTCTTCTACCAGAAGATGTGTTATGTCAGTGATATCTCAATGCCTGCTTACAAGCTCTTGTGAATCTTACCCTGGTTTTGTAGGCATCTTGCATAGTGCAAAGCCAAATAATCACGTTGAGCTGCCTCTTCTGCCATCAATATTGCAGTCGGGGAGATGTCACAGTGATTTACAATCTCTGGCAGATACTCCCTGCACACAGTGCACAGGTGATGGGAGCTCTTTAAACATCCATTGTATAATCAACCAACTACTGTGTGTTCTTTCTTAGAGCAAAGGTACCGATGCAAATAAGTCTACCTTATTTAAATAAATACATATATTATTATAATTTATCACTGCATAGCCCTTCTTCCCAAGACATTTATACCACACACTTGTGAAACTAATATAAATCCCTTTAATTAAAATGTAGGTTTATGAATAATTTATATTTGAATACCAATTTTAAACACCACATCTGTTTTTCTTCCAATAATCCAGCTCGATAAAATGTTTTCTTGCAAAACAGCTTAATTTACAGTTGCTCTATGAATCCCAACACATTTTTGCATTACAATGTGTTGTTGTATTTTTGTTGTTGTAGTTTTTGTTAAGTTTTGTATATACTTATTGTTGCCCTTGTCTCAGGTTGTAGAGATGTTACATTTTTTTTTCCAAGCAGTGATACTTTGTTTGGATTTAACGCATTGTGGTCCTACTTTTTAATAGAGAAGGCTGCGTAACATGGCAGAGGCTTCAATTGGGGGACTGGACATTATTAATTACCAAAGAAGTAATTTGTCAATATCGAAACAAGCTGTGTCGATATTTTAAAGTAAAAAAGTTGTCTCCCTTAATTTGGCCGCGTGGTACTCCATTATCCTAGCCAATTCCACCTCTGTGCCGGGCAGGTCACATGCCACAGCCTTCTAGAATATGGGACATGTGTTAGTTCTCAGTAACAAGACCCCCGGGGTCTGGAACTCTTGGTTTTATAACAATGTATGCCCATAATTCTGCTCATAAAAAAAGCTTAACTCTTGGACCAAAGACACCCGTCTATAATTTGTGTGGTTTCCCGACATCCTCTGATCACAATTCCAGGCAGAATGTAGCGGTAACCGAGAACGCAAGTTTGCCTTTGAATGTATGATATGGCGCTCACTGTGTTTCATTAGCTTCCTGTTTCACTCCGACTATATTTTCCTTCTTTATCCTGCTAGGTTTGTGATTTGATTGGTTGGCAGTACTGTTTATTTCTCATAGCAAAGGTTATCTTATTAACACAGTTGGTACCCGAGCAGTCTCCGGCCATGCAAGTTGGTGTAACTGGCCCAGTGGTCAGAGAATTATTGGGTAGCAAATAATGGGGTAGTGTCAAAAATAGGTAACACAGACAAGGAGGCACTGTTCCTGCGCACTTATTGAAGTCATGGATTAACAGGATCTGCTATAAGTAATTGTCTAACCTCTACTTTACACCAGTATCCTTAGAACAGTAGGCAAAAAATAACTCCTGTTTAATTGAAAGATTACATCAAGTGTAGATGTTGTGTATGAAGATGCTTTAATGAAAGAATACAAATAAAGCCCCTTACTGAGCACACATTGCTTCATATAGCTCTAACAAGGGGCAGACATGTTGTATAGAATGTTGGGTCAGATTTGCATTAACCTTCATAAAATTGAATAAAGATCTGCCCCATTCTAAACAATATCTCTGCCCCTTGTTAGAGGTATGTAAAGCAAAGAGGGCTCAATAAAGTACATTATTTGTAATCTTTAATTAAAACATTTCTATGTAAAATGCCTGTACTTCATAGGATCCTTCAACTGAACACAAGTTAATTTGATGTAACAGTTGTCCTTTAATGCATGGGATCCAACAGTGTTTGTACAAGGAATCCAGTGTCCATGTCAAAGTCTGTAAAGGTTTGTAGAAGGTCATTAAATAGTGCATCATGATCATTCCTTTACACGTCCCCGGTTTTCACTTCGCTCACCCTCTCTGAACCTGATTGGGTTGTAGCTTAGCCAATCAGAGCACAAGCTCCCATCTGTCGTGCTCTTTAAGCTCCCATTGATACTAGCACAAGTGAAAGAAACAATGTAGTATCTCTCTAATCCCTAATGCAGGTTACTTTTTAGGTGTGATTACACATTAAATTGTAGTTTATTTGTTATTACTGTAAAGAAGGTCTGGTTCCTGTGTCTTGTTGCTCTGTGATTATGTGAACAGATTAATGTAAAGCTTAAATGGAAAGTACATCTTTATTATAACTAAAGTCTTTATCTGAAAGGCAGTGCTGCACTTTTTCATATACCTTTTCTAACTCAAATCTAAGGTTTCGATAGCTGTGACATCTCCTCTCCTAAACAAGGCTCTGGTCCTCACAGAGTCTAGGAATCTTCACTTTATTATCCAGAAAAGATGAACAACTTTTTTTTTAACTTTGTTATTTCTTTACTACCCTGATGTGCCTATCAGAATCAGAGACAGATGGCTCTATTTACTATTCACTAAAATTCGACTTTGGAGGTCAACTTTTTGTATCCTCCTCATTGTAAGTAATGGGAGGCGAAATGATCACAGGTTCCAAATTTAACTTAGTCTCAAAAATAGCTTTAATCATTCCACCTCCCATTGCTTTCTATGGGGAAGATTCGAACCTGGATTTTTTTTCGAATTCAAACTCGGGTGCCGAATTTGACTTAAGTCTGAAGATGAAAGTCGACCTCCAAGGTCGAATCTTTAGTGGATAGACCCATCAGTGGGGTCTAGGACTCTTCTTCGCCGCATCTTCATCGCTGACAGTTCAGCGCGGCAGTTAGAACGCTGAACTGTCAGCAATGAAGTATAACGCGGCCGTTTCACCGCGGCTGCAGCTATGCAAGAGCTGACAGTTCAGCACTGAACTGTCAGCTCTTACAAATCTAAAACTAAAATAACCCCCCACCCCAATAAATGACCCCCCCCATAGTAACACTAAACACTAAACCCCAATACTAACACTAAAATTAACCCCTAATACTAAAATTAACCCCCTAAACCCTAATACTAACCCCGACCCCTATTACTAAAATTAACCCCCTAAACCCTAATACTAACCCTAATATTAACCCCCGACCCCTATTACTAAAATTAACCCCCTAAATCCTAATACAAATACTAACCCTAATACTAACTCCGACCCCTAATACTAAAATTAATCCCCTAAATCCTAATACTAACCCTAATACAAACCCTAATACTAACCCCCGACCCCTAATACTAAAATTAACCACATAAACCCTAATACTAACCCCCTAATACTAAAATTAACCCCCTAAACCCTAATACTAACCCCCAACCCCTAATACTAAAATTAACACTAAACACTAAACCAAATTCTAACCCCCTAAACCCTAATTGTAAACAAACTAAAATTGGTAAAATACTTACCTTTAGCGATGAAATCTCCAGCGACGATCTGTCTTGTGCTGTAGAGTCGGCGGTGAAGCGGCTGCGCGGAAGCAGCCGCGATGAAGAGTCCCATCCCCTCATCAGTGTGCTTTCCTTTTAATAACAGTTGTGTACTGTGCAAATTCTCTATTTCTTCCAGTATATTTTAAATAAAATCTAAGTAAAAAAAAAAAATGCTATAATAGTATAGCTACATCAGGACACATATATATTTTTAAATAAAAATCCTTTATGAACCTTTTCAGATATGTTGAATGCTCTCCTGTAATTGAAAATGTTAAAATGTCATTAGAGTAACCCAATCATTGAAATGATTATCTCATTTAATAGTTCATTGCTTTGCTATAGGATTACAAGCATTCACTTAATCATACGTTATATTATCGCTCAAAATAAAGAAACGCTGGGGGAGGCAGTATCCCCCAGATTGTTTTCAACATCTAAAAACTGCAGTGTCCCGTCCCCCCACCCCATTATATATACTATGGTTTCCTAAGAAAGAGAAGGTCATCATTATAAAAGTCATAATTTAGTTAAAATCTTAAATTGTTTCCAGATCACTAGAAATAGATTGCTTTAGATTTCTATGTATCTGTTTTACATCTGTATCTTGTGAAGTTGTAGGGACAATATGCTGAAGGATTAAGAAATAATCTCTTTGTTATTGAGCTGGTAATCAGAAATAAATGAAAGCAGTGGGAAGGAATTTCCAGACATATTCAGACTATTTACTAAAGGTGAACTGACAAGTGAACTCGAAAACTAGCTGAGGTGGAGAAATCTCCAGCCTCCCCCTGTCTTTCCAACTAAGCCATTAAATGGCCAGTTCCACCTCCAGCGGTTTGTAAAAATTATTCTAGTTGAGTCCTTTATCATGTAAAGTAAAGAAAAAGATGGGTAGAGAAGGTAGAGAAGAGGCACACCTACATAGCACCTGTCAACTATTTTGTGTGGGTCAACTGAGTTGCCGTTACAATTAGATATTTATCTTGATTTTGTGCCACATATTTTTTTTTTTTTGTGTACACTACTGTGCGTTAATAAATCATATTGGCTGCCGAAATCACACTCTGAGAATATCTGCCGGCATGTAGAGTTGTGCTAAAGAGCACATCGCTACATTAAAATTCAGGATGTATATATACGTCCTTGTGGACCTCAAGGACCATTTGGACCCCTTTACGTCCAAATGGGTTAAGGGGTTAAGGACAGAGTGATCGGGAGCCAGGGACACATGGGCAGAGAAACCGAACAGGCTCTTACAGGAGCCTGTGGGACCCTGCCGAAATACTGCGAGACTTTCTGAGGTCTCAGAGACATGCCCGAACCCAGAATATTGGGTCAAATGTAGCTGGCATTCATTTCAAGCATCGGCTACATTTTCCATGTCAGACTGATGCCGCTCACAGTGCTGCTGTCGTAGGATCCACAACACTTTAATTGTATGAACCAATAGAATGTTCCTCCTGATTGCTCTACTCTCAAAACATGTTCCAGAAATGTCTGAATAACTCCCCACATCTCCATAGATAGACCCCTTCCTTCTCATTCCTATTAACATCACAATATCTCAAGGGTCAGAATAGATTGGTCCCCTGCCTGCTGGTGCAGCATTGTCCAGATATAAATGGTGGAGCTTAGGTTGGGAAGCCATATCTATTTAACTATATCACCTAAACAAAGCCTATACTGTGAATGTAGAGAATAAAAAAAAAAAGATTGAAAATAAATTAGGAGACAGATGTGTTTAATATGTATCTGTGGAGTCTCCTGTTTATGACATCATCTGTGGCTTGATATGCAAATTATCCCACTGAAAACTAGTTCATCTGCACATAAGATACATAAAGCACATTTCAGTCCCCTTAGGTATTTGCCTGCAATTTTGCTGACACAATGTATAGATCGGTTTTAAATATTTTTTTTATTCTCTACGTGCACAGTAAAAAGGTTTAGCTCCCTTTAATAAGATAATTTAACCAACAGCCTTTTCAGCAAGGATAGAGACTGCACAAAAAACCTTGAGCCCACATCCAGCTCGTGGGTTACTAGTTGGACATCGGTGCCCTAAAGGAGACTAAAATGTATATATATAGACATCCACTCAAACCCCCAGTGTAATCTGAGCAGGGGCTTAAAGATAAGTCACCTAGAAAAGCACCGTGAGGTCATAGACCAAGATGAATATATGAGTGTGTGATAAACTATTGGAAACTATAGTGGGCAAATGTTACAAATATACAAAAACAAAAAAAATACAAACATAACAAAATAACAAGTATTTAGCAGATTGATTTGTATAAACAAAGGAAGTTTGAAAGCAGAAAGATTAATTGCAGATTTGGAAATTGGACAAACATACAAAGTGATCTCTGTTTAAACAACACTAGATTTTTCCCCTTCATAATACCATTTATTGATGTTTTTTTTAACATGACAAAATGAAATGGGAGAGTGAATAAACATGTGGATTGGCAATTGAGAGCGCTCAATTTCAACATTACAATTAGCGGATAATACACAATTGTTGGTGTGTCAAATTGCAGCTCTCCGGGTGTCAGAGGACTACATGGCCCATGCTCCTCCTCCAGCCTGACAGAGCATTCTGGTAGATGTAGGCCCTAGAGTGCTGCAGTTTGGGACCCCCAAAATATATCTCTTTATAGTGTTTAGAGATAAGTGTAAAGACTATAGACTCTGACTATTTAGTCACAAGAAATAGATAATTGTAGAAATCATAAAAAGTCTAGTTAGATTACAGTGCCCCTGAGTTTTTGGACATTTTTGGTAGGCCGGACATGACTTTAATAGAGTTAGGAATTCATGATACTCTGTTAATAGGTTATTTTCTTTTTTTTACAGGGAGAGAATGCATGCCATGGAGAAACAGATTGCAAGCTTGACTGGTCTTGTGCAAACTGCCCTTTTAAAGGGGCCCTCCCCAAACAGCTCGAAGGATGCACCAGGGTAATTATATAACATTATTTATAATGTTCTCTATTTGGGATCTTACTGGAAATGCTGTTGATTGCACTAGGGTTAATTCAGGGTGTAAGTGTTCCTTATTCTCTTCGCACTGTCTAATTAAAACCAGGGTTGCCACCTTTTCTTCAAAAAAATACCGGCCATGCTACTTCCTCCATAGACTTAACATTGTGCTCAAGCCAATTTTTTACTGGCCTGGTGGCAACCCTAATTAACACCCTTATACAGATGTTTGTCAATATCATTTATGATGCTCTGGATTTCTAAAGGGTCTTCATGATGACATGATCTCATTTTATAGATGAAAACACATTTGCTACACCTTGTGATATCACAAATGCTAGAAAAAGTATTTGAACAAATGGGAAAAACAGTAAAACTCCAAACATGGCGACTGAAATGGATATTTATTATGAGCATTCCATAATACCTGGCAAGCTGCCCATATTATGGGCATTGTGGGATACTGATGGCACCATTTGGGGTCAGAAAATGGATGGTCATTTGTTTTGACAGCCATCTTGGAACTTTAGGTGGCCATCTTATATGAGGAAGCAAGAGGCCATTTTGTCAGTAGAATGTAAAATTAAGTGTTTATACTCGCCTGTAGCTTGAAATCCACAAATCGTGTGGTTGATAGATTTAGTTTAATGATGTCTTATTGACACAGTTAGATCCAATTCACTATAGGGTCTGTATTTGCACACCACTGCTTGATTTACACTGAATTTACACTGATGATTAACAAATACGAACCAAAAAGAAATTATTTTTACTTTTTTAAGTTTTGATTGAAAAGGATGTTTTGATTAATTTTAAATGTTTTATTTTTGTTTTAGTGAAAAAGTCTTAAAATCAGCAAACAGCAACACACAAAGCACAGACAATGCAGGTATGAAATGGCTGTTAACTGGTTCAGTGGGTGAAACATTCACATTTTACTAGTAATTTGTTAGCGCAGCTAAAAATATGTGCGAATGTTTTTCAATGTGAGAGAGTGTGTAGTAAGTGCTATTATTCTGGACCTCATTGGGAGCACTAAGCATCTCACATAGAGTGGATTAGTAACGATCAATACAGTATAAATCAGGCAGAACACCTCTTCTGTCTAAGTAAAATACAGTAATATGCCTATTGGACCCTACTCTCCTATGTGCAAAGTTCAAAAGAGTTTGTCCCACAAGTGACCAATAAAAATGATTTAAAATTGCTCTGTGCACTACTAGCAGCCAATCAAAATCTGTATTTCTTGAGTTGAGATTATGAATTCCAAGCATTCCAATGAGCAGGGGAGGGGAAAGGATGCTTAAGAACTGTCTGTTCATCCCAAGTGCCCAAGGAAAAATTAGTGTCTTTGGCTAGTGATTCTGACATATAATCGTCTTAAGGCTTGTTACTCCCTCAAATGTGAGACAAAGTCTGGATTATATTCTAGTACTCATACTTCTGGATGTCAAAGTGGTATTGAAGTGGGGATTTTTCACTAGTAGAAGCAAAAGTTCAAAATACTGTGTAACTGGTCCTGTGTAAACGCAAGCCTCTAGCTTGACCACCTATGCATTCAGCACCACAACACCTTGCAGGAAAGGATCAAGACGTCAAAGAAATATTTGATCATGTAAAATAACCTTATTTTGAGGCAAAGGATCCTGCGACAGATGATATTTCCCAGTAATGGACAGGATTGTTGTTTTTTTTAATATAATTATTTAACTGTAAGCGTTTACACTGCTCAGCATGAATAGAAAGTGCTCTCTTATCCACTAATTTGATAGCGATTGTTCTTTGTTTGTTTCCTGCTTACTCTTGTTGGTCACATTATTGCTGCGTGGCTTTTCCACAACACATTTGCTGTCAGCAGAATTAGGCTGTATTCTTGTTTGTCCCGCGACACACAATGTCTGTGCTGATTATGCATATTAACCCTCTCGGGGACGGAAACGCCAGTCGCTGACACTAAAGACAAACAAAGGCTTCTTTTCTGTTTCCCGAATATACGAAATGTTTACATGTTTAAGCTGGACCTGTCCTCCAAACAAATGCCAATCAGTAGGTTATAACACTGTGCGTGGGCTTTGTTCAGGGGACAGCAGGATTATTTCATTGGTTCCCATGGTGACTGCTCCACTTTTATACTGGATGGATTGTCCATGTTATTCATACATATAACATGCTCCTCTTTCCTGAATTCTAAAACCATGTTCTAAATTCAATGCTAGAAACCGACGAGCAAGCCAATCAGAAAGAGGCCAGTTAAATGCTGAGAAATGTTTGGTTCTGAGACAAGTCACCATGGTTACGTGTCTGTGGAGGGTCCTCATCCTATTGGTCTGACAGTTAAGAATGTGTTCACCTGAGCGACCCCAATATGGGCGTGCCTTTTTGATTGACAGTCTGTCAGACCAAGAGTGGAATGATAGCAGGCCATGCTTACTAGTACAGATTGGAGACCGCAGTTCTTCTACTGCATCCTCCTAGTGCTAAGCTTACATAGCCAGTGACATCTTGTGAAGGAAACACGATGTAGTTAATTTATAAAAAATAGAAAAAAAGAAACGGGATCAAATCAATAAAATTGGGCCAATTATTAAAGCATTTATTTATGTCCATCTTTTCTTCATCAAGCCCTTGATTATTTTTCATATAACGGTGCCCAAAATGCATCTCATGGGTACAGGGACGCCTCAAAGCTTCATGGGAGTTCAAAGTTAACTATGATCTTGGTAATCTACATTCTTATTTAAAAGCCCCTGTAATTTGGTGTTTTTAGCATGCTGTCCCGACCAGCCACCTCACTTATTCCTTTTACTTCTAGAATGTTTAACAGATTTCTTCAGAAGCAATTAGAAGATTAGATAAATCTGGGACTTGGCCAAGTGTCCTGTTAAATGTTAAATAATCACAAAGCCATGGACAGCCAGATTACATAATGTGTCACAACCAGTTTCATTTCAGTAACTGAGATTTGTCTCATCTGATCAAATCTTTTTGTGCACAAGAGACATACAAACATGAGTTCAGTCATTAAGAATAAGTCTGTAAGAGCATATAGTATCAAAAAGAGCATCATGCATTCCTAAAGTGATCTAGACATAATAGAAGTGTAATAGGAGAGTTAAAATAGAAAGAAAGTGGAAATTCACTGTTAACACGTGTGCAGAGAATACTGTGAAAGCCTGCACTGATTGATTTAGATAGAGTATTGTGTGGATGCCTTCAGCACTTCGGTTCTAGGGACTTGCCTCAAGCATGTCCTGGAGACCTGGATTGAAATTCCCATGCTAACATTATATATGTCAGTTGTTCTTGTAAAAGATGCTTTGATCTCTCCGTGGTTCTGTGGCAGCAGAGAGAGGATGGATATATGGTTCTTGTGAAGATTTTGTCTCTACAAATTATCAGACGAGTCCCCCGCAAACTGTTACCAACCCCTGAAAAACACCATCCTAATACCCCATATGACCAGCTCTTCCCTTACTTCTTAATATGGCTATTGCCTAATTAATCTTCTATACACAGCAATCTCTCAATTAAACTGTGGGTAACTGTATCACTATTATTGTACATTAAGATCACTTTTATATATATATTGTAAAACACTTGTCCTGTTGGTTTGGACAGTTCTCCTGTTGGTCTGGACAGTTCGCCTGTTGGTCTGGACAGTTGTCCTGTTGGTCTGGACAGTTGTCCTCTGTCTGGACAGTTGTCCTGTTGGTCTGGACAGTTGTCCTCTGTCTGGACAGTTGTCCTCTGTCTGGACAGTTGTCCTGTTGGTTTGAACAGTTGTCCTCTGTCTGGACAGTTTTCCTGTGTCAGAGTGACATCTTCAACCAGTTTCTTTATGTCAAAATTTGACCCACGTGGGTTGGTCCATTTTTCAGTTGTTAATGAGCATTTTCTATAAAGACTAACATGCATTAGTGGTGATACCACAACACTATTCTACCCAAAGTGCATGGTGGCATTGTAAAAGGACAAACGTTCGGCTATAGGGCACTGTCAATGGGAATTATTTCCTTTTTGGGACTTCAGAAACAGATAACTGACAACTTTGTGTGTAATTAGTAATCTCTTGTATAATGGTCCATTTTTATGAACATCATTTTATTAGTTCAGTAAAAATGTATTTAAATTAAAAAAAAACGTTAAAAACATTTTGTTTTTGTTTCTCTGGTTTAATTTAAATGTCGCTTTGTTGCAGGATCTCACGCACTATCCAGTGGAAAAAATTCATTAGCCATAATCGAATCTACGTTGATCAGCCAGTCACCACCAGTCGGCGCCACAGATATGCAAGTTAGTCTGCACGACATGCGGCGTAATGTGGCAGAGCTCCGCCTCCAGCTCCACAAGATGAGGCAGTTGCAGGTAACTTCATTTCAGCTTCTTGAAGGACTGATCTCAGATTAGAACATTAGAATGAAGCCGCCATTCTGTTACTGAGTTTGGATGAGCTCTGCAGAAATGAGTGGAACACATCATATGAATTATGTCTCAGAGCAAATTGTCCAAGCTATTCAATAAATTCATTCAGAAAGTTTTTCCGGGACATGTGACACTTGGAAGCTTTATATATACAACGAATAAACCTGGCTCACAGTAGGTTACATTTAAACCTTGGCTCGATAGCAAACATTGGGAGAAATCCCATCCTTGTTATTATAAATGGAATTTAGAACTGTCTAGCATGGGAATTCTATTGGTGCTATAAGTAAAAGTCTGAATTTGGGGGACTGACATCATGACCTCAACCAACTTAAAGAGATTTCATCTGTCTGGGAGTCTGTGGCATTAGGAGAAGGATAGAGATTTGTCTAGTGCAGCATTTTAAAACCCCTGAGGTATCTAGATGCAGTACGCATTAACCCCACCAACGTTCACTGAGTGAAAGGCGATGTATATTCAAAGGGATTACAAAACTCATGTAATAAAGATGACTAAACATTCCTGGGGGACTTTTAATCTGATATTGGGCCACTTCTGCCGTGTCTCGGAGATAGTTATCTGTGACCTGGCAGTGTGATTCCAGCAGAAGATGATCATTTTTCCAATGCTGGTTCTGCTCTTCCTGCCACCAGGGAGCGCTGCTTTGCGAGATGGCAAATCCCTAGGGGATTTTTGCAAAGGAACTTTAGAATGTTACCATTTAGCCCCCATCTTTAATAGCTGAATTTTAAAAAAATAATTGAAATTCATAATTTTGAAATATTTTTTTTTCACCAAATGATTATAGTAATTGCAAGTTATAAATGAAGGGACGTGTAAATATGGCACTGGTGTGAGGCAGTAACATATAATGTTACCTGAGTGGGTTAACTGTGGCTTGGCTGTGTCATGCACACTATGTGATGTAAACTCATTAAAATAAATCTAGATCTGCAAATAGTGTATTAATAAGGAATGTAGGTCTGTTTCCATGGTAACCACCCATAATTGATACATTACAAAGAGTCCTGTTTTTTTTTAGGATGTTGCATTTTCGAAAATTGCTATGTAATTTTACTTAATACAAAATGAATATTTGAAATGAAAATGAATGGAATATTTAAAAAAATGTAATAATTAAAAAAAAAAGGTTAGCCATTTCTAAACTAATTAAATTAACAGTCCAGCTTTGATTCGTTTTGTAATAAGTGGCTGCTGTTTGGGTTTCATTTAGCACTATTCTTTGGCTTAAACGTATTATTTTAATCTTTTATTCATGGGCTGGCATGACCAGACAGGAAGTTAATACTAATAAAAGTATTTATAAAATTGGGCAGACTAGATGGACCGAATGGTTCTTATCTGCCGACACGTTCTATATTTCTATGTTAGTTTACAAAGGAGCATGCAACCCCTGGAAATGGGCTTGTGTCTAGAAAAACAAAACAATGACAATTCTTCCCCCACGTGTTGGTAACAGTACATAGGATAACCCACATCTATCTGCTGTGCTATTTTCTCCTTCAGAGAGATAAGGGAACTTATATACTGCTAATCTATTCCCCTAGAGGTAGAACTCTTTCCCCCAAAACATCTTGTCAGTTCCATCCTTGCCTCCTAACAAATTTGTTAATGCCATCTTTTCCTCCAAACAGCTTGTCAGTGCCAACCTTGCCCCCAAAACAGCTTGTCAGTACCACTCTTGCCCCAAAACAGCTTTTCAGTGCAATACAGTGTAAGAGAACATCCAATCTGGTGATCTTTACGCTCTGACTTTAACAGGGGGGAACATGCAAATGGTCACAGTGGTCGTCCGGGCATGTTGGAGTGGCAGGCCTAGTTGCAGTAGTGACCCCTGTGACCATCATTGTTACGCCAGAGGTAGTAACAATATTTGTAAGTCACAGTCGTTTCATCTCTTGCCCCCAAAACGGCTTGTCAGTACCACTCTTGCCCCCAAAATAGCTTTTCAGTGCAATACTTGCCCCCAAGAAGCTTGCCAGTGCCAACCTTGACACCCAATCAGCTTGCCAGTGCCATCCTTGCCTCTAGAAACATGGTCAGTGCCATCCATGCCCCTCACCACTGACCTGGACTTGAGGAGAGCAGGAGAAGAGCAGAGCATGAGAGCTGTCTCTCTTTCCCTCCAGGTTGTGTGAAGACTAATTCAGGCAGGAAATGTCTGTGAGGTCATTTCCTGCGCACTGGATCAGTCAGACACTGCATGCAGGATGAGGAAGAGTAAGAGATCATCCAATCGGGTGAGTGGTCACAGGGGTCGTCCGGGCATGTTGGAGTGGCGGGCCTAGTTGCAGTAGTGACCCCTGTGACCATGATTATTACGCCAGAGGCAGTAACAATATTTGTAAGTCACAGTCGTTTCATCTCTTGGAGAAATAAAACACATTTTCAGTAACTATCTCACATATAAATTAAGTTATTTGCTAATATACTCTAAAGTGTACAGAGGCTTATTGAATTTGTACAGAGTTGGACTGGCAGGCTAGTGTAAAACCCGCCCAATAAGACAGCCGTGTGGAAAAGCAAAAGTCTCACTAGTTGTTCAAATTAAATATAGAGAAATGTGATTAGTTGTAGTAATTCACTAAATGTGGAAAATCGAGTCGGATATGAGTGTGAGGATTAGTTGTAGAGAGCAGCTAGTGTTTGTTTCTACATCGTAACCCATGCTTGCCAGCAATTATACTACAGATACTGTAACAACCTGATGTGCAGTGTATGGCTGTTACAAAAGCATTCTTCAACCAGCGGTGAAATATATACTGACTGGATGAACACAGGAAATTCTAATTTAGTCCAACATTTATAGCAGTAGATTGAAAAAAAAAAAGGCAGCAATACAGCAACTTAATTATTATATTCCCAAATAGTAGGCTTTGTGTGTGTTTTATGTGTATATCTATATATTTATATTTTTATTCATGAGTTGGCCTATTAATAAAGCCTTATCTGAGCTTCCTCTGATATAATAAATGGCCATTAGCCAAGTATAGTTATCACATTATCTACTGTAGTGTTTTCCATTGTGCTCTGATAGTATGTATGTGAAACATGCAATATCTCCAACTGCAATCATTGTATCACTGTCACAGGTAAGATGTAAATAAGCTCATTAGTAACACATGGGAGACGTTCTGTCTACAAAGCAAGGAAGAGAAGCAGTCCCAGACTTACTGGAAGCCTGTGAGGTCCAAACTTGTTTACATTTCTTTCATACAAACTGGGTTGCAGTCTATAGTGCTACTCATTAAAAGTGAATGAACATTTATCTCAGTGACTTAACTATGCATTGTGCAAGGACAAACCTGGTGACTTTCCTCTGCTGGGAGAGCAAAATTTAAACCTTTCAATACTTTTAAGTTGTAAAGGGAAGTATTGAGTGAAATATTAAACCCAAAAGTCTATTTCTGCCTGATTAGACCAACTTTTGAAGTGGTCCCAGTGCAAACTGTTTAAAATATATTGTTCTTTATTCCAAAGTGTAACAAAAAAAAAAAGCAGGCATGCAAATACATGCTTAATGCACCCATACACCTACAACAAAGAGCCCAAGTGACTTGATCGATGGTCTGTGCTGCTCCCGTAGCCAAGTTTACTGCAATAGGAGTAAGATTTCTGAATGAAGTACAAAGACTTGAGAACGATGCACACAAGGAGTTCTATCACACAGTCAGTTCAATCAGGCAGAAGGCATTTTCTGCCTGATTAAAACTGTATTTTGGGTATACTGTCTCTTTAAATAGCAGCCACCCTGCCTAACGGTTTTAAAACTCAGCTTATAAAAGGAGCAGTTTGAGAGGTTTGCCCAAAGTGCTGGGCAAGGAACACAGGCTTTTACTATCATTTTAACACTGTACATATCAGTAAAGGTGCCTTTCAAAGTGGCGTGTACTTGACAGCACAGCCTTGCGCACTGATGGGCATTGCTCCAAGGAGTCACAAAAGACAATGCATCTTTCTGTGATGTTTGCAGCAGTCTATCAAGCCACATTCATGGTAATTTTGACACCACTTACACTGTGATCATTCTATTCAGAGTGGAAAATTCCCTGCAGTGATCTAAGTTGCAGTCAGACAGACAAGCGATGTACAGACATTTGATCTTTTTCTTTATCCATATGTTATTTAATCACCGATTTCTTGTACGGTTAAGTCTTAGCATCAGAAAGGAATCATGCGTTTGAAATTGAAATAGAGGAAAAAAATAAATAAATGGAAATTGATTTCTTTTGTGCAACAGATGCAAAACCAGGAGCTGGTGAGGGGAATGATGAAGAAGGCAGAGGGGGAAATCAGCTACAAAGTGTCAGAGATGGTCAAGAGCCTGGAAGACCCCGTGCAGAGGCAGCGAGTCCTCGTAGAACAGGAACGCCAAAAATACCTCCAGGATGAGGAGCAGATTATCACTAAGCTATGGTAAGGAGAGCAGAGAGTAATCCCAGTTTAACCATAATTTATCTGCATAAGGGTTGGAGTGGGAACCGTGGGAGTATGAGATAGCCTGCATCCAAATCCTGCATAAAAACATAGAATGTGTCGTCTGATAAGAACCATTCGGCTCATCTAATCTACATCAAATACTTTTATTAATCCCGGGCCTTATTTTATATCTAGGATAGCCTTGTACCCATCCCATGCATGCTTAAACTCCTTCACTGTATTAACCTCTACTACTTCCGCTGGAAGGCTATTCCATGCATCCACTACCTTCTCAGTAAAGAATACCTTCTCAGTAAAGTGATATTACTTGTTAAACCTTTACCCCTCTAATTTAAGACCTTAAGATCTAATTTAATGTCCTCCTTTTTTCTTATTTTTAAATATACTCTGTGCTGATTCCCTTTATGTATTTCAATATTTCTATCATATCCCCACTGTCTCGTCTTTTCTCCAAGCTATACATGTTAAGATTATCTGTACCTTTTTTAAAAATGATTCATTCTCTGGAAATGATACAAATTCCCAAACTATTGGCATTTTATACTCTAAACATCGTCACCATTCCAGCTGCTGTTGGCTTGCTGAGCATAATGTGCCTTTTACTTGGCAGAAAGCGGAGAGACAAATGTTTTACAGACCAAAATGACTCCATTCAAAAACAGCATAGAAATATACTGTGATTCGGCCTACGTAGTCCACTCATCTGCGGTAAAATCCTCATTTGGACCCTGCTGGATTAGCCTCTACCACTTCTACTGGGAGACGGTGCCATGGATCTTTTACCCTCTCAGTAAAGAAATACTTTGGGAACCTCTGACAGCCTAGTTTAAGACTATAGTTTTTATTTCTAACCATCAATTCATACTCAAGGTTCTAAAAGTGGAGCAGTCACCTGAATTGACCTTTATAAGTAACCCCCTGTGTCCTCTTGACCTGGCAGTGTTCCTGCTGTATAATATACAAATCTCCATGTTCGTTTGTCACTACTCCTTATATCAGGGATATACAGTGACAGGGAAGCCTATTTATCATGTGGAACGTCATGTATTCATATTAATTGCTGTAACTCACAGCCCTGGGTTTAGATCCATAGTCATGGCGGAGAGCCCGCGCGACATGCTGACATTTTTATAGAAATGTTCTGCTTTTGAACCTTTCCCGATGATAACGCCTCAGCAGCTGTTCTGCCCTTCGCTCTCCCACTGGCAGGATGGATTTGGGTGGAACAGCTGGTGAGGTTTTTGGAGAAATCAATCATCGATTTTACATTCACTGGTTAAATCCATTACCGGGAATGAATGACATTAAACCACTTGAAAGGAGCAATCTGTGAGGATCATCATCAGCGATAATCATGTGAAATGCCTGCTCGCACACCTGTAAAGATACTGGATCCATAGATTTGGGAATTCGACACACCGCTCTAGTACAGAAAGGGTTAACGATGTGTAACCTTTTCAAACAAAGTGAATGCTGCCCATAGCACGTTATACTGAATACCCCACGGTCATGCACGGCATTTGGCAATTTGTATTGCCTTCTTGGGTATCAAGGTGATGTATTATTATACTAATTACACACTGCTGGTTTAGAAAGCTCTACTTGCATTAGGTTAACAGGGACCGGCCATTTAAATGCAGAGTATAAAATAAATGACCTATATATTGTGTTACCAGAATTGAAATGAAAAAATGCATATTTAAAAAAAAATCATTTCTGTGCAGTCTCTTGTTCGTAACAATACCTTACAACATGGTATGCAAACTAGCGGCTGGAATTGTGATGTCATCAACAGGAGACACAAAAGGAAACATTGAATTTACATTTTTTTCTGTTAATCTGAATCTATAGATCATTTGTTTATACTGTACAGTCACATTGCAAGCAGTGTCTTGATGTTGGAATTGATTTAACTAAATATGGTACAAGCGGTTATTTGTGCTACTTATGGTAACTAGTTATGGTAAAAAAGCTGGTAAGTACGGGAAGTAGGTAAAATGTCAGGCCGTCGTCATTCCTCAATGCTGGGGGTTCAATGTTTCACACATGTACCTGTTTATATAGGTTCTGGATTATAAAACATACTCTAGGCATCAGGGATGCTAATCTGTCTTTCCACCAGGAAGCCAGAAAATACATAGTACTGTTGGGCATCATCAACATAATAATCAGTTATTAAAGGATTACTGCAATGGTCATAATTAAACATATTCTTATTTATTCTGTATTGCATTGCAAGATTTAAGAAAATTATCTTTAACATTGTTTTATTTTTTTTTAACTGAAACTTTGGCTTATGGTTTCATTTTTCACATTTTGCTAAACTATACTTTTATATTTTCTTTGTGTAGTCACACCCACAAACATATCTTTTATGGTCACCCTAGTCCTTTTCGCTCAGCGGCCTTTATGGGCCAGAGTAACGATGATTAAATTCCTGTGTAGAAAACGCTCAGTGTATGTGTAAATGTAATTTGTGTATTCCGTGGAACATGAGATTACGCTTGGTACACTCAGTGTGAAATATCTGCGGAACATAAACCCGGAGTAGAATACGAAAGGGATTTGTTCAAATACATACTTCTTCTAAATGTATTTTATTTTAGCATCTGGCTTTGCTGATAGTTCACTTGAGTAACTTTACATTCCCATGTTGGTATTAGAGGCGTTCAAACCATCCGTGACTCCACAAATATATTCATAGACCTTGCCAAATATTCCACATCAACAAAAAGCTATTTCTTTTTTAGTAGAAATTGTAAGGTGGTTTTAAGGTGGAAAGCTTCTACATTCATTAGCATGAAATCATATATTTTAGGACATATCGGAACCTATGACCTTGAGGTTTGAACATCATGGCTTTTTCCAACCTACCTATCATACCAGCTCAAGTATCCCTAACACAACTGATCTCTTTCAGCCAGGAGAAGAGATCATAGTAGATTAGATTAAGTACAATACTGAACTAGAAAACAAAAAAACAAAAAAGGAAAACAAGAAGCGATAAAGTAATGGAAATTGTATTTAGAAAGTTGGAACGGATTCGTGTTTTTCTCAGAATCAATCACATAGAAAGGCACAGCAGTAATTCAAATAGAATTAACTTGTCCAGCGTTTTGCAGATTGCAACACATTAAATTCTTACAAGAGCAATTATTTTTTTCGGTTACGTGCTTGGAAAACGTAAAAAAAAGAAAAAAATCCACGAAACCAATGCGGTATTTGTTATCAGTCGGCAAAGTGGTATTCAATCAAACAGAAGCATCCTGCTAAAAGGGGTTTAATAAATATTGACCTTTATTCTATTATTAAGCAACCTCTTGCTGTTATCATCTCTTCAGCAATTTGTACGAAATATTTACTGAGCAGGATCATTAATCAGAAGTTTTGTAAAGTGACCTGGTATAAAATACATGTCCGCGCTGGTAAAGCCTAAATTCTATTTCATTTTTATTATGCAGGGGGAATAATTGTGAGTTTTTTATTGATATAAAATCATAAAATTTGTTTACAATTTGATAGTGATTAGATCATTTTACCAAATTGTCTCTTTTTAAACAAGTGCAAAATCATTTTGATGACCTATTACTCTAGAAAGGATTTAGACTGGTTTGAGTCAGAGAAGTGGGTTGTCCAATTCATAGACACAATAGATTTGGTGGTGTTTTAGATCAGTTTTTATTGGGTTCTCTATATGGTAATAATATAGGATGGAAAGGGAGAGGCGAAGTGAAAAAGTCATTGGAGGTCGACTTTCTCTTTTAGATAAATCACCAGATTGACTTGGAAAAAAAAAAACAGGTTTGAATCTTCTCAATTGAAAGAAATGGGAATGCGAAATGATTGAAGCGGTTTTTCAGATTAGGTCAAACTCAGGTGCCAAATTTTACAAAAATAGCTTTGATCATTTCACCTCTCATTTCTCTCAATGGGGAAGATCAGAGGGTCCCTGATCAGGTCTCTGACATAGTGTTCCTGGCTACCGATCACCTTGTGATGCGTTTTTTGGGACACAATCACCATGCGTCACAAAGGAATTAAACCTTGCTCAGAACAGAGGTGCAGAAGCCAGCTAACCACTCATGGACTGCAGTCCCGCCCTTAATGGGATTAATCCGCATGAGGTTGGTTACTGGCTTACTGCTTGAGATTTGGAGCAGTACATGAAGAATCCCTTAGTGACATTGGACGGACTAGACGCATCCAGGCAGCAACTCCCATGGAGTTCTATGGGTGGAATTTTGCTATATTCATAATTGCTGAGATCCTCCCGAAAAAAAAGCCAAAGTCCTCCCCATAGAAGTCAATGGAGAGGACCGAAGCTACTACTTTGTTTCAGTGTATTTCGGCGGATCTCAATGCCAGTAGATATCAGTGTGCAATTGGGGTAACGGAGTAGCTCGAAATTCAGGTATTTTCATGCCACTGATGTGATCTGAAAATTGTAGTTATCTAAGTCGACCCTAAAGTGATTAGTAGGGTGGAGACGAGGGAAATAAAACCTCCACAATTAGAACTATTGTGGACTATCGCTTTGCTGAGCATCATGGGAGCTGTAGTCAACAGATGGAGGTTGTCTGGTGTAAACATAACTAGAAAATGTCCAGATGTATAATCTGAACCAGGCTGACTGAAGAAACTCAAAGAGATGTAATCAAAATTGCATCTCTTAGGGCAAAAGAATAGTATAGCCAGCTGCAACAATGGCATTCTTTAGACGCTTCTGCCACCTACAGGATATTTGTACTTATTTCAGTTTCATCCAATGAGCGTGATTATCTGTACTGGTTTATTGCAGGGATGGCAGGTAAAACATGTTTATTTCTCCAGTCTTGCTAAAAGGGTTGTTTTGAGCCTATTTAACTGCCATATCACTGTCATTGATCAAGTGGTGTGGATCCTTTTATTATCTGTTCATGCAGTTCTTATGTTCACATGTATTTATCCTTTTCACTCAAATCTTGCTGTAAATAAAAGTCTTGTCACCAAGATCTTTTTGATGCTACATTCAGTAAATGAGTTGACCAGTTGTTGTTTTTTAGCAATAGTGAAAGTGATAGAGATTTAAAGCCAAGCACAAACCTCCCAACCTTGGCTGTGGGACAGCTGGGAGTTGTGGCCTTGATATGAGAAGGTGATATCAGTGGATATCACAGCGGAGGGCGGGTCTGTGAAAAGGGGCGTCGGCTCTGCAGGTGTGCTGTCTGAGCTTACAGAGCTCCCAGCATCCTGAGCACGGTGGGATACAATTTCCAAAATGGGACTGTCCCTTCGACCTTGATATTCTTGGCAGCCAAGTCCATGATTGATGCTTCCACTATATATTTATGAAGTCACCTGTATCCCTAAAAATATATATTTTACAATACCTTAGACTGGCTTTCACTTACACAATAGAATAAATTATTTTCGATCCATTTTGACCGGTATTAAATGTGTGTATTTAACAATGACATCATGGGAGTTGTAATCCAGAGCAGCTGGGATGCTTTGGATGGCTGGCCTATGAAGCTAAGTTGGGATGGTGGTTTTAACTTGTGTAACTAGGACAATGAGGCTGTATAAGAGGAGTTGGTAATATTGCAATCGTTATATTGAGATAAGTTTTATTGACTGTCCATGTCTGCTCTTATTACAGTGACCTGGAGGGCTTTGTGGAAGGTCTTAAAAAAGACCTGACTACATCTCACAGAATGATTACACTGAAGGACGTGGAAGATCGCGCCTTCATGCTGCGCCAAATCGGAGAAGCAGTTTCGAATCTGAAAGGTACAAATACATAGAAATCAGACCGTGCTTCTCATACAGTGTTATTGCAAATTACTGATGTTTGGGGTTTTTACAGGAGCTCATTTTCAATAGTTCAATTAATGCCACAAACAGTGACCATTAATTTATCACTTGCTATCAATTGATGAGTATAGAAAAATAGCTTAATTCCTCAATAAACTCAATAAATATATTGTACTGCCTATTAATCACAGCCTTGGTCAGTGATGAGGACTGTTTTTAAGCCAGTGCAAATTGTTCTGGAGGATACCAAGTTAAAGATCTAAAGGGGCCATTATCCCTGAGATTATACGTCTCCCATTTCAGATTCTGCACATTTTAATTTTCCTTTTAACTTGCTGAGTCGATGAAATTATACTGGTTTGCATTATTATTTATTTTACTCTTTCCCTCACTTACCACTACATCATGATATTGCCCAGGTTCCCTTAGCTTATTCCTACTACCATTGCTTATCCTTTGCATTTAAATCTGTCACGCTATTGGCCAGGTTCCCTTAGATTGCTCCGTTCATCCTATTGGCCTCTTTCCCGTTCACTCTGGTTCTCTGTATCCTTTATTCCTGCCCATTTATTCATGTTTCCTCTGCCTGTGTGGGAACTGCTTTACTGGTAAGATCATCTTTCTTTTTTATTGCTTTCAATGCTAGAGGTGGCATTACACACCCATTTTACAATCAAAGGGTCTGATTCTGTTATTGGAAGCAAATTAGACATCTAGTGTTGGTAGAGTTTGATTAGCACTAATGTGCAATGAGCTAGAGTATGTGATCAGCATGAATGTGCTGCAGTGTGTTTTTAGCACTAATGTGCAATATGATGCACTGTATGATTAGTACTAATATGCAATGTGCTGCAGTGTTTTTCATGGTGTGATTAGCAGTAATGTGGTATGTGGTGCAGTTTGTGCTTCGTACTAGTGTGCTACAGTGTGTCTTTAGCACTAATGTGCTGCAGTGTGTTTTTAGCACTAATGTGCAATATGAGGCACTGTATGATTAGTACTAATATGCAATGTGCTGCAGTGTTTTTCATGGTGTGATTAGCAGTAATGTGGTATGTGGTGCAGTTTGTGCTTCGTACTAGTGTGCTACAGTGTGTCTTTAGCACTAATGTGCTGCAGTGTGTTTTTAGCAGTAATATACAATGTGGTGCAGCATATGATTAGCACTAATGCTCAGTGGGGGATTAGTACTCATTTTCAATATGGTTCAGCGTGTGACTAGTACTAATGTGCAATGTAGTTCTGTGTGTGATAAGCACGAATGGGCAATCTGGTGCAGTGTGTTCATAGCATCAATGTGCAATGTGGTTCAGTGTGTGATTAGCACGTAAGTGCAATGTGCAAACTGGTGCAGTGTGTGAATAGTGTCCATGTGCAAACTGGTGCAGTGTGTGAATAGCGTAAATGTGCAAAGTGGTGCAGTGGGTGATTAGCACTAATGTGCTACACGGTACAATGTGTCAATAGCACGTATGTGCTATGTGGTGCAGTGTGTGCTCCCGTGTGTGAGGTGCTGTGATTTCCACACATTTTGTTTAGGGGTTTTGGAAAGTTTAGAGGGGTGCAGGTGGCAGAGTTCAATGCACAGGGAACAGGGATGACACTTTAGCTACATGCTGGTTGGTGCATCACATTGCAGTAGGTGAGACTGGGATATTTTAAGGCGAGGTGTTTATACAGCACATTGAAGTGCAAGTGTTTGTTTGTGGGGCACAGTTAGGTGAGCTGCATGTTACTGGTACTGTGGTGTAGGCAATGGCCATTGGTGTCCAATTGTGTATGTAAGAGAATGGGGGATGAAAGAAACTGTGTATTGTGTGGTATTTATAGCATAGGAAGTATTAGAAAATACAAACAAATGGCTTGAGGCAATGTTATTTCTATGGAGACGGTAGCATGGCCGAAATAAAGGTAGCAACTCTATGGACAATGCTCTATAATAATGAGACCAGTGGGCTGAGGCTGCATGATGTTCTAAGAAAGATATGAATTGCTTTCACTGGGTCCCATTAAAGACCACCCTAGTGCCATAGGTTCGCCATCACAGGCCTGTGATAAAATCACTACTACTTAAAATGTATGAGATGTGTTGCCACCATTTACACCTATAACCACTTCTATGGTACTGCCTCAGTTTTTATTACGTTACTATTTTAGTTTTTCACGTTAATAGAGGTATTTATTTGTGGGTCTTGAGAGCCTACATTGTCTTTCTATGTTGGATTGTAGCACGTCCAGCCGCGTGGCGCTAAAATACTGTGTAACGGCTAAAAGTCTACTACAGGTTGAGCATCTCTTATCCAGAAATCTGTTATCCAAATTTATTTTTATGATTCTGCCACAAATTGCAAATTCCACACAAATGTCAGAATGCGAGCACACACACCAACATTCATTGTCCAGCTGTGATACAGCCTTTCCCACAAAGGGTAATACAATGACACGTGTGCAGGCCTGACACGCCAACGTCAAGTTTCCGGTGATGCCACATATCACAGCTATATCACAGTAACAGCGATTTATTTGCTCCATACAGTATTTACATTGATCTATTGTGTTTCATGAGAGCAGAGAGGCTGTAATATATTTTAATGGTGAAAATTATCCGTTATCCGAAATAATTCTGGTCGCAAGCACTTTGGATACTCAACCTGTACCTACAAAGTGCTATTATTAGAGTCCCAGCAGTTCAGCCATTATATGAAGTCCAGATGGCCATATCAGCCTCTAGGAACATGCGCGATGGGGATGCTCTAACACTAAGGTGTTCATGTCCATCAGTATCAGTTGCTACATAACAAACATCATCTTTTGATACGTCACTGAGCCTGCTGGTTATACAATCACTGTCTAATGTAATGGGGTTTTCTGGACTTGATTGTGCTTGGGATGCTAATTCCTGCTTTCTATAATAATTCACTTTGCACAAGGCCGGGTTCATAATGCTTTGGTCATGTAATTAATGATGTGTGTGGTCTCGTAGTAACCCTCATAATGCAATATGTTCAGTTAAATCTTTGCAGCTGCATTATTTACTCTAACCCGTTATAATTATTATTCCTTTATTTACAGGAGAGTTCCCTTATCTACAGAATAAGATGCGAGCTGTGCTCCGAGTCGAGGTGGAAGCTGTAAGATTTTTGAAAGAGGAGCCTCACAAACTAGACAGCATGTTAAAAAGGATCCGCAACATGACAGACGCCCTCTCTGCATTAAGGAGGTGAGGTCCTTTACAATTAATCAGAATGTCACATATTGTTCTTATTATATACCAGACACTAATATTAGAACAGCATGCATTTACTGCGGTGTTTATGCACAGCTCAGTTCTGATTCTCCTTTTCAACAGTGTAATAAACATCTAGACTGGGAATGGTTGAATTCACTTACTGTAGGATCTACTCAATAAAGCGAGGATTGCAAGGAATTGAGATGGGAATTTCAAAATTAAGGCCAAAGTAGCTGAGTTGGAAAGATTTCATCCATGTATTGCGCGGTACTGTGTAATATGCTTGGCTACATTGGCCTAAAGTTTGAAATTCCTGGTTTAGTTCCCTGCAATTATCTCTTTACGGAGTCGGCCCTCATGTCTTTAATGCACCAATTGCAGAATCTGTTCAGTGCTCAGTTATGCAGGTTCAATTCCAGCAGGATCCATTAAATTGGGTGAGAGTAACATCCTCTTGTGAATGGCAGAATATTTCAGCGTACACTGAATGCATTGAATGCATTGTTTTTATTGTTTATTATATGTTTGCAATCTGTTTTTGTGCTTAGACATGGTACGGCTGGACCCTCAAAATCCACCGACTTCAACCAGAATAACCAATCTAACACCATCGAGCATGTCACAGAAACCAACAGCATCCAACATCAGGAGGAGAAAACCCACACTCACCTCCAGCCAACACAAACAGAAGTATCTGAATCCCAGACCACCTCTGTTAAATCAGAGGTAGTACCCCTCTCTGCAGGTGTGAAGGTCCACCAAGTGCAGAGTTCACCTGTTCTCATGCAGCAGTCTCAACATTCTTTGGCACTGGGGAACCATCCTCTTAACTCCAACACCCAGACCATGTCAGATATGTTGGTAAACCACCAGACGAGTACAGCGGTCACTTTAACACAAGAGGCTTCTGGGGGATTTCAGCAGAGTCCGGCAGCACAGTCTTCTCAGCACAATGGATCCTCCATACAGAGCCTGTTTATAGAGGAAATACAACAAACGAGCTACAGGAACCGTGCTGTATCCATAGAGGTAAGAGAGCTTTTTTTCAATGAGAAACAAGTTAGAACATATAAACTACCCAGAATCCCTTGCAGTGGTGGAATCTCTGCAAGTTTAGCATTTCTGTGAGAAAAGCAAATCTTCTGGTTTGTTTGGTGTGCATAAATTTGTGTTTAATCATTGTTAAATGGAGGGTTTTTTTCCCATCACTTTTACACCCACCAGAACTTTGTTGTGTGTGTTTTATGTTACACACATGCATCAATAGCTTGAGCGTCTCCATAAGGACTAACTGGATATATATATATATATATATATATATATATTTTTTTTTTTCCCATAGGAAGCAGAAAGAAAATTTGAAGAGAAAAGACAGAATATAGATCATTATAATGGCAAAGAATTTGAAAAGATGCTGGAAGAAGCACAAGCTACAATCATGAAATCTATCCCCAGCCTTGAAGTGCCTTCCCAGCTCAAAGAGGAGGAGAAATTAGAAGTCACAGGTAATTGTTACCGGAGTCATAATGTAATTCAGTCTAATGTTTTAGCATTCTAGCCATTGTGTGAGTTCATCTCATGTATATATCTTGAGTCTGCCTCGTGAACTTACACAGTGCTTTAAAGTTTCCGAACAAAAAATACATCATTGTAGCCGCAGTGTATTTCAGTTTATGAAACATATTTATCTTTAATCACTGGAAAAATAATGTATAACACTGACGTTTAGTTATCAGTCCATGTGATAACTGTATCCGTGTATGCTACAATGGTATTTTTCTTTAGAAGCTCATAGATTAAATCCTATTAAATACATAGGAACATGGACTGTGCCGACAAATAGAAACTATTTGACCAATTTATTCTGCACCTATTTCTACAAATACAGCGTCACCATTGTCCTTTTTAGGAGCACTAACTCAAGTAAATGCAGTGGTTTATGGTGTTTATTAAAATCCCCTTTCACCTTTGTATTGTATCGTTCTAGAAGGGGGACCAGACAATGAACAAGATTACGATAAGGTAACAAAGTCTCCACCCCCACCACCTCCTCGTCGAATGTATCCTCCAGGATCTACAATCAGCAATACTTGGGCAGACACCACATACTCAATAAGGAAGGAAAGCAGCAAGGTATGTCTCCTTAAACCATTCATAAACTGAACCCCTGTCATTTTATCCTCTGTTATTCTAGCGGCCCCATTATAATGATCAGATATTTATATGCTGCCAGCAGTTTATACAGTGCTTAATACAAAGCATTGGGTAAAACAAAAATACACACAGCAAATGATACATAATCGAGAGAGAGTCATGCACACAAGCTCTAAAGGGAATGGGGGAACAGATAAAACAAAAGGTACAGGAGAGGGAATAGAGAGAGGTATGGTAGTGGAAGATTTGTAATCATAGGAGATTGGATGGAGCTTAGTTGTAATGGTTGAGTAAGTTGTAGGTGTCTGAACCAGTGGGTTTAGTGTGATTTTTTTTAAAGATGGAGAGGCAGGTAGAGGTTCCATGGTAGTGAATTTCAGCGATATGATCTTGTGAGGAACTGAATATGTGGAGATAAAATATTGGGCAGAGTTAAAGTTACCATGAAACAATGTGCCAGGTAAGCGGGCTAGAGAGTGGTGGTGTTGTTGTTAATGGTAGAGGCACTAGGTTAGAAGCGGAAGAAGTTTAAGATCCCATCTGTGATGTGCTACCATTCCACCATCTCCGCACCTGAGGAGGTTCTATTTTTCCATCTTCTGCTGTTCTTTCATTCCCTATGATGTTATATCTTTATTCCATTCTCCAATGTTGTATCGATCTGTCCCCTGGTGTTCTATCATTCCACCCTCTGATGTGTGAGCGGAGAAAGACCATTCTTATGCTTAGCAAGTCAACGCCAGCTGCTGTGTACACAGACTCCAGTGCAGCAAGCCAAGATGCTCATCATGTGAATCACAGTCCACAGCAGCTGAAGTGCCAAAGTTTCCCTATCCCAGCTCTTCAAAAGCCATTACCGTGTATATGTAAATATGTATTATACCGTTCATCTCAGGGTAATTTACTGCTGTGTTTTATTTAACGAATGCAGGAATCAGAGGAAATCCTGACACTCGCACCATCAAAAGCAATCGAGGCTGAAACCGAACATCAAAGTTCTACACTGGCCACTGTCAAACCTGCGGGAGCAAAAGACGATGACGAAGAAGAGGAGGGAGAGAGGATTATGGCCGAGTTGCAGGTAATCGCTAATGGTCCTTTATAAAGTATGGAATAATTTACCTCACTCTGAACACTATAATATCCCAGGCTATAATCTGGTCAGCACTGGGAAGTTCCCACCATGGGGACCATTACTATTACACTATGGCTAGTACGGCTTATACTCCGGCTAGTTAAGTGCTGTCCAACCAATCATAATATGGGCCCTACATTATATAGTGAGGTTCACTGTCATATTTAGAAACAGGAATTCAAGGGCAACATTCTAAACATGGAGCAATTAGTAGCAGCGTTCCACTGGTTACCATGGTGATTGCTCCACATTTAGCACTTTGTCCCAGAACTGTTCCTTACAAATACTGCATCATTTCATTATATAGTTAGCAGATTCTGAACACCTAAACCTTCACATCCAAAATTGGATGTTATTTATATTTTCCATACGTTCCCTTTTTTAAATTAAACTGTCTACAGAATTATACCTAATTACATATCCCGTATACGTGTAATGCGGGCAGTGCGCCTAATGGGTAACGGAATAGTTTATCAGATAATAGAATCTATTTAAATAAAATACAGGCAATGTTATGATGTAGACATGTCATAGAAAATGCCTTAATTACAGCTGTTTAATGGAAAGGATGTGATTACAATTGACCAATGCTTTAATATTATTGGATCTAACCAGTAATATGATCAGATAAATGCAGTAGAACAAAACAAACAACAATTCTTGTCAGCAGAGATCGTGCTTGTTATACAGAAATGGCTAAATCTAAGATTATTATGTGAACATGTTTTAAGGAGCCTTAATTATAACAACCGCCCTTAATAGTTGTGGCATGACTGTGGCATTGAAAAACGTTCTGTGCTCTGCCTTGTCTGGCACACATGGAGTTAATGGATTGCCATCTTATCAAATAGTACAAATTAAAGCAGGATCCAGTGGGAGGACAGTCCAGGCGCTTTCAGCCAAAGTTATTCCTGATGTTTTCATTTCTCAGGCCTTCCAGAAGTGCTCCTTTGTGGATAAAAAAGGTCAAACCGAGCACTTTAAAACTGACATGCAAGACAAAGATTTCAGATCTGTGGCCTTGGCCCAAGCCAGGGAAAAGAAGGTAATATTGGCCTTAAGGTCTGAATATAACCTTCCTGAATGAATGAATACTAACTTTCTCATTAATTGGGCAATGTGCCCCTCCACGGACCAGATTCATTTACCGAGTGGAATCTGTCATCTAAATATTGTTTATGCTGTAAATGTAGAGAGTAAAATATACAGAGTGTGAGAAAAATGTGTTTTAGATGCGTCTGTGGTGTAAATCATTTTGTGGCCCAGTATACACATCACACAATTTCCATTGAAAATAGTTAATTTGCATGTCAGGCCACAAGATGATGTCATAAACAGGAGACAGTACAGCCACCTCTAGAACATGTTTCTCATATTGATGTATTCGCTTGCAGTTTTGCTAATGTGGTACAGTGATATGCTGTAAATACAATGTTTAGGTGACATGTTTGCGGCCATTGGAGGGGTGTGTCCCATTCAGTATTCAATGTATACACTTTATCTCTCACTTTGAGCCTGTACTATCTCACTATCACTCTCTCTAGCATTACTTTTACGATTTTTACATTGTGTTTCTCAATCAGTCTATCACCAGAAACACAACTTTGACATTTGGATTCAATTTTAAAGGATCACTCTGACTTTAAAGGAGACCTGCCCCTTTCATGCCTTTTAGAGTTAAATAATAAAAATGTATGTATTCAGTAAAATCTGATTTCTAAATAGGTTTAATTTGCTGCCAAATATCAGCTTTGCAGCTTCTGCTGACTCTGCCCACTTAGCTTTCAGCATTTGGCTGTATCCTGGGTAAAAAAAAGAATCAACATGTAAAGTGTATTTTTACACTGTGTGCTTACATATATTGGAGAGAGCAGGTTTGTTTCCCCCACCCGCTGTACAGCTAGCATTATCAGATCAGTCAGTTTTTTGCTGCCACATATAGCTTTTACACCAGCCCCTGCAGAGTCATACTACTTGAGAAGGATGACAGTTCAAGTAATAAAACTTGGGGAAACATTTTTGTTTTGAGTGGCCCTTTAAATTTGTCTCTTAGTTTGCATGCTTAGTTAAAAAAAAAAAAACCTCTCCACTTGCATGCTATGTATTTCTATTTATATAAAAAAAAGAACAATTTAAAATGCATTAACCAGTTTTGTTCCAAAATGTTAAATATTTTTTCTTAATGAAGAATCAGAAAGATCAAATATTTTATAGAGAGCTGTGGCCTTATATATGACATCTACTCCTCTATACCCTCTATAATAAATGTTATAATTGTGTTCCGTTTTTTGGGGAATTGGCTTTCATTTCCAACACTGACCCCATTTTTTGCGAGGAAATGGTTTAGAATTGGTAACAGCAGTAACATTGTTAATTAAGTATACAATGTAATGGTTGTATTATTGGAATCACTTCTCGGTTATTGCATCCTGATCAGAATCATCCCAAGGGGTCTGTGGTGTTAAAGGTGCACATTGAGTTCTGGACGGTCTTGTGTACACAAAATAGTCTTCTAGCCCCTTTTCTCCCCTACATCGTCTAAAGCGACTTACTCAATAACATCAGTTGCTGGCCTCAATATAATGCAACCTAAATTAATAGTGTGCTCTGGGTCAAGCCATGATGGCTATCTTCTAAAAAAAATAAATAAAAAAAACACACCAACTTGACACACAGACTTGCTAGTAAGTGTCGTATAGGAATATAGCATATGTGTCAAGTTGATTCTTCAACAGTTGCATTGAACTGGAATCCTTGCTCAATTGACACCTATAGATCAAGACATTCGGCAGCAGGGGTATGATTGGGGTATGTCAAACGTCTTATGTTCTGATTAATAAAGATTGTGTTGAAACAATAAAGGAATTTATTCAAATTGACATTTTTAGGTATTTTAGAGTGTATTTAAATAAGTTCCCAATGATATACATTTTAATGATTGTCTTTTTTTTAGCCATTTATTAGGAGGGGGGGAGGAGGAGGTTTCTTTGATTGATCTGATATAGATATGTTATCCGTTTTGTACTTTTGGATACTAATCGATAGTGATACCCAGCCATAAAAACTAGATGACCTGTTAGTCACTAATTCATCTATATCTATCTTTTATACAGCAAACAAAAAGAAGTTTCTTTATTTCACCAAGAAGTAGAAATCATTGCTAAAATTACTAAAATAATTATACAGTTCTCAATTATAATTTGTACTCTTAGTAACACATGGGAACTGGAAGATTATCAATTTCATTGTGATTTCTTTATACAATACTTGATGCTGATATAGAAGGATCAGTAATGATGTAAGAAGTTCCCGTATGTATGTAAGAAGTTCCCGTATGAATGTAAGAAGTTCCCGTATGTATGTAAGAAGTTCCCGGATGTATGTAAGAAGTTCCCGGATGTATGTAAGAAGTTCCCGTATGAATGTAAGAAGTTCCCGGATGAATGTAAGAAGTTCCCGTATGAATGTAAGAAGTTCCCGTATGTATGTAAGAAGTTCCAGTATGAATGTAAAAAGCTTTGCACCATTGAAATGTACTTCTTGGTATTCTAAAAGAAACGGCTGAAATCTGTCCTGTGCTTTATAATCACCACAAAATATACAAAAATGAGAATAAATGCAGCACTGTGCCCAACTGCTATATAATTCAGAGTAAAAATGGTCAAGTGGCATATATGTATCTGTGAACTTCAGTCAGTGGGTTTCTTTTAAGTGAGCTGTTCTGTATTAAAGTCCTTATTTACATTTTTGCTAGAAACAGTAATAGACATTACCCTTTTCCCTACACACAATTACAAGAGTCATTATTACGGACTTTTATCGGTATAATGTTCCAGCAATTAATTTGTTTAAAATGCTGGAGTTGTAACAACATAACTTACCTTCTAATATTTTCCTGTAGGTTTCAGGCACTCAATCAAAAGAGTATTTAATTCATGAAAGCCCTGTTGAAAGTCCAGAGGAAAAGTGGAAAATACAAAAAGTACAAAGTTCTCCATCAGATTTGGCAAATAATAGGCAGGGTCATACAGTTGTGGTGAGCGAACTGTCTACGTACAGTCTGTTTACAGGGAGGGCAGAACATAGCGGGAGCTATTCAAAAAACAGCGAAATACGGCATGATGAGATGGTCGTTGACATAGAACCTAAAGTCGCTGAGGAAGGGAAGATGACCATGCTTGATCATGAAGAAGAGACCAAAGTCACTGAGTCTAGTACAAGAACAGTAATAGAGCACGGCTTAAATGAAAATAAAATAAAGGATTCAAATTACACAATAAGAAAAGTAGGAAGAAACAATGAAGGTTTAAAGACTAAAGTGCCATTGACAGCAGCCTCAGTGTTACGGGAACAAGAATTGCCATATTTGGACGTAGGCCAGACGGTTGTATTAAGACCCAAGAATTCTCGGAGGACCTCCAGTCAACAATCTGAAGATTCTGATTCGCCAACCATATCACCCACTGAAAAGTCGCCAGCAGATAACATTGCTTTTATGATAACCAATACTGAAGTACAGCTCCTATCTAGTGGTGAAGTTCAGGATATTGTGAGTAGAAAGGGTGATGAGATTCAGACGGTTAACCTAGATAAGGAGAACGCGGAGAAGATAGTCTCCGGGAACACAGAACATCTAGGACCTGATGGTTCTGTTATTTCCACTGACAAGAAACCAGTTATCATTATTTTTGATGAACCAATGGATATCAGAGCAGCATATAAGAGGCTCTCAACAATATTTGAGGAATGTGACGATGAGCTAGAGAAAATGATGTCCGCGAAGATAGACGAAGAGGAAGAGGAGGAAGAGGAGTCTGGCAAGCCCACTTCCCAAGAAGAGAGGCTTAAGTTAATCAAGAAAGTACATACTACTTCCCACTCAGAGCACCTTCCTGCCGCAAACAAATATAGATTTCGCTATCCATCTCTAGCACAAATGAAAATGGGAATGATGCAGGACACAAACATTTCCCAGACAGAACTAACAGATGAAGAGAAGTCCGACGTTTCGAATTATAATAGACAAGATGCCAAGAAAAAATTCAAATTCAAGTTTCCGAAAAAGCAGCTGGCAGCTTTGACCCAAGCCATCCGTACTGGGACAAAAACTGGAAAGAAAACCTTACAGGTGGTTGTGTATGAGGAAGAAGAAGAATCTGATGGGACTGTAAAACAACAGAAAGAAGCAAAAAGGTTTGAAATTGCAAGATCCAAGAGTAGAGAGGAAAATCTCAAAGATGGGTACGAGAAGCATTTTGAACAGGAGGCCCTATGCTTGGAAGCACCAGAGCAAGGATCTAGAACCGATGAGATAAGGAAAAATACATATAAAACCCTAGATAGCCTTGAACAGACCATCAAACAACTGGAAAGCACCATGAGTGAAATGGCTCCAAAGCCTGGACCTGATCTTGTTGAACCAAGAGATGAAAAAACATCTTCACCTTTAACACTCGCTGCAAATAAAGAACTAGTGGAGGAAACCAAACACATTGTAGAACCATCCTCGTCAATGCCGTCTGCAGCACGTAAGGTACCTTTGCATAAGAAGGCCAGTGCATAAATCCGTGCCAATCACAATATTTACACGTTGGGTGCCGAATGACTTGATTGCTTTTCTTCTGGTGGCTGGCTTTTTTCCCCCTAGGTGCCTAACAAGCTGTTGGTTTAATATCTGATCCTTTTGGTGATGGGAAAATCAAGGACAAAATTTGCATTTTGAAATGATTGTTTTCTCTAAAAATCCGTTTGTGCTTTTTTTCCTTTGACAATAACAATTTGCAATGTTTTTTTTTTTTTTTTTTTTTTTGTTGTTGCATGAAATGAATATAATAGTGGTGGAGCATGGCATGTGAACTATCAAGTCAATTCCCCTGGATGATTTATTGTTTTGTCATTTTTCTTTCCCCTATTGGTTTTTTATTTTTTTTGTAGGGTTCAAACGGAGCGCCTCAAACCAGCCGAATGCCAATACCAATGTCTTCTAAAATTAGGCAAGGAAGCACAGAAAAAACTAGCAAACAGCCAAAACTACAGGAGCCACAACGTCAATACAGACAGGTAGTTTTGCCATAGGCCAACTCTTTGGAAGGACTCTTTAAAGCTATTTTTAAAAAAAAAAGCCACGTAACTGACAATGTAACCAAAACAAGGAGTGTGTATTTTTATTTTTACACTTGTTTTATTTAAACTCCTGGATCTGGTGGCATGAGAATTCCTCTTGTAGTTATCTCACACTCACCATACTTGTGCATGGCTACAATAAAATACACATCTGTCACTTTGCTCCACTTCGAGACCTTCGGCTTTGGAATCAACAGAAGGACTTGTCTTTCTGTGTGAGCACAGCACTTGAAAGGAAGAGTTGAAACCTGTCTGTGTGTGGTGTGTTATGTGGTTGAACACTAACGTTTGTGTGTTTGGTATACTGCACTAATAGCTTGGTCGCTCACTTCCATTTCCGCCTAATCACAGTCGATGCATGGCCAATGCCCAGCCCATGGCGTGTTTTACGTGACTTTACCACCATTGTCTGCTATGTTTCTAGCTCTCTAAACTCTACGTGCTTTACGGATTCAACCAGGTCCAGAAAAAAAAAAAAAAAAAAACTTCCGCAAAAAAAAAAAAACCTCTCACTCTCATTGTCTTGGGCTTTTCTCCTGTGCCCTAAATGGTGTGTAATATGTTAAGTGTTTTGACAAACTGTCTCCTGCCGTCTTTATTTGCAGGCTAACGGAGGTACTAAGAAAGCTGGTGGGGATTATAAGGCTGCTTCCCCTACTTTATCTGCTTCTAAGATCCCAGGCCTTTCTTCTAACACTGGGAAAAGCAGCTCTGTGTCTGCTCAGTGTAGTGATACCTCTAACCCCCCTAATCAATCTGTGAAGTCAAGTGTTCCATTAACAAGTTCTAACACTCCAACTAGTCGCAACATTAACTCTTCCTCCCATATACGTCCTGTGCATAACGGCTCTTCCAAACTGCAGAGTCCAATGTATGCAGGTAAAGGTCACCATCTTTCATTCTCACTGCAGACACCAAATGGCAGACCATCTCCTCCCTCTGCTGCTCCTCCTCCTTCTTCCTCTGCTTCTTCTCCCTCTACATCTGTCTCTCCCACGTCACTGACTCAAGGTATGAAGAGCATTCGCACCATCCACACACCGAGCTTCACCAGCTACAAGGCACAGAACGGGAATGCAGGCAAATCACCCACTTCTAAGGAGACCTCTTAACACGTTGAAGCTCACCACCACCACCACACCTTCACTAAATGTTCCACGGCGTGGCCTGGACGCAAAGCCAATATCTCCACAGCCCTGGGGATCCATGTGTATATTAAACAGACCGGCTGATGTAATCGTAATTATCACTTCATTTCTTCACAGTCAGTTTCTCGAAGAAATCGAAGTATAGTGTGAAAGTGTTTAAATGTATATATTCATATACTGTATGTATGCATGTGTGAGAAAGGTAGGGAGCATGGAACCCAGAGCTAGAATGAAAGGGCAGATTATTTTGTATAAAATATTTTTCATTACTGAGTCTGCAACTAACAGATAGACGCTAGCTTGCATTTTTATCCATTATGAAATACACTATTTTCTTTTCTTTTTTTTTTTTTCTTTTTTGGGGTGGGAGGGGTAAACGCTGGCTTTGATTACAGATTTCTATTTTCTCAACAATACATCACTGTTAATTTACAAACTTGTGTTGCCAAGATATTTTGATACAAATATATATTGTATGTTTGAAAGACTCGAGTTTGAGACTGGGTGACTGTTGAAAAGTTTAGGCTGATACATGTTTAAAAGGCAATACAGAAAATGGCATTCACTTCACTGCCATTTAATTATATTTAAAAATATAAAATAAATGATTTAAAAAAAAAAAGGGGGGGGTTTATTTATCAAATTATTTTTTTTCCAGAGCTACTGTCTATGACGCCCTCATGTGGGTTTTAATGCGTAAAGAGGGGGTTCAGAGCAAAATGGGGAAAAAAAAGGTTTAAGCGTCCTGTAATAAAGTTTGATGTTATGTATATATACATACTTTATACTTCTACATATAATAACATGCAATTATTGGATCATCCCCATGGAAGTGCATGCTTATAGACCGTAGCCATACGGGAAACAAACATGGAAAAGTTGGAAACGCGTTTGCACAGATTTTGTAAATGAATGAATTTGTATAACTAATGTAATAAAAACTTATAACTGGCAGATCACTTTTTTTGGACAATAAATAAACAAATAAAGTTCTGCACGCTATCATTTTTTTTGTTTGTTTTTGTTTGCAATGAATATTTTGCTCTAAAACACTTTACATTCGTTTGCTGGTAAATCTACTAAACAGATAATTTGAGTCTATATAATGAACTCGACTTGGTGTGTTTATTGTATGTTCGTATCGCTGTTCTGTCTTGTGTTTAAAGGCGGCCTTGTACAGCGTGCCTACGCTCCAAGGGGTCCATGTTTATAAAGGATTAAGGGGTGAAAAGTGATCATTGTTGACCTGATTTGCATATGCCTACCCAGAATCCCTTGCAGTGGCGGTAGCATTTGGAGGGAAAAGCATGTCTTCTGGCTTGCTTGGTGTGTGTAGATATGTGTTTGACAATTTGCTACCCACTGAATTTCAGTTGTAGGGGTTTTATCATCACCTTTACCACCTACCAGACTGCTCTTCTTATTACCACATATTTGGGGTTTTGTAGAGAGAGTGAGCCTGGGGTAAATATACAAATGTGAAGCTATCAGCATGGCAATCATAGGAATGCTCCACTTTTAAAATTTCCCCTCAGAATGCCCTTTACTTGGAGAACCCCCTTCCCAAAAGTGTATTTGCCTTTATTCCACCACCTAGTTATAGTAAGGAATGTTCTGAGAAGCCGTGTGTATGTGTGGTGAGCATGCAGTGCATGGCCGTAACTCAACATAGCGATGCAAACATGAAGTCCCTGTGTATCTCTATGGGAGCGCTGTGACTGGCTCTCAAGAGAAGTCTTGACACACCCAGATCATGACAGATGAAGGCTGAGGAGTCAGCCTGGGATGGAAAGCTGCATCAACCTTGCTTTAGAATTATTGCAACAAAGTCTCAACTATAGGTTTTTTTTTTTTTTGTTGAAACTCTTCCGCTTGTGCTGGTATTTTGGCCTGCACCACTACTAACTTATTTTTTCTGACTACTTTACATTACACTGGTCCTTGTGTGGCAGACACCAGAGACCAGGATCAATTCCCAATACTATTCCCAATACTTTTAATGCACCTCTACCAAAGAGATGGAAGTTTTGCCCAAACATCATATAGGTCTATTCACTAAAATTCGAGATAAGGTCGAGGAGATTGAGATTGGAGGTCGACTTTCATTTTCAATTTTGACCTCGAATGACCCACTAGAATCCGAGTTCCCCCCCCTCTCGCCATGACTCGCCAAATTCAAAGTTGCCCTCGAATCTTGCCATCGAGAGCCATAGAAAGCATTAAAAATTGGTATTCACCAATATCGAGAAGCCAAGTTGTGACGGTGAAGTTTGACGACTTAAGTCTACCTCCTTGCCATACCTCATCTCACCACATCTAGACCTTGTAAAAACGTTAGTGAATACCATTTTACAAGGTTGAGCTGAGGCATTTGAGGCAGTTGCCAGTCTGAGTTTCGAGGTGACGGTTAGTGCTAATCTCTACCATCAATTTCAAATCTTAGTGAATCAACCCAATTTTAAAAATAAATGGACCTGTTTAGTCCCCACATGCTTGTACAAAGTATTAGAGAGGCACTACCCATAGAAGCAAATCATCAAAAAAAAAAAATGAAAATATAGATGCATCACTCCAAGAAGACCTCCAAAAAGCCCCCAAATATAAATAACAAAATACAAAAAAGAGGAGCACGCAAAAATACTATGTATCACAAATTTATTTATACAAATGAATCATAGCATAATAATGCATACAAGTAAAACAACAAAAGGACATAGAATAAAAAAAAATAGAAAAGATACTTACACAAAAGTATAAACACAATGAAAATAAGCTGACAATAGATTTGCAACAGAGGAGGGCCAAACACCCGGAAGTCTACCCAACGTTTCGGCACTCTAGGCCTTCATCAAGGGTGACTCAAAGACAACTCCCACATAAACGCACATTTATACAAAAAAATCAAATTAAAGCCAGCTGCAAATGATCAGAGATTTAAACGAATGAGAACATACCCTGATTAGAACATAGTCCCCTAACGCTTGCCTCATTGAGGGTCATTCATCAGGACAAGGTAATCACTAAGGCAAGACACAAAGGCTTTTTGGGTGCTAGAGCTTGTTGGACTAGGATTCTATGATGAGCAGTTCTGTTTCTAGGTAAGTTTTATCAGTGTCTTTCAAGCATGAGGTGCTGATGGATGTTTTGCTTTGTTTCCAGAGTTTTTTTTCTCTCACCTAAGACTCACCGATGTATATGTGTTTGTTACCTGCATACAGGTAATGGTGCAAACTTCTTTATAGGCCCCTGGGTAGCTGTAACTTTGTGGGGATAAATGTTTGTACTGATAGGTGCTAGAATATTTTAAAGAACTGGCAATCCTGTGGGCCTTAAGGTGACAGATCGACTGCTTTAAAAGGTAGGTAATGCTCTACTGGAATTTGTGACCAATAAAATAAATGATGCTCTTTGACCTTCACTGACCTTGCCACGGACACTGATGTCCTTGTAAGGAAACTATGCCAATCACAGTTTGTTATCTGCAACAAACTATAAGGGGAAGTAACTAGGGGCCAGTCAGGGTGATATTCACAGCATAAGGTAATGCAGGTGTTTGTGTTTTTTTCAACAAAGGCAAAATTAACAGATTTACCTAAAGAAATATAGGCGACAAGTGTTCAATTTTGCAAACACAATGGTTATATTCAATCATTGTTTTATGCTGTACATGCACAGTAAAATGTTTAAGTGATGTCATCTGCTTTCCATTCTTAAAGGGGATATATATATATATATATATATATATATATATTATATATAGTGGTGGTATAATGAGATGTAAATTGCAGTCACTCTCTGGAGGAGTCAGAAGGCATTCACTCTGTAACTGGGGTCTGAGGTCTGGTTCATCTATCATGTGACAATGGGACAGAAATGCTCAAGAGCCTGAGAGGTCTTGAAAGCTTGCATTATGCCAAAGCTACTTGTCTCCTGTGTTTGTACAATTAACACTGTACCAACTCTCACATAATGAAATATCAAAAAATAATAAATACAGACACCAGCACTCGGTGTCTGTATTTATTTATTATTTTTGGATTTAGAGACTTGGGAGGCGTCTTGGAGTACCTGCACCGGGCTCATCTTGTTTTTGCGGATCTGGGACTATTTACTATCATAATTAAAATATCAGACCGCAATAAAAAAAAATCAATTTTGGAAGATGTTTGGTGACACCTAGTGGAATGTATTAAGAAGTGTTAAAACTATGCAAAGAATTCTCATTTAGAACACTCAACTGTTCGGTAGTTTAGATACAGAACTTTATGTAACATATCAAAGAATAAATAAAATCTCATTATGTTTCTCACATTCTTGGGAATTCTTGTGGATCCTCCAGGAACTAGTTTAACCATAAACAATAAAGACTCAGAATTCTGAAAAGGGACACAAATGACAGCTACATTTTATATTTCACTTGTGCGTCTCGTATAGAAGAGAAAATGAGAAGTTAGTATGAGGGTAGACTGGTATATTACTTTTGATAGCACACGCCAGTTTATCCTCTGACCGGCAGCTGCCATCAGTGGTGTATCTTGATTTTGTGCTGCCCTAGGTGCTGCACACCCACGTTACACACCTATGACATGCCCCATCACCTCCATTACATGACCCCACATCACACATAACATTCAGACTCACATCAAGCTCATACTCCCATCACACACTCCCATCACACACAGTCACACACTCCTACTCCCATCACACACACACTAACTCCCACCACAATGTCACACACTGACTCCCATCACACTCATACTCACAACCACCGTTTTCATTTTTCCATTTGAATCAGCTTACCTTCTGCTGTACTCTGACAGGCAGGGGGCGGAGACTTTACACTGGCACGTGTGACGGGGAATGAAGGGAGGGGAAGTGAGGGAGCCCGATCATGACAAACGGCAACGGGTGAGGGGAAGACTGAAAAGAGCGGTGGGGGTGGGAAGGGGAGGGGAGGTGGTGGGAAGGGAAAAGAGAGGGAGGGGAGGGAACACAACGGAGAAAGTAAAAATCTTTGCAGCACCTGAAGGATTTAAAGCACCAGTGTGCTTTAACAACCTCTGGGAAAGTGCCGCCCTAAAGTAGGGCGGCGCCTTGTTTGCCTCGCGGTAGATACACTACTGGCTGCCATGTTTCCATAGGAAGCCGGCAGTCTGGTCTAGTCGGCAGATGGATCTCTAATGCAGTGAGAGGCCTTAGTTTTTGCATGGGATCAGCCCTAGTTAAAGTCAGAGAGAGATCCCCAGAATATGAAGACCCTGATCAGACGAGCGGGCCCTGATCAGACGAGCGGGCTGCGATTGGCTGGGCTCTAGCTTGCACGGAGAGCCAGCAAAAAGTAAACACGCGGGTATCTATTAACATACACGTCGGGTTTACTAGGAAGATGCTGGGAACTTTCTAAACCCTTGCTTCCTTCCTTAAGCAGACCCATGCCAGATGTGAATTAATAGTTTGTTTTTTCTTGTGTGTTTTATTTTACATAAAAGGTATAAAACCTCAATATTAACAAACTGCAGCACACCTGGGCCTGTTCAGTATACTATATAGAGACAAGGGAATAGGAAACATCAGGCATTAATGATGCATATCACGTTTTCAAGACAATTTATGATTTAAAACATGTACACTTCCCAATTCTGCTTTACAGCACATGAATAGCTGAGCATATGAGTCTGGCTTTAAGTGAGTTCTAGAGTGCCACATAGAGTGCCTCATAGAGTGCCACATACACACAACACCAGAATATGTTTAAGCTTTTGTTGTTGTATAACGGTACCGTCACCTTAATCTTGTTCACACTGTGAATGTAGAGGAGAAAAGTAAACATGTATGTGATGTCTCCCAGTTATGACATCACTTGTAGTTAGATATGCAAATGACACATTTCACATTTCGAGTAGTTCATTAACACAAGAAGTCACATACGACGTCCATGTATGTAACTCTTTCAGCCTGTCCATCAATATGTTTCTTCGTGGAGCGGAAACAATGACCGACGTGGGAATCTGAACTTTTAGTTAGTTTTGTGGGGTTTAGGAAGAAAAAGAAAATAACGAAGACCTAAAGCAAGAGCCATTTGATCATAGAAGATTAAAGGCTCCACTTTATTTGTCCCAAATTGGATTTGCGTTGGGAAAAATAGCCAAGTCATTTTTGACATAAAACGCATACAATTTCGGCTACCCAATGTGCAGCGAACAGCCATCAGTACAATTCAGATTTGGGGATAATAGCCACATTTCAATTCTCCTGTTCTGAGAATTTAACTTGCACAGTGGCGCAAGAGGGGCAGAACATAATTTACAGAAAGTTTCTGGTCAATACTAATGTGTCACTTATTGATATGGCCACACTATTTTAATTACAGCTTCCCACCACCAGGGGTTGTTGAGGATCTAGGAAGCAAGCAATGGTACTTAAGCAGTGGGCCCCCTGTCATATACAATGTTTCTGAAATATTTTCCCCCCAAACAACTTGCCAGTGCTCCGTTTGTCAAACACCTTGCCAATGTCAGATATTTTACTTCAGCTTTTCAGTGAAATCTTTGCGGCCAAACAACGCAACAGTGCCATCTTTGCTCCCAAATATGCTTATTAGTGCCATCTTTGCTCCTCAGTGCATAGGAGCATCTGGTGTTTAGCAAAACCTGGCACTCCAGATTCAAAGACGGCACCGATCATGATTGGGTGGAGCATGAAGTCGGCACAGCGGTTTTGGCCCCCCATTTACAACTTGCCCACTTGATTATGCAGCACTGCATCTATGTAGCAACACTAAGTTCAGGTTGTACATATTGTAGCCTTTGCTAGACCAGGCGCCTACATCCCAAGTGAGATGGATAAGTGGACCAATGCAACAATTTCAGAGCTAGTGCCATCTTCAAGGTTGGAGATTTAATTCTGATCACTTCAGCTTTCCATCCCTTAGAGGTGGATTAAAAAAATATTAGTACCATTCAGTTTGGACAGAATAAATAAATGGACCGAATATTCATATCACTTTGGAAAGAAACATTGTAGAGATTTAGGCTAGCAAAGTCTTTATCCAATGTGTCGTGCCAGGTTACAGAGTCTGATGCTTCCTCTTATTGGGACATCGCTACACTGACCAGCAGAGCCATACTTCAAAGACATTATAAGGTGTATAAACTGTATAACAGAGCTTAGGCCTAAAGCACAATTAGGGAGGTTAGTTATTGCAGGTAGCTATTCAAGAAAGTCTCCATTAAGATTATTCAGTGCAAAGTCTTTCAAACTCACACACAGGCTCCGTACACTAATCTGATAATGCTGGTAGAGAGATTAATAGAATTAGAAAAGTCTAACTTTGTATAGACCAGTGATTTTCTTTATTTACTGCACCCTTGTGGCTATTCAGCAAAACTGAATTTTTGAAATTAGTCCAATGTGCTTGTTTGTCGGTTGCCAACACATTTAAGCATTTTATTTTTCTTAGTAGGTTTATTGCAGTACTGGAAGAACACAAACTTTACCCATTATAAATCTCTATAACTGGGTTTCTTTTATATTACATTATTAAAATTCCAGGGCATCTACCTGCACCTTTGCCAAAGTGTCCACATGTCATAATGCTCCAAGTACTTATACAACATGACTACATAGACCGACAAGATTGAAGATAAAGCATAATAAACTGTAAGCATAAGAATAAGGTGAAAAAAAGACAACCGCCTTATAAGTTCTGTTTAATTGAAACATTGCATCAAGTGTAGGAATTTTAAATAGAAATACTTTAATGAAAGAATACAAATACTTTATTGAAACCTATTTTCTCTGTATAGCACTATCAGGGGGCAGCCATTTTAGGTCAGATCTTCATTCATCTGACCCAAGATTCTAAACAATATGTCTGCCTCTTGATAGATACATACAAGCTATAGAGAGCTACAACAGCTCATAAAGGTACTTTTGTTTGTATTCTTTCATTAACGCGTTTCCATAAAACACCTACACCTGATGCCATCTTTCTATTACAGGACTTGCTGCTTGTGACAGTGAGTTACATTCTATATAAATTCATTCTCTAAAGTTCGAGTTCAGTAATGTAAAGAAATGCTAGCAGCTCTGCAAGGAAATGTATAGTTCAAGAGAGAAATAGGTTTTAAATTTCTGTGTAGTCTCCCACTGATGACATTGTATGCACAATACAATAAAACTGCCCTCACCCTAATAAAGATTGCAGAAAGTATATAAACATAGCATACAAAATGTATGTGAATTGGTCCAAGCATAATTAGGCTCACCTGCCAAGTGAAGACACTCTATAATAGGGTGATTTCGACCCTCACCTATACTAAATAGCAGACACAGGGCAGTCTATACTGCTACGGATACATTTTTAGAGTGTGTTGGTGAGGTCTGATTATCCTCTCCTGTACAGAAAGCTATAGAAAGAGGAACCAAACAATCCTCCTCATATCTAATTGTGCCTCCCCAACACAATTAAAAATAGTGTGAGTTTTACAAATCAATATTTTGTGGAAATCCTTCATTTACTTTCTAACACAACAGATCATTTCTGCTTTCAAATGAAAAAAAGCAACAAAAAAAGAAAATGAAGATATGGCTTGAAAGCTTAAATACACCAAGTACATTACTGTGGAGAAGAACTGTAAACTGTTCCCTTCTAGAATGCAGAGAAGTGGCTAGCAGGAATTCTGGAACCTTAAAGTTTATGCTAAAATACTTTGTTCTAGGTCCACCGCTGTTCTGCAAAGGCTAGAAAGCAGGCCTTCAAGTGCGGGATGTGAACAGGCTTAGGCGTAGAGAGGGAGATAGAATCATAGAATGTGTCGGCAGATAAGAACCATTCGGTCCATCTAGTCTGCCCAATTTTAGAGAGAGGGTCGCTGAAGATGATTTCCTAATTCTATAAAGAGACAGGTTTTTGTTGAGGGAAAAATAAAAAAGTCCATCTCCCTTTAAATATGCTTCAGCGCAGTGGGTGGTTCCACATTCTTTTTTTAGTCAATGTTAAAACCAACTATGTTGGTTACAAACCAATATTTTTGGTGAATTTCACACGGTATCAAAAAAGTTACTTTTTTAACATCACAATTGTACAGTGGCCAAGTTATGTTGAACTTAAATGTGGTTTTCAAGTTGATGGTTGTTTTTTTTCAGATGATTGGTAGAACATGATCATTTAGGGGATCGGATTACACCTTCCAGACTACACCCTGCTGTGTTTTAACATCCTGTGACCCAAGGGTGTGTGTGTGTTTGTGTGTGTGTGTGTGTGTTCCAAAAACCCACGTCATGGAGCAGCCAAGTCCATCTTGTAAAGACTCAGAGTTCCCCTGTTATAAATATCACTCCCTAACTGGCAAGACATCAAGACACATCACAGCAGACAATAAACATATTTAAAAAAACAAAAACTTGTGTAAGCTTTATTTGTGGTAACAGACTACTGTATAACAATCGTCCTTCTTTAAACCAAACGCCCAGTCACGCCAAGAAACCATCAGAGGATACATTTTTATAGGAAATGGAGGGATCTTCAGATCATAAGAATTGCCCCACCCTGGGATTACGTAAAAAAATAGGAACATTTGGGGTCATATAATGTTACACGCAATTCATGAAATGTGTAGTTACTTGTCCAATTTATGCATTGTACATACATATATATATATATATATATACGGTATATATATTACTGTACATTTCTGGAATTGTGCACAATGCTATGCATTTCATTAACTGTACAGGAGCATTGTGCAATCCGTGGATTGTATCGCACATTTCATGACTTGTGTAACGACACGATCTGCGTGTAACATATATTCACATCGATTGTGCATCAAAGTTCTAAAAGCGGATCAGTCACCATGGATACCAATGGAATGTTCGCTGCTGATTAGATCACTTTTAGAAATTACCTGTATATAAAACTCCAAATATGTTTTTAAGACCTAAATATTACTTATCACTTGGCAAGCTTCATCACATTATAATTGTCCACTTACAGAGCCATATTTACTAACCAACTACACATAGCATGTGACATCATACCTTACACATACAGGCTCGTTGAATAAGATCTCCAGGAATCCACAACATATTATTCTTGCGTTATTAAAGAAAGTTTATTTAAGAACTAAAAGACTACAGGTTTTGGTGAATGGCTAAACTCTTTATTTAAGCTTATGGTGCGTATGTCTGTCTCACTAACCCGGTACGGTTCATTTATTATTAAATGCCAAAAAGAGCAGCAAGTTTTAGATTTACTTGTGGTCTACGTAACTGACTTTAACCTGTTATATTGTGTTTATTTCTAATTTGGTCATGCAGAACTTTTCAGCTTTCCTTTTGATTTGGTGGAGAGGAACCATCTTGTTATTTTGTCCACCATATAAATTTTAAATAAAGTTAAATAATAAAATGTGAGAAAAAAAAATTTAAAAAAATCACCAAAACAATTTTATTTCCAGTGTTTGAGTGGCTATGCACACAGGCATGATACAAGTTTGTATTAGGAATTCATGCACAATTATACTCTTTTCAATAAAAGAAACCAGTTCCATCCAGGATTCTCTATCTACATGCCTATCTTACAACATTTATATCAAATCTGGTATCTGAAGAAAAGATACACCATGTAATATATACATTTAAGTTACTTACTGTATCTTACAGAAAGATTAAAAACTCAAAAACGGTATTAAAAGTCTGTGTATAAAACTCGGAGATTCGACTGGAATGCGTAACGAATGGAAGCTCTGAATCCACCTGTTAAAATCTGTAAAAGTTTAACGAAAACGGAGAGAATATGCTAGATTTGTTCACAGTTAAGTTACTGTAATTAACATGTAATGATATGGCACCCTAGCGAACAAAATCGGGATGAGTTCATGATGAGGCACTTTCTCTTAGTGACTAAAAGAAAAGAAAAAGAAAAAAAAAATGTTTGTTATGGTGGCAATGTCAGTTACTGATCTGGTAACAAAACTGTATGTGGACAGTGTGGGCACAATCCATTTGTTCAGACTGGTATTTAAAGTACTTCCACATAAAATGAATTCAGTATGTATCATGTTCTCCCGGCTGCAGCAAAAGCTCTGTAAAAACTTTCCACGGAGCTTATAAATGAATCCAGCCCATACTCGGGCTGTGCAAACAAAATAAAAAAAATCAGGCACAATCAATATACACTGGAAATTAATTAAACTAGAAAGTATTAAAAAGCTGTTGAGGATAGCATTCAAAGGTACTGGTAGAATCGAGATCTGACCACTTGGGTACCAGAAAGTTTATGTGGATGAGCATCAACAGCAGGGCTAAAGTTGCTTTTGTTCTTGCTCTGGTAGCTTTCGCCATTTAATTGATCACTGGACAGGTTAGATACTAAGTGGGAAGGGCTCTCAGTCACAGAACTAGGGCTTGCGATGTTTGCTTGTGATGCCCGCGATGGCATTTCTGAATCCGCCAAGTTAGTGGGCTCCAAAACTTTCTCTTCTGGTTCCCCCAGGTTGAGTTCTGATGGGCTAGTGCGAAAACGTTCCCGGGCAAGCCAGTCTGAGATAGAGAGGTCCTGTGATGGGCACTTTGGCTTCAACCGATCTACGGCCGAAAGTTCACCTTCTCTCTCGGTACCTGGCTCGTGAATTTTCCAGGCATTTAAAATGCTTATTTGTGCAAAGTCTCTCTGTCCCCCTAGAGTGTGCCTCCGTCGAATGTTTTTTTTCTTGCGGTTTTCAGTGGTATGTGTTTTTTGACTGCCTATTCCAAACATGTCATCTGCCGAAGCTTTCAGACGCAGTTTTAGCCTCTCCGTTATTTTAAGTCTCCAGGGAGGTTCCTGTTTTTCAGCATCACTTTTGACTTTAAGTTCTAAGTTGCCAGAAGACCTTTCCTTATTCGTCTCCTCCACCACACTAGATGTTTCTGTGATTTCAGTCTTTCCTTCAGTTGAACATTCACTGTCCGTCTTTTGTCGAATCGACTTTTTTCTCGATAAAGTGTCACATTCAATAAGTTTATGAGAGCTGAACCGCCGGTTGTCCAATCTTGGTGTTGAACTTCCTTCTGTCCAGCTGGCACTTCCATCAGAGTTCCTCCGACTGCCCTTCGACACCTCGTCTACTTTACCCCGACGCTGTCTGTCGAACGAAGCATTTGAAACAAAGATAGGGAAGTCACTTTCACTGTCCGTTTCCATTGGTCGACCTTCACTGATTAATTCGCTTCTCTCATCATCTGCTTCTTCGCCTTTGCTTTCAGCCACGGACTGGACCTCAGGGCTGATCAGATTTGGATCTAGTGTTGTCATGTACATGGTTGATGAGGTTGTGGAGTAATCTGATGTGATCGAGCTCACATCTGCTGTCAAAAAATCACTACCTCTCATTTCAGGACTAATGGCCTTAGGTTTGGACCTGTGCATAGAGGCCTGGGATGAAGTGCTAAGCATAGTTCCGGAGTCAGACATGCTCTCTTCGACATTACAGGGTGCTTGGGGAGTGAGGAACCTTTTGTCGCCAGAAGGAACAGTTAGCCGGTTTCTCAAGGCTGGGGATTTTGGTTGTTTTGCAGGAAAAGGAGTGGGTTCATCAGATGGTGTACTGTGTTTTCTAAATTGATCATCCTTGCTCAAATTTGAGTCCATTTTATTGACATGTTTAATCTCGTTCAATACTAATCCTTTGGACGTGCTAAGTATCTCACCATCTTTTTCAGTTTCACTGTTATCCAATTTTTCAAACTCCACAGGAGATTGATCCTTTTTGTAAAATACATTATCCAGTTCGTCTTCTGAACTGCTTGGCTGGGGTTTATCTTTTTGTTTCTTTCGCTTGCGACTGGCGGCAGCGAAGATGGAGGACACTAACAGCTCCCTGCTATACTGATCTTTTCCAGATCCCCAAGACCCCTGCAAGAAAGAACACACAGCCACATATTACACTCAGGCCTGGCTGGAAGTATACATTAATCAATAGTTACTGGTATCAGGTACATATTATGTACGTATTGGTTTGCATCTAGATGCACTCCTGTCTGCAAACTGATTCCCAGATCACAGTAAAAAAAGCAAATTTTTTACTTTTCAAAGTAATTGGACAAAATATTTAGTTAAATAAGCCTGTGGTTAAAGGGGCTCTGCCACCTAGGCATAATTCATACCGTGAATGTAGGGAATAAGAAAATGATTCAAAATGATTTGTACATTGTGGTAGCAAATGTGTCTGTGGAGTCTCCTGTTTATGACATCACCGGTGGCTTGATATGCAAATGAACTGGTTCAATGGGAAAATGTGTCATTTGCATGTCAAGTCACAGGAGTCCACAGACACATTTAAAACACACATTTTTCTCCTAATTTAGGCATTTGCTTGAAGTTTTGCCAACAATGTATAGATTATTTTCAACCTTTTTGATTCTCTACAAGCAAATTAAAAACAATATTTAGGTGATACAATCCCTTTAAAGTAAATGTATATGTGTGTGTGTTTATATATATATATATATTGTATATTAATCTCAGGTGTCTATAGAGATTTCAAGGCACAGATGTCACTTCACCTATTTCTGGGCTCTTGGAGTTCAACTTCCTCCAAGGCCTAAATATGCACATTCTGCCTAACGAGAGAACCACCCCTAGGAGGATCAAATATACCGTATTTGCTCGAATGTAAGACGACCCTGATTATAAGACGACCCCCCCCAAACTTTGGATATTCCTTTAAGAAAAAAACTATAAGCCTGAAAATAAGACTACCCTATAGGAAAGAAGTTCAACTTGTATATATTCACATGTAAATTGCTTTTTAATATTTAATAAAAAAAAATATGATATTAAACAAATGCATTTCTTGTTTCCTTTTATGTGCCAATGCTGCCTCTATCCCCCCAGCTTTGTCTCTCTCTCTCTCCCCCGTGTTATCGGTCTCTCCCTCCCCCCAAACTTTTCTCTCTCCCCCCCCTCCCCCCATATCTCCCCCCCTCCCCTTCTCTCTCTCTCTCTCTCTCTCTCCCCCCTTCCAACCTCTAATATAAGACGAGGGGTCTTTTTCAGAACATTTGCTCTGAAAAAAAACCTTGTCTTATATTCGAGCAAATACGGTATTAGTTTGAGGGTCTAAAGGGATGATCAGGTACATCTATGAGGTGATTACTTAACTATTCTTAACTATTTAGATTAACTAAAAGAAATTACCTCACAATATCCAACCCAATCCTTGTTCACCAAGTTACTAGTATAGTACATTATACTGGTCCGATTTTTTTCCGGTTTGTTTTTTTTTGCTGGGAACCTATATTTTTTTTTTTTATTAACTAGTTCAATGGGATAAGTGGGCCAGTGTTAGTAATGTGCTAGTTTTGTACAATATTTTTGGGGAAATGGTGGGAAACCCCCCGCCCCCACCAAATTCCCCCCTATTATATGTATTTTTCAGTACTTAATTGTAGATTATTTCTATGTATATGGTATCTAAAGAAAGCTCTGGAGGTAGTTTAAAAAAATATATATAACTTGTACGGGTGCAAGTAGCAAAATGGAAATATTGGCTCTGGTCATTGGCCCAAAGAAAGTAACAAGCGCCCTGGACTCCGTACAATGCTCTATACTTTCTCTGGAGATACAGATTGTTGTGGTCACTCCAACAACTGACTTTGTTGGGAAACCATCCACTATTTGTCTAAACAAGTCACAGAGCATCCTCAAAAGTAAATGTGTCTATGGACAGTTACGTTGCACAACACCAGTCTACTGATAGCCTCTACGGGCAAACCAAAAAAAGACTTCTGTTCATAACGTACCTTAGATTTTGCGGAGTCACTAGTAGCGGAATCTGCAAAGGAATAAACAGAGGATGCGCAGTTAATTTTGGATGAAGGGGAAAGCAGAAGATGGCAACAAATAATGCTAGGCTTCATGGAAAGGACAAGCACATAACAAAATGTAGAAAAGCAAAAGAAAAACAAAGGGGATAGTCATAGCTCACAAAGATGCAAGCTCCACCACAGAAAGCCACCGCCATGAAAAGATGCTGTGAATTGTAGGCAGAACCAGCTCAATGAGAGGGATGGCAGGGAACCCTGTTCTTTAAAATAAAAAACAGAAATACTGATGTTTCAAGACTGTTCACACACACTGATCGGTTTTATTGGGGGAGGGGGTTGGTAATCTTTGAACATGAAAATTACCTAATCCCAAAGAAAAATTAAACAAAATAAAAACACGCAACATTCATTCTAATCTAAGACTAAAATTTGGATCCTGAAAATATAAAAACATATACGTTTTAAATGATATCCTAGCTTGCAGAGCCAGTGTTAAAAACCACTGCTGATTGCTAAAAAGTAGCAAGGAGGATAAGCTCCTTTCAGCAGGAAGTTCCACAACACTGTCAGCAAAAAGTGAAGTTCTGTTTAATTGAAAGATTGCGAGAAGTGTACACAATTTATTTAGAAATTCATAATTAAACAATGCAAAGTACCTTTTTGAGCCCTCTTTCCTCCATATAGATCTACCAGGGGTGGACATGTTGTTTGGAATCTTCGGTCAGATAAAAGTAGATCTACCCATCTGACCAAAGATTCTAAACATGTCCACCACCGTAGAGGGCTCAATAAGGTATATTATTTGGATTCTTCAACTGAAGCTTTTACTATAATGTATGCACTTGATGTTCATTTTTTGCCGACAGGTGTCTTTAAAAGCATCAAAAATCAACCTTCACTATTTTTATGAAATGAGGAATGAACACCAAAAACCTCACTAACAGGGAAGGAAACTGAGGCTCGACAAGTATTAAGAGGGCAGAAGGGGGCCAGCAAGAAGGCTCTGGTAATCATTTCGAAAGTGGTTTTGGAATGACTGAGTTTGTCAAATTAACCCAAAAGCTAAGCCCCATGCCACACCCCTTAGAGACACATGGCTAATGCTTATGACCACAAAAACTAGAAGACCATACCATGCTATCTCTCCTCAGGGTCTGCTTCAGAAATAACAAGAAAATGGCAGAAAGACTTTAAGAAAGTAGCATTGATCTGTTTAAAATTTGCTGAACAGAAAATTTACAGTGCAGTTTTTTTGTTTGTTTGTTTTTTGTCGTCTTAAGTTGCTTTTTTTTTTTTTTTAATGTTCATTTACAAGAAACGGGGATTTCTGCAGACAAGGCAGCTACAATGTGGACAGCAATCGTCCTTCTTCCTACAGTTCCAGCTGTCCACCAATGACATCATAGAGTCCACTAGTGACATCACTGTGTGATAGATGCCTCCCATTTCACCTGTTTTCAACATCAGTATAAATGTCTTAAAATTAGCACATAGAGCAGAACAAAATACTCGTATGAACTCAAAACAAAATCTAGTGATCGAGGGGTAAACGTGTTGGGGGCATAACATGCTAGGTCAGTGCAGCAGCAGATAAGGGATATTTGCTATAACAGCCTGTGATACTAGTACTTAGCCAAGGAAAAGGTGGCAAGTGAAAAGAAAAAAAAAACAAAAACAAAACTTTAGTACATAGAATAAACATTTATTAAGAAAATAATAAAGAAATGTGTGCTCTATGAAAATTAATCTAGGTCTGTATTGTAAAGTTATATTACAAGAGGGTAAACTGGACATGGAAAAGAGCATTTTATAAAATGTTTTGCAGACAGATGTGCACTGTATTACAGGTAGAACTACACTTGAGTTAGGCTCTATTTGCCCAAACATGCAATACTGCTTTAAATTAAACACAGCCAATATTATCCCATACTTGTTTGGTGGACTATGAACTCTTTAGCAGTACATTATGTGTGTCCTTAAGTGTTAAGTGATGTGCTTGACTAAGATATTTTATCCAGTAGGCATTTGTGGCTCCACCTGTCAGACCGACTAGAAAAATAATGACTTGAGAGATAGAGCTGAGAAAAGAACAGTAGCCTATGAAGCTTAGGAAAGTTTGGGTAAACTGACTGCAGTAGAGGACAGAGAATAAGTCCCTGCAGACCCTCTATTAGTATTAGTGTAAACCTGCAGACCTCCAGCTGTTGATGGGCTATAGCAACCATAACGGCCAGTACTTTCTTCGAGTGACAGAGGATTATTGGAAACGTAATGTGTAACAAGACTAAAGATGTGGGACAGTGGTTTGACCCTACTCTATGGTTTTACACCACCACTGTGCAGGTCTATTACAAGGAACAATAAACAGAACAATTGTTCTGAGACCCAGGTGGATACGATGGGATTCTTTTATCCATTGCTTTATCACTACTAAAATAATTAATAAGACTTAATTTTCCAAAAAGTGTGAAAAATTGAATACTGCAGCTTAATGCTCACTTATTAGATGGCACAGAGTACAAGTACCTACAACAAATACAGTATATGTATATGACCAGTAAATTAGTAACAATACATATATTCTAAATTGAAAGTGTAGAAAACAAAACAAGCAATCAACTAAAACAAAACAAACACCTGGTTTGATCAGAGAACAGTTAATGGAAAAACAGACAAGATAAGGACATCTGCTGGATAAGGAGGGATGCTAGAAGTGTTAGCCTAGCCTGCAGATTAGCATGGTCTATGCAGGCAAGAGTTACCTGATACGTCTCCAGGAGATACTCCGGTCCTTCCAATGTTGGGGAGTAAATGATCTATGTTTGGCACTGGCTGAGACTCTACTGTGCTTTCCTCCTGTACAGTTGTCTACAGTTAATAAACAAAGATCTCTTCAACATCGTTACACATTTAGGATCATTCGTATTCTTTAGACACTGCATGTGGCCTGAACCAGAGTTTATATACTAGTGCTAACAAAATGTCTAGCTCGTTCATTTTCCAGACTGTGTGAGCCGGGGCTTTGACATATTTGGATCAATATGAATTTCCATAGATAAAATATAAAAATAATAAATAAATAAAAAAAGTGTTGTGTAATTTAATGCTGGAGAGATGTATTAGATCTATTTGCACCTATGGCAATATATATATATATATATTTATGTTTAATGCACATCCTAATTACATCAAATATGTTGTAATGACTTAAAAAAAAAAAAAAAAAAAAAAAACAGGGTTTGTAGATATACCCTGTCTTCCAAAAAAATAAAACATACTCCGATATCTCTCAAACTGGTAACAATACTTACAATTGGATCATCCGCACTTTCTTCACAAAAAAACCAATCATGCTAAAAAACAAAGAGATAGAGAGAAAGAAGAGGTAAAAAAATCAGCCATAAAATATTGTTTCAATCAATCATTCTCAACACACACACACACGTGGACTTACGTATTGAATAAGGGTTTCCACTATTTTGTATTGGTCTGGCATGTGCGTGACCATGTGCGTCATGTTGTCTTCAGACGTTCGGACAAGAGTTGGGCCAAACACTATTGCCAAGTTTCGTGGCTCCATCTAGCAATCAGAGGTTATAAGGTTAATCATTCAACACAACAGCTGAACTTTGACCTTACAGAAAGCGGAACAAACAAGGAAATCAATCATGTGCTGGGTACATTTGCCCTTTTAATAACGGGACGTTTGTTGGTGGGATTCGTGGCTGTTGCTGCAGGTACAGCATCTGATAACTTTGTGTTTTCATGGGCCGGAGTTAATATAAGCCGCCATGAGACACGATCACCTCCTTTAATGATTGGTGAGGGCAACAGGAACAAAATGTGACCTTTTGTTTTAGTGTCATTGTGGAGGAGTAGTTGATATACCGACATATTCACGCATCTCCCAAGAAATGACTTTCCCTGTAACAGGCACTAAGCATCTTAAAGGACAACTGTACCAAAAAATGAACTAATGTATATTTGAACGTTTTCATCAAGTGTAATTTGCATAGACATGCTTTAATGAGAGAATATAAATAATGTACCTTACTGAGCCCTCTTTGTTCTGCTTAGCTCTACAGACATGTTGTTTAGAATCTTGGATCAGATCGGTCAGATTTTCCTTCATCTGAACCAAAGTGAATGAAGAACTGTCCTAAGATTCTAAACAACATGTTCGCTCTCTACTAGAGCTATATAGAGCAAAGATGGCTCAGTAAGGTATATTATTTATATTATTTCATTAAATCATTTCTATTTAAAATTTATACACTCGATACAAGCTTTCAATTAAACATTATGATGTTTTTGCTACAGTTGTCCCTTAGCAGGATCCAGATTACATTACTGCAATTTGATGATATATGTTGCTGCACTAAACCTTTTCCCTGTTAACAGATGGTTAGAGGTGATGACTCCTCAGCTATTGAGATTGTGCCTATGGCCAATTCATATAGACCACCCCACCCCCCCCCCCCCCCCCAAAAAAAATTATTATGTTAATCTGTTTGTAGCCAACTTTCTGAGCGCGAGAAGCATAGTGTCTAGTTTGGTTTTTTAAATTAACACAGGGTTACCTTGTTCTTCTCAGAATTTTCAGCCACAGTTTTCAGATGTGCAGATAAGAATTTGAGTGTTTCATAATGATGATCTGGTAAATCAATTATCTGAAATAGAGAGTCAAACAAGTCATAAGAAATGTACTTAAAGCAAAATTCAAATCGCATACTCCATTCCTCTGTATATTTGGGCTTGCTGCCAATTAAGTAACAGTAACATCTAACACTTCATCTATTTTACATTATGGCATCTTCACCTGCGCCATTAGTTCAACAGCCAATGTCACCAGACATCAAAAAATGTTTGCTTTTTTTTTTTGCAATGCTAGAAATCTAGGCATTATCCTGAATTTAAAGCCTTTTCAGATGATTAAGTACATTTCCAGTTGCACAGAGATCACGTAGATGAGATATTATTGAGATATTGAGATATTATTTACACTAACCATTCAAAACAATGCAATACGTTTATTCACAAGTGTTTAAGTAGTAAACACGAGTTAAGCACTTGGCCTAACTTTCATATTTAAGGCCCGTGTTACCCAAAGGGTTAAAATGAGGACTTCGCAGTAAAAGCACTGCATGGTAAAATGGCAAAAAATATAAACAAAGCAACTTTACCAATCTTTTGAGGGTTTTCAGTCTTTCCACCGGGTTTTCTTTCCTGTTAGCTTCAATGAAATCATTGTACTTATCTGAAAATAAAAAATATTTATTAGGAAAACTGGAGTATGGGGGGGGGGGAAAAAAAAAAAAGGGTTCTACCCACATGTACCCCACTTCTGTCAGGAAATCTAAGAATTCAAATTTTCCAGACACTCAAAATAATCCCAAACAATTCCCAAACACAATAACAAGCTGAACCAAGAAACCATGCCAAGGAAAATAACTAGTGCTTCCTTGATCAGCCAGCTTAATAAGTTACCTTTCATGAGGCTACGACATCTTACCATTGGTAAAGAGAGGTTCTGGGAGTTTTCGGAAGAAGGATTTCAGTAGACTGCTTATTACATTCAAATCACGCCATTTCTGGATAAGGAAAGCAACAACGTTATAAATATGGCAAATTCTTTAACATACTTGGCAAGTGCAAACCACCTGAAAGTGACTCACATCCTCTTGGACATCAATGTCTGTGAATCCTTTGTTGATTTCCTCTTGCATGCTAGATATTGCTGAATTGTTTCCGGGAACTCTGTATATCCCCGTATATTCAAGCCCTCTTTCTTCAACTAATTTACAGCATATGTCAACTATCAATGGAACGAACTGGAAACAAAATTGCCGTGTATTAGTTTTGAGATTCCAAATAATGACAAAAAGGTAGAACTATGAACAGGGTTACCTTACCTTGTTTGTGTGAGCTGGGGGACAATCGTCAAGTCTTACACCAAAGGTTCCACCACCAGTTGGTTTCTTCTCAAATGTCTTCCGCATCATGTTGATACCCTTCCTCCATGTGCCTTTATCTTTAGGTGGACTGGTATCATCTTGGGTTAAAATAAATACAGATGAGGAATTATGGCCATGTAAAAAGCCCTGTCTCACAATAAACTAACAAATAACTGTGTTATGTTGAGTGAACCATGAATTAAAAGTAAAAAGGCAACACAAGGTTCATAAAACCAGGCTTTATCTTTTCATTACAAGGCTGAAGTTAATTATGGAGCAGGTCATTTTCCCCCTCAGGGTAAGTTTTAAAGCCTTACATCATTTAACAAAAAAAAAAAAAAAAAATACATGTTTAGCTGATGGAAAGAACTGCTTCAACTCTAATATTTCTATTAGTCTCTTCCCCCATCCTTCGTTTTTGAGCTATACACTCTATCTAGGGCTGGCCCAAGATTTTAGCTGCCAGAAGGCGGAACTCTAAGGCCAAGACAAAACTCTCTTCTTGCGAAACAAAAACTGTGTCTTAAATTTGGTGGCTGAATGTAGTCGCAAATGTAAGATGACATTGATTCTAAGACACATCCCTTTCCCAGAGCTCCTAAAAATTTGCGGGGGGTGGGGGTGGTGGGGCTTTGGTTGGGGAGAGTGACTTAGAATCGAGGAAATACGGTAATGGTATATGTATTTGCAGGGTTATATGTATATTGTGCTTATTTGAGTAAGACCGCTGGGCAGCATTAGGCTAATTTAAGATACACTCGAGTGTAGTCAGAGGCTCAGTAGTTGGGAGTATTTAAGAAGCATCTAGTTCTGCACCTAAAAGAAGTCCAACTGAATGGGCGAAACGTGTAGTGTTTTCGTGTGACTTCCAGAGGGCGCACGTTGAGGAGGAGCATCCTGTGAATTAGTCGGCCACCATGGAGCTTCTTTCCATCAGACGGCTATCTGGACGTCGTACATTGTTCAGCTGGATGCTCGTTTGTGAGAATCTTAGCGGCTCAATACTGTAAGCCTTCGTTTAACACAATGCTGCACCTTGTCTCTTATGGGCTATTAAATGCTAGAGATGTCCTTATCTTCCTTGTGAAAGTGTGATCCACTTTACAGGCGCACATATTGAGCATAGTTTGCATTTGGAATGTCTACTAAGCAGTGGTCATTTACTTTTATGCAGAAAACATCAATTATTTGTTATGCTTTTTTCCCCCCCGTACATGTGATCCACGATATTAACCGCCTGAGTGGAAGATATATAAAGCGTTAACGAGTATCCCAGTGTTATTTTACACTTATGGTTCACTATATTGTTTAATTAGATTTTATTTAAATCATCACAGATGACTTGTTTTTATTGAATGTTGCATTAATGGTAGCTTCTACATGGCACCGAAAGTGTGTGTTTAACCTATACGCATAGAGCATTAAACAGATTCAATTATTTTTGTAATGGACAAGTTTGGTGTAGATTTATTTATTCTGCTAATATGCCAAGGGAAAGCTAGTTGCAGACACCGCCCTTATAAAATACGAATATTCGTAGAGCACCTTCCCAGTTGAGAGAGAGGTCGGACGTCAATGAGTACAGTCTTGGCCTGAGTTTGGACAGGAGATTCTCTTACAATCACTAATCTTTTATTCTTATATCTCCATCACACTTACAAACCTTTATTAAGCAGTTTTCTTTCTGATTCCTGCTTTGGAGAGTGAGGACTCTGTGTTCTTGATTCGTTTTTCGTGCCCAGGAAGGTCTGTCTGATGCTCAGAGTCTGGCGTGAATTTTTTGGAGAGGGCTCTGTTTTGTTGCCAGAGGAGCTGTATTAAAAAAAAAAAAGAAGTGCGCTATTCAGAGGTATGGAAAGAGATCTAGGAAAGCATGCACTCTCTCTCTGGCTCACACGTACCTCATCATCGTGTTGTACTCTTTAATTCGCCTGCTAATAAGGTCTCTGCTTGCTTGGCCAGTTTGCTAGAGTTAAAAAAGGATTATAGATTAGTTTAACACAACTCTCCAAAGTGGACACTTCACTACTGCTTGAAATATATTGAATTAAGCGAACAGCAGCATAATTGGTTTAGTACATGCCACTTAAAGGAACATAAAACCTTGTTTAACCCTTGCTTCTTGAAGGCTCGCCCCGCTCTGACTGCGAGGGACTCTTGTTTTTGCATGGGATCAGCAGGGGGCGACCTAGTTAAGGTTTCCCCTGCTGATCCCATGCCAAAACGAGGGGCTCCCTCTGCGCTAGCAGAGATAGCCGGTCGCCGACCAGATGGCTCCCTGCTACCTATGGAAACATGGTCAGAGGATAAACTGGCGTGTACTATCAAAAGAACTAAAATATAACTTGCACTTCTATATTAGAAGCACAAGTGAAAAATAACATCCAGTGTTCCTTTAACATCTGTAACTAGGCCAATGGATCTATAGATAATAGAATTAAGGGAGAATTATATTTTAATTATAGGAAGCCAACAACTGATCTTGACTGAATTCTAAGGTTTAATATAAATAGATCAGTATATGATAAATGATAAAACTATTACTGCATCACATCTGCCAAAATATAGATATACACTGCATTCAGTGTTTCCCTTTTAGCCACGGGATACAAGTGATAAATATGAAAGTGCAAATGTGCCACAGAATCAAGATGAACAAAAAAAACAAGCAATATAACCGCAGGTGAAAATGCACATTAAAGAAGCTGGTTCTTTCCATTTATTTAGAGGATTTCCATTGTCATATGTTTGTGAGGCCATTTGCTTTTTTAATTAATGCTATAGTTAAATGTACTTTACGGGTTTGTATCGCTTGTTTTTACTAATTCTACAATTTATTGTATTTTCAATGGGATACAGGCTTAAAAAAAAAAAAAAAAAATGAATTTAAGAATTAAAAGAAATACTTAAAATCTGATCCGAATATGATCCAGAAAAAAATTAAATACATACTTTTTTTTGGTCAACATAAAATTCATTATTAAATAATGTAGGTGGAATAATATGGCTTTATTTTCTATTACCACGGATGTAGTACTACCTCATCATTTAGGTTGCAGTTCTCCTGTATGGCTTTAATCCACGCCAACATGTCATCTCTGTCATCTGCTTGAAAGAGGTATTCGTTGTCCGATGTAGTGAGACGAAACACATTCTTCCTCTTTGTTTCGCTGTACGATATGTCTATCAGACATCCACTGATGCTTATTGGCTGCTCCTCCTCCGACTGAGATGACGAGTGACCCGTTTGGTCCTTCTTATCTTTGTGCAAAAACAGCGAAGCGCTCCTCAAGATGACATACATCTGCTTCCATGGCCGAATGCTTCCTCCGACCCTCTGGGGGGGGGGGGGGGGAATATGGGTAATGAAACCAGACTGATTTCAAATCATCAAGGTAAAAGAGAAGCAAAAAGCTCCATACAAAAAGGGGTGTGGATCAGGCATAGTTACACTGTAGTATGGGGTCTTTTTCTTCACATCTATTCATGTTGCTTACCTTTCCCTTATCGGTGACTAATTGCCGGAAATATAAGTAGCCTTCCTTGTTGGAGTCACTGAAGACGTCAGAAGAGGAATCTTTCCTGGACTCGGAATCTTCTGATGACTGCAAACTCTCTGGAGCCTGAAGAAGAGAGCGTGAAATAAAGAGAATGTGTGCAATTTGGGAAAATACCTGCAAGCCATGTGGGCGTAAAAGCCTATACTCACAGGAAGAAACTATATGGGTACCAGTCTTTATACATTTAACCCTCAAATTGCAAGATCGGAGTGGAGGGAATACCAGTCTGCCAATACTTAGTACAACCCCCCTTTTTTGTGCCAGATAATCCTTCTGTAGATATAAATACCATTTGGTTGACACAGTAGCTTTCAAGTGATCAAAACTTAGATAAAGCGCACAGGGCAAACTTTATGGGCCAAATAGTTCGCCATAGGACAATGTGACAGTGTAGGAAAGCCTGGGCAGGTGATATTTAAGCCTTTCAAGGTTTTAAAGTTTTGATTGGAAATCCTATTTGAACAGTTGTCAAGTCCTTTGGCGATACCATCAGGTTTCATTTTATCTACACATCGTACTTTGCAGTTGACTACTATTTGACATAATCTTCCAGCTACTGTGACACTTCCATGGAAGTGCAAACAAGGAAGTAGATTACTCCGCGCAACACGTACAGGCACGATTTGATCAAACTGCTTTGATGACTGAACTTGATGGACTTCCTTACTATAATTTATTTTCCACATAAGAACCCATCAGTCTGCATCAAAACCAGGGTGAGGATCATCAACAGGGGCCAATTTGCTTTTTTGATTAGATGTCAAGCCACTGATTAGAATAGCTATTAGTATTAAAACCTACAGACCAACAGGAAGCTTAAAGGGGCAGGTACATGTAGCTTATTTTCTGTATGTGGTTCATATGTTTAATGGGCACATGTACTTTAACATTAACAATGTCACCAGGGACATCCAATAAGTAGGGGGGGGGGGGGGGGGATAATCAGATCCATTTCCTTTTATTTACATAATGCAGTAGTTATCTAAAGAGATTTTTGGGATACTCTAGGTGGAAAAACCTTTAAAAACACACAACTTGCCTCTACCTCACCTCTGTAGCTCTTCTTCCCATCTCCCTCCATTCCCCCTGGTTTATTTTTGTTTGTATGCCATACACTAACCGTACTGTCCTTTTGCTTATTGTAATATTGTTTTATTGGTTGTTCAGTTTTGCTTTATATAGACGGCATTTTGTTAAAATGATAAAATGTGAAAAAAAAAAGAAATAAAAAAAATTGCACAATTTGCCATTCAGACATACATTGTAGTAGAACATGTTCATACAGACCTCATTGAGAAACATCATGACTCATATATAAACGATACAAAATAAAAAAAAAATACTGACCTTGATCCCTTTTAGGCCGGAAATGAGTTTGAGTGCTCTGCCGGAGAAAAAAATAAATAAAATAAATACTGTCAATTTTACACAGAAACCAGAGTTAAAACAAACAAATATTATGCGTGACGAAGAGTTCTTGTGTAATATAAATCTGCAGACACAGTGTTTTTACATGTCATTTTCTGTTTTGCGAGATCGCGCTAAAAGACCACAAACCGGACAGACACTTACGACTTTCCTTCTTCCTTGTAGTCATCGAGCCCCTCATCACACGACTTGGACCTCTCTGTCTTTGAGTTGGAGTGCACTTCAAGCACGCTGGGCCTGATCGACTCTGAAATGAAGTTTTAATAGATTATAAGCGATGTCACACTTTGCACACCTGTTTTGGAACGTAACCTTATTATCGCGGTTATGGAAGGCCGATTAATAACCGGTTATAAGACTAATGACTTGATAGGCTGTCTGCTCATTGAACACTCTATGCCATGATGCAATGTCCACATTGTATATGACATCACTTGGTGGCTTCATATGCATCTATCCTATAGAAAAGTAGTTCATTTGCATATCAAGCCACAGGCGATGTCATAAACAGGAGACTCCGAACTTGAATTTAAAACAAATTCTTATTTGATTATATGAAGGTCCTTGCAATTCTGCTAGCGAATATATAGATCATTTTTTATTTTCTTAGGTGACCAAATCCTTTAAAATATAAATAAATAAATATATAATTATTTATAAATTTTAAAGTGTCACCCCATACAAACACCATCTCTCCTAATAAGAGGAATTATCAAAATCATATAAAAACCTAAATTATACAGATATAAATATACAGGTAGAGTCCTACTTTCATAAAATGAGCAGGATGGTTCTTAAAGGAATTGGGCCTTGCATGGATCACATTGTAATGATGGCACTAACCATCATTGATTCTTAAGGGGGCTAAATAACAAAATGGTGTATGGTCCATGGTCCCTGCTTGCGAACTAAATGGATTTGATAATTCCTCTTCTTTGGGGAGAGAGGGTCTCCTTTTTGGGGTAATGTGTTAAAAAATAATCCTAATCCTTCACAATCATCTGAACTGTAACAATTTCATCTCATTCTAAATGACCCCAACTTACCGTGATCGTGAGAAAGATGGCGGCGTAGGTGGGGGCCTGGCGATGTAGGGCTGGGAGGCACGGTGGTAATGGTGGGGGGCGGTTGCACAGATATTGAAATCACTGCAGAAGCAGGAATGTTTGCAATGTCTTGGTCAATGCTAGGGCTGGTCGGCTCGTCTACAAGGATGAAACAGATGGATCAATTCTATGCATGCCATACATGAGCAAATAATTGGATTTCCTCATGCTATGAAACAGGAAATTACTTCAAGACGACTTCTAATGATGGATAATGAAAATGCAGTATTCAATTCTTTATTCAATTTTGCTTCATTATTAATTACAATTGTACAGAAAAAAATCCCATAAAACAAAACATAAAAAAAAACACAACAAAAACTAACAAACATGTAAAGTAGTAATGATCCTTTGTGAAAATTATACTGCTGCTTTGCACAGTGGGAAGTTTAACAAACCTGAGATTACACAGAACAAAAAATAATCCCAAAAAAGGTATTATATTAAATATCACCATAACACTGCTTCTAAAATCACTACTGCTGGCTCCTAACTCGGATTATTTTACATAGCCAGGGAAATGGAAAGTTCTAACACATGGTCCTGACTGGCTCCTACAGGCGACAAATATTTGTCAAGCCCTGTCTTTCTGCAACAGAGATAAGATCCCTACCTACTGCTTTAAAAAACAAGCTACACACACACCAAAAAAAATATCTAACAAATGTAATTAAAATAAGCGCTGCTTAAGCAAATCAATATTAAACAGAACACTCAGGTCTAAAGTACAAGCTGGGTGTCGTTATAAAAGGTTACAAAATTCCAACTACACAATGCCCTGCAATAAAAAGCAATGCAATAATAAATGCCGAAAGTGCAACATACCAATGCCATCTTCTATTAGTAGTTCATAGAAACCAGGACAGTCTATACAGGTCCAGCATATACCACTTTGCACTGTCAGCAAGGCCATGATGCATATTACAAAGGTGTTTGGAAATCAGTTGGCTGTCTTATGAGCCAATGGTAGCCAAAATAAATAAAAATTAGACAAAAATCATTCTCCTCTGTAACATCACATTCACTGTAATAGAAGATGTTCCATAGATTGCTCAGCCTTCCCATTGGAGAGAGGAGAGTTCATCTTGACAAGTAACGTTTGTTCTGTAGTCAGCTAGAGATCCATTGTGCCTTTTAGCAGATCAGACGCTGCTCTGTTTAAGGCTGTTCAGTGCGGATGGGTATATACAGACAGCTTCATGTGCTGGTGTACGGCTTGGTACAATATTTTTACTTATTTCTGGACACTGGAAAAACTACCAAGATATAAGTCACTTATCAAGCTGCGATGGTGCCTGTGTTTGGATACTACATCCTAGAAATTATGCTACAGTGAAATAAATGCAACAAAAACATATTGCTGCAATGAAATAAAAGAGGAGAACAAACACACACCAAAAAAAAGGCACATTCTGACTTATCTCAATATAGAGAAGAACAAGTTATGCAAAAGAGAGAGAATCCCTTGGTGGGAGCAAAACATTCCTTAACATTGGAATGTGGCTACATGGAAACACTGCATGGGCCTATAATGAACATGCCCTGGCATCCTGCGCTGAGTGGTCCCCTATAGAGGAAGATGAGATCATGACATGCATTACAGTGCATTTATAAGTGCAGTCTAGATGGACGCAGAGTTCAGCACTGACCAGTGGCGGTTACCTGCGCATCCAAATATCATGACATGATGGGAAAACTAGAGTAAAATGGTAATGGGGCAGGCGGTACCCACATAGGTCAGAGGTAAAAACAGAGTGCTGGGCTTGAGCCACAGACGACTCTCCCCCCCCCCAAATAAGTCAGAGGTTATGGCTCCTTTAAAAACATACGTGGATGGCGTCCAGGCTGCATTAGGCGTTTATTCTACAGATCCCGGTAATAAATCAACCTGTGTTAGCCAATTTGCCAATAAGATGTAGGTAAGCTGCACTGATTTTCTACCAGACATTAAACCAGGTAATGTTTATAGCAACCCTGCTTAGTAATGATGCGTATGTAGGAAATCATTATTACTACTTATAAAATGGTTTATAAGCAACATCACAACATAACAACAGCGTAGCCATAGCCGGCTACAACAAGATGTCCACGGTATCTTTAACCCATTCCTGCCAGCAGGACAAGTCCAACCCTTCTAGCCATCATTCCTATGTTGTCCTAAAACACGTGGCTCCAGTGATAAGCTGTACTGTGGATGCCACTTTTAGTGGCCCCGGGCTGACTGCGAGTGCCGATTACTTTTACGTTACGAGTGATGTGTAAAGACTCTGTGTTCCTGGCTCCTGCCGTCTTGGTGCTTTTGATCTTAAAGAGACTTTATCACCTTCACTTTGTTTTTATTGTGAAGTTAGAGAATAAAAAAAATGATTGAAGATCTATACATTGTGTTAGCAGAACTGTAAGCAAATGCCTAAATTAGGGGTGTGTAAATGAGTCTGTGGAGTTTGAATTGTATGTCACCTGTGGCTTGATATACAAATGACACATTTCCCAGTTCATTTGCATATCAAACCACAGGTGATGTCATAAACAGGAGACACACATTATTTTTCCTTTTTTTTTTTTTAAGGAATTTGCATGCAACTCTTCACACCATGTATAGATCATTTTCAATGATTTATTCTTTACATTCAAAAGCAAAACAAACATGGAATAGAGAAAAGAAATGTATAATTTGTGCTCTTATATAATAAAAAGGATGAGTCACGGATTTACAAGATGGTAAATGTCCTTTGGAGCACAAAGCTGGAAAATGATTAACCACTATGGCATTTTAAAGTACAGCCGCTATTTATATATACTGTAAAATAAATAACATGAACACAGTGCATAACTAGAAAGCAAAGGTGACCCTAACTGTGTGCAAGTCCTTGAAGATACTGAAAAGCACAATCACGCTCAGTCCTGCAACAAGCTTATGTTATTTATACCGTATTTTCTCGAATATAAGACGACCCTGATTATAAGACGACCCCCCAAATTTATTTATTTTTTCCTAAAGGAATATCCAAAGCCTGAATAGAAGACTACCCTATAGGAAAAAAGTTTAACTTGTATATATTCACATGTAAATTGCCTCGCCCCCACAGCCATTTGCCCACCATTCTTAGCCAATGCTGCCCCTACCCCCCAGACTTAACCAGTGTTGTATCTCTCCCCTCCCTCTCCCAGACTAATATATATATATATATATATATATATATATATATATATATATATATATATATAAATAGATATATATGCTGTGCAGCTAAAGTATATAGAAATCCAAAAAAACACGCACTCACGGGGCTTATGCAAAAACAAGTCGATGCTTTACTTACTCATATAGGTGTGGGATTCACATGAGGATACAATCAACGTTTCGGTCTATATATATATAGATTATAAGACGAAGCGCCAAGCATTTGCTCTGAAAAAATCCTCATCTTATATTTGGGCAAATACGGTAAGTCCACCAAAAAGATGGAGGTCTGCGTTTTAGTAAAAGGGCTTCCCGTGTCATGGAACGTTACTGCATGTTTTAACATGACCATACAGCTAGAAATAATACAAGGAGGTGGGGTAATATTCCTGGAATCTGCATTGCTAAACATTTAGAGGGCCGTTTAAAGGTACTAAAAACAAAAAAGACAGTATTTTAATGTTTGCAGAAAAAAAGTTGCTGGAAAACAAAACAATAGGATATGAGTAACCTTTCTTATTTATCACTGTCTATCTAGTGACGTTACAACCTGGATAAGATCATGAATCAACAGCAGATACAGCCATGGCGTGGGAAATGGGGTTCCTGCTTCAAACACAGATCAGAAGGCCATTTACATGCGTGACATTCCAGAGGTCACGGAACTGTCGGTTTAAACCCTCTTTACACGGAGATTGTTGGCAGCTCGAAACATTTGCCCCAATATTATGGCAAGTCCTATAGTCACTGTGACACAGGACAGTCCTGCTGGCTGTGATGGTGACAGAGCTGCACATACACATATAAAGGATGGCAAACAGCTAGTACAGCAGCCAGGATATTTCAGCGCTCAGGAGTTTGGACTTTAAGCTTCTTGTGTTGTTCTGACGACTCTGCCGCTAAACATTTATAGTGTATTTACATAATGAGGAGCTTTGAGGAAATAAAGACATGTCCACTGCATTTTACACTTTGAAACCTGAATAATGGACATAAAGCTATTGTCATTCAACTAATTGAGTGTTTCACGGCCTACACTTGATCTGAACTAGCAACGTTGCTCTGCCAGCATGTGGACTGCAAGACCCAGCATGCCCTGCTTCAGTAATGTGCAATATGGAATATATGTCAAAGCAGAGCAGTAATGAGGGTGAGGAGACTGAATCACTCACCTCAGCTGCACCCAACCGAGGGGGCGCAGCAATGATAGCTACATGTAAAATGTGTCAGCGAATAATAACCACTCAGCCCAATCCCTATACTTGTGTTATATCTAGGATAGCCTTGTGCCTATCCCATGCATAGTTTTAAATAAACTCCTTCATGGTGTTTCCCTCTACCACTGGAAGGCTATTCCATGCATCCACTACCATCTCACTATATTAATACTTTTAAATCTTTTCCCCTCTGATTTAAGACTATGTCCTCTAGTTGTGGTAGTTTTTCTTCTTTTAAATATACTCTCTTCCTTTACTGTGCTGATTCCCTTTATGTATTTAAATGTTTCTATCATATCCCCCCCATTACGTCTTTCCTCCAAGCTATACATGTTAAGATGCTTTAACCTTTCCCTTTTAAGTCTTATCCTTCAACCCATGAACCAGTTTAGTAGCCCTTATCTGAACTCTCTCCAAAGTATCAATATCCTTCTGGAGATACGGTCTCCAGTACTGCGTACAATACTCCAAGTGAGGTCTCACCAGTGCTCTGTATAATGGCATGAGCACTTCCCTCTTTCTACTGCTAATACCTCTCCTATGTAACAAAGCATTCTGCTAATACCTCTCCCTATGTAACAAAGCATTCTGCTAATATCTCTCCCTATGCAACCAAGCATTCTGCTAATACCTCTCCCTATGCAACCAAGCATTCTGCTAGCATTTCCTGCTGCTCTATTACACTGCCTACCTACTTTTAAGTACCTTACCTTGAGATATGGAGGTTAGAACTGTATCAAATATTCTAATCTCTGCCATTGGGTTTTTACGCCCAAGGTGCATAATCTTGCACTTATCCACATTAAATGTCAGTTTCCACAGCTCTGACCAGTTTTTTAATTTACCTAAATCATTTGCCATTTGGCCTATTTTCTCCAAGAACATCAACCCTGCTGCAAATAATTGTATCATCAGCAAAAATACATATCTTACCAACAAGACCTTCTGCAATATCACTAATACAAATATTAAAGAGAATGGGTCCAAGTACAGATCCCTGAGTTACCCCACTGGTAACAAGACCTTGCTTCAAATTTACTCAGCCTCTGCCTAATCCATTCAACAATATTGGAATCAAAAGATTACAATTTATTGTTAAGCCTTCTATATGCGACAGTATCAAAAGTAAGGTGTCTAACTGCACCACCCTAATCTATCATTTTAGTTAGTCAACTAAAAAACAAATATGATTATTTTGGCATGAACTCCCACACGTAAACCCATGCTGCTTCTGATATTGAAATCCATGTGATTTTAGATGTTCACCAAGCCTATCCTTTAACATGGTTTCCATTACTTTCCCCATTACAAATCTAGAAGCTCTCTCATGCAATGGAGCTGCAGGTCTCTCCATCTTCTGGCCTGATGGACTAGCGAGACCCGGGTGTGACATCATTGCCGTCTCCAAGCCTAGCATGCGGTAACATCTGACTGCATAAAGGAATGATGATAATAAAGAGGCTCGCCCCTCAACTCCACTGATCATCATCGTAGTTTCACTGTGAAACCATTTAAAGGGGGGCTCGCCTCAGGCCCAGAGAGAGCAGGCTACAACTCTGCATGAAGGCATGTTATAAATGTACAACCTCCCTGGAGATGTAAGCGATCTTACGCGCACCATTGTATCACTTCCTGCTGTGTAATACGTTATACCATGGTGGGTTACAGTGATGTAAACATGACGCAATTGTAATTCTCAAACTTCTAGGTCTATTCTTACACACACATCAATTATAACACTAAACACCAAGAACTCTAGAGTGGGATTTAGATTTACTATTTGGTGAAAGTTCCTATGTTGGTGTAATGTATTTCTGTACATCACTTACTGTTTGCACAATATGATGGTACTTTATCAAAATCACCAGACTAAAAACAAGTACCCATTCTCAATACAAGTAGAACTTGTTCAACACAAATTATTTGAAGCCAACACTCAAACCATTTAAGTGATGGTGGACCCCCAAACACACCCCTACACACACCAAAACAAGCCAGAAGGCCTGCTTTTCCAACCAAAATCACACATTCACAGGGCTACTGCAAGGGATTCTGGGTAGGCACATCCATATCCAGTCAACAACAATCACCGTTTGCCTCTTAATTCATTTTAAACATGGACTCCTTGGAGCGTATGCATGCTGTACAAGACCATTTTTAAACACAGCTCAGATATCTGGCTTTTGCACATCTGTCCTGAGCCGTGTTTAAAGGCCATCTTGTACAGTGCATACGCTCCACGTGGTCCATATTTAAAATAGATTAAGAGGCAAAGGTGATCATTGTTGACCAGGTTTGTACAGGTCCTACCCAGAATCCCTTGTAGTGGCGGTGGCACTGTAAACGCTTGATTCTGTGGGAAAAGGATGCCGTTCGGCTGGTTTGGTGTGCGTAGATTTGTGTTTGATATAAACAGGAACGAAGAAATACATTTATATACTGGGGGGGGGAAATGTACAATATAAACATTCCATTGTTTAAAATAGAGACTCCAAATGCGACACAGGTAAAGCTCCTGCTTTAAAATAACTCTTTAAAAGAAATCCAGCAGACTGCACACAGAGACTGTGATGTGTAGGGTGCAGTATACCATAGTACTGATGATGATGTTTTATGGGTAAGTGCCAAAACAACAAGTCAAGGACTTTGATTTGCCTTCATCAAATCTGGATAGCAGCCACCCATGTCAAACATGCAAGCAGCATGTCTGTTTAAACAGAACCAAACCCACATCCCTTGACTATGGCGCAACTTCGGGCGCCTGCTGTGGCATGCCAACCAACTTCAGTGGCCCATTACGCAAGAGTCCGCAGACATAACAAGCGCAGGGACATGTGCAGACAACGGACCACCATCAAAACTGAAAATAAATAAAATAAAACTGTGGGAAAGTTGTGTCCCAGGGAAGACAAGAGCCTAAAATTAAAAAGTTTTCACCCTGGTAATTGGCAGCGAACTGTACGCCATTTGCAGATCTCCAGTGTTTGTGCAGTTTGCTTTTAGTATTGTTTGGCAATTACTAACCAGGCTTATCCTAACAGGCAAAGTATCTGCTACAAGGTATTATTATCCAAACACGACCAAGAGGCTTACTGGATTCACTGCTTACACTAAGGAGTTTATTTTAAATGATTACTTTCCCAAACCAATCATCTCGAGCAGTTTCATTAGCAAAGCTGAGATAGTTTGATTTGCACACCATGGAGGGAAACTATTATTTCCTCCTAAAAATAAGGGAATCAATTATTATAAGCACGCTCTCCTATTTGTAGCAGGGAGAACCATGTGATATGGACCGTTTACTCATCCATGTCTACATTATCTATACTCATATGTAATTCACCCCTCCCCTCCCTATTGCCCCCCGTCTCTACAATTAAACCATGCAGGTTCAATACAGTTCAGATTGCCAGATGGAGGTGAACACCAAACAGCAGGGTTTGACAAAACGCTGACGCTAGGGCTCCTACAATCCCTCCAGCTGACAAAACGAAGGCGCCAAGGCTCCTACAATCCCTCCAGCTGACAAAACGCCGACGCTAGGGCTCCTACAATCCCTCCAGCTGACAAAACGCAGGAGCCAGGGCTCCTACAATCCCTCCAGATGACAAAACGCAGGAGCCAGGGCTCCTACAATCCCTCCAGCTGACAAAACACAGGCGCCAGGGCTCCTACAATCCCTCCAGCTGACAAAACGCTGACGCTAGGGCTCCTACAATCCCTCCAGCTGACAAAACACAGGCGCCAGGGCTCCTACAATCCCTCCAGCTGACAAAACGCAGGAGCCAGGGCTCCTACAATCCCTCCAGCTGACAAAACGCAGGAGCCAGGGCTCCTACAATCCCTCCAGCTGACAAAACGCAGGATCCAAGGCTACTACAATCCCTCCAGCTGACAAAACGCAGGCGCCAGGGCTCCTACAATCCCTCCAGCTGACAAAACGCAGGAGCTAGGGCTCTTACAATCCTTACAGCTGACAAAACGCAGGCACCTGGGCTCCTACAATCCCTACAGCTGACAAAACGCAGGAGCCAGGGCTCCTAAAATTCCCAACATATATCCAAGTTCCTTTTCTTTTGCCATGTCCTGCTCTTACTGGATGTGATAACTGTCTGCATAGCCTGATAATCCAACTAGCATCCTTTATTTTGTTTGTGAAACAACATGTGTGTTTATACAGCTGTATATTCAGAGCCGCCCATGTCAAGTCCTTTTCCCATTTGGAAATAATGTGGGTAGTGGTGACATCACATGTGTATTGCCAAATCCTCAAGCACGTGTCTGTAAGATTGCACACATGCACATTAGGCATCCCCAAGCACGTGTCTGCGGGATTGCACACATGCACATTAGGCATCCCCAAGAACGTGTCTGTAAGATTGCACACATGCACATTAGGCATCCCCAAGCACGTGTCTGCGGGATTTCACACATGCACATTAGGCATCCCCAAGCACGTGTCTGTAAGATTGCACACATGCACATTAGGCATCCCCAAGCACGTGTCTGCGGGATTTCACACATGCACATTAGGCATCCCCAAGCACGTGTCTGCGGGATTTCACACATGCACATTAGGCATCCCCAAGCACGTGTCTGCGGGATTTCACACATGCACATTAGGCATCCCCAAGCACGTGTCTGCGGGATTTCACACATGCACATTAGGCATCCTCAATCTATACTTGAGTCCAGTAATTGGCATAATTTTACAAGGTAGGGAGGGGGAATTGGTGCCAAGGAGAAAAATACAAGCTTAAATTTGCAAACAATAAAAATTAAATTTGATTAATGCCTTAGCTAAAGAGATAGTAGCATGAAAAGGTTTTCTCTTTTACCAAGTGCAACACACAGCTTGCAGCACTCCATTTTATTATTGTAAACTAGAGGAATACAAAATTACGCAACCTAGTGTCTGAACTGCAACTCCCATGATGCTCGGTCAGTGAACAGTAGCATGAAAAAAGCGACCTGTGTTTCCATTTCCTGTAAATAACTTGTGCTACTAGCTTACAGTGGAAATCTACGGATCATCCAGGAATGTGGTATTAGTTAGAAAGTGATAATATATTTGTTTACCGATGTTTGCCAAAACCTTCTCCTGTAACCACTTTATAAATACAAAAGGCATATATAGAGATGAAAAGTGCATTAAAGTCATTGCAAACAATGCAGCATATAGTCAATAAACACAGTCTAATGTGCTTACCTATAAACGGGATGGATGCCAAGGAATCTCCGGGGGAACTAGAGCCAGACGCTTTCTTTTGCTCAATCTTCTTTATATTCACTTCTCTGCGCTTGTCATTGGGTAACCAACAGGAAGTGTCAGACGCAGGCTCCTGGTCAGCCACTGCAAAAATGTAGGACTGTTGCCTTAATGGCTGTGGCGTTTGGCGACCAGACGGGAGTTTCTCCCGCAACACTACCGAATCTGCAGAATTGAAGTCTGAACCAGAATCACGGGCATTTGCTTCCGGGCTCTGACCCGTTTGAACGTCTACATTATCGGAGGTAGCTGTGCTATTTGTAACTTGGTTTACAGGCTTAGTGGGGGCCAGAGGTGAAGTAGTAACAGGAGACTTGACATCCAATTGTAATACCGTCGTAGTCTCTGCTGGCGTCTTTTTCTGTAGGTTCACAGGAGTACTTTTATATACATGGCTCACCGCTTTTTGGTCTTTGATGACGCCATCCTCTGAATTGACATTAAGAGGAAAGGGTTTGGGTGCATAGGGAGTAGGGCTTTTCATAGAGTTGGCTTTAGCAATATTAAAATTTGATCTTTCAGGTCCAGCTGATCTAGGAGGTGCCATGCGACACAAGGCGTTTGGAAAGTTCCTTGCCTGTTGAGCAGTTTGTATGTCCGACGGAACTTTTTGCAACGGATGTGTGCTGTTCAATACTCTGGTGCCTACTCGTCTACTATCTGAACTGTACGCAGCCGGTGCCATCGCAAAGTTTGGCGATCGAAGAGACATGTGAAAAGAATGCTGCCTGGATCGCTCACAGATACCTCGCCGGTCATCTTGCTCTGTAAAACCAGTCCATTTATAATTGTGCTTTGCATCTCCATTCGTCTCACGAACATCGGGAATAAAATGTTCGACTGTGTCTCCTTTCCTTGTAAGGTAATCCCATGACTCGGACCGGTGGTTCCGAGAGGCAACAGCAGGTGTCGTCAATGTATCTTGGGAGGCACTCCTGGGCCATTCCTTCATTAAAACAGCATCCTGTAGTCTTTCCTGTGAAACACTCCGTTGACGCATTTGGCCAACATGTGGTATCCGGTCGTGTGAGGTGCTACGTCGTCGGATTTGTACAGAAGGGCGATTTGGCAACACTTGATTATAATCAGTCGTATTTTGAGAAGCTGCACGAAGGCTGTCCAGTCGCTCCTGGATTGTTCTGCAGCCATACATTTGCATACGTTTATTATCAATATATTCTTTGTAGGTTTTATAATTTCTCCAGTCTATGTGTTGGTGGGAGGTCGGTGAAGAATAATGATTTGTAGGAGACGGAGAGTCTTCTCCCGGAGCATTTGTTCGAACGCCAAACATGGCATCACTATGACCTCCATAGCTGGGAGGTTTGCTCATGACGACATTGTTCTCTATTTGGCAAGCAATTGGAACCATTGTCATTAAAGTAGGAGCGGCGGAGAGTGGAGATGTGGTCCTTGATTTAGTTTTGAACGTTGATGGATCGGCCAACGCATACCTTACCTCTTCGGTTCTGTGTGAAGGCCCACCACGATTTGTTCTACTTGATGAAAGATCGACAACCTTCTCAGAAGGCACAATAACAGTCCGTACAGCTTCTTTGCAGACACACACAGCTGTATTTGATTTCACAACATCTGGTGGCGAAGGAGGCACTTGTATTTCGACCCTATAGCTTCTCTCTTGCGGCGTGGCTGTCCGCACTGGCCGTACGGACTGCTGCTTGGCCAGCGGCGCACCTGCAAGAGGAGCCTCAACTGGTTGTGCCATTGCGGACGCTGTGGGTTTTATTCTGGGATAACATATAGGCGGAGGTTCAGGTATATTGTGTGCATTGCCACTGTAGGCTTCATTTCCCTTCAGGTAAGCATCTTGGGAATACGCCTAGCCAGAAGAAAAAGAGGGAGAGAAAAAAATCCCACAATCAATTAGGACACAAGTGAGACGATGCATGCGTTAAATACAATTCAAAGAGTGCTGTTTATCTCAGCCTGCAACAATACACACACACACACACACACACACGTATACATACTGACACACACGGTTATTACATAAACGCAACATGCTATGCAAATGCATACTTCCGGATACTTTCCTAGATCACATATTGTAGAAGCAAATATATCCCTAGCTACATACAAAAGGTGAACGGGGATCACATATAGAAACATGCATATTGAAAAAGGCTCTACCATACAGATATTAAAACAAAAACAGTACATACAAAGTACATACATGTTATAGTTATGTTAAGCCCGTTCTCATCAAATGCTTCCAAATACAAATGTCATTAAAGGATTACTAGACCAAGCAAAATAATAATAATAATAATAAAATATTAAATCAATTGCACACTCGGGTAAACTCCTGTAAAATCCAAACCATATTAATATGAACAACGTCAAAATGGCTCTAATGCTAAATTCCTACAAAATCCACTAGGATCTCCTAACTGTACAAGCTTACCTGGCACTCTGGGGTCCTGCTCCTTAAAAAAATGGTTAAACTAAATTTGGCCCATTTCCCCCATCTCCCTTGCTTATCGAAAGACACTTCAGTAATCATTGCAAAAACATGTACGGAGATTACAGAAAGGAAGAGACTGCAGCTGTTTGAAGGTAAATCATTTCACGAAAGCATGTATGGGTAGAGGGATCCAACAGGAGCGGACTGCAGAGGCTGCTGATGCAGTATATGGAGGAGAGAAAAATGAAAATGCTTTTCCTGGTATTTATATAGTTCAGGTGTGGTATCAGATTACAGTGTTTCCTGCTTCGACCTTAACATGCTCGCTACAGTCAGGACTGGCCTGTTTATGCCTTGCATTCAGAGAGATTATTTAAAAATAAAAAATAAATCAGCCATAAACAGAACAGTGCAATCTACTGAAGGGGAAGGCGAGGCTTTTTAACCCTGGTGCAGTTGGGGGGGGGGGGGGGGGGGGGTACAGAGTACGGTTATAGGGGTGAAGGGAAAAAAAAACATTAAAATAATGAATACATTTTTTTTTTTTTTTTTTTAAAGCAGCCCATGCAAGTAGAGGACAACTAGCCACAGATCCAAACACGGTTATAATACAAATAATATCAAGCATTACATTAGCAGGTCATGGGTGTTAACAAGCCAAGATCTCAGACACATTAAAATATATATATATAGTAAACATTCCATGAAGAGAAATGGCTCCTGTGTATTGCTTACCAGAGCTGGGACATCCTTTGGAAACTGCAGCTGGCAGGAAATAAAGCATAGTAAAAAAAAAAAAAAAGCGTCTTATTGATGTAAAGACTGAATTATGTTGTCATACTGATGCTGGGCACAGAGAGCTAAAAATACATCTACACTGATTCCTTTGGAAGGTACCAAAAGAAGGGAAGGGAAAAAATAGGGCGGTAGAGGAGAATGCGTCTTGTAATTTGCTGGCTGCTCTGAATCACGCACACATGCTTATTCAATTGATTCCTCTTATCTGTGCCTGGGTTTGAACGCATCATTTCTGCAACATGTAGGTAGACCGAGCTGCATGCAACGGTCTCCTTCTTCCACTACAGCAATTACGGTCTCTCCCCCTCCTGAGCCTTTAGCAGCACAGCTTGCAGATGACGACAGGAACCCGTCTATTTTTCATCTCAAATAGTGTGGCTTTCCAATGCAAGCCCTGGCCATAAGAGGGGCTCTCAGCTGCCTTCCCCCCCCCCCCCCCCCTTTTCACAAGCCAGCTACATTTACAGACATGCTCTGGATGGAATGTGATGCAACATCAGCCAGAATCTGTTTGTTTGTTTTCTTATTTCAGATTTAAATAGAAGTCGATTGAAAGTTTGTAGCCAGAAGAATGAATACAATTCTCTATATAAAATGCACAGTTTAATGCATTAAACCACTTGACAGGAAAATAATTAGGTAAATAACAGATTGTCGGCTTTCTTGGTTACGGCAGAGCTGTTGATTGCTCCTGATCACACTTTAAACAGCAGGTTCTCTCAGATTTGGAGATTACTGGCTTTAAAAGCCGCCATGGGAATCTGTTTTATATATTACAGATAGGGGTAAATTATATCTAGCTGTGGATCATTAGATTTTAAATATATTGATAGCTACACATAACCCAAACATACTTCGCTGGGTTCGAGAAAGGAGTACAAGCGTCATGTATCGTAATGGTGTTATGACAATAAATAACCAAAAACAGGGTGCACTATGAGATAACACAATGCCATTACATCAAGAGGCAACAAAGGTGCACCCAAATATGCCTCATCTAGCCGCAGACGTGCTGTCATGGGAGATTCAGATCTGAACGACTATACTAAGGAGCGGAAGCTTTAGCACAAACTGGCAAGGTCAGCCATTATTTTATTGTGAACAAACACTGAATGTTTATTTTGTCACAAAACATTTTATAAATTAAATATACAGCAAAAAAAAAAAAAAAAAAAAAAAATATATATATATATACTTGCCAACCTTCCTGTATTTCCACAGACAGTCCCTAGTTGTTGTTTTTTTTTGCCTTCAGCAGTAATCTATTGCTTTAGCATGGTTAAAATGAAGGTTGCTAGTGAACATGTTTAGGATGTTTTATTGTGTTGTTATTTCTTTAGTATTATGGCCAGCAAATGGACACAGTTACATTGCATGTGTCATTGGGATTATTTTTTTGCATCTGTAATGTTTCGTATGTTTAAAACAGAACAGAGCAGTATACAGACCCCTCCTGACCCTCAGCGTGAAAGGCTGCTTTATGTTAGAGGAACGGAAAAGACTTAAGTAGGGGATGATGGGAAAATGAAAGAAACGCTTCTTTTAAGTGAACATAAAATATAGCAATGTTATATAGGGCACAGGATGCAGGAAACACCCATCCATGCTGGAAAGCCAGTCTGGTCCAAAATGATTTTATAAATATACAGGGCAAATTGAACCCCCCCGGCATTCATCCCCTGCCATTCAGCTGCAAAACCCCAAATTATGTAACAAATGTGATTAGTAGACAACTAAAAATGTGGGGATGTTTCTAGACTGGGGAAATCCCAGGAGCCAGTCTTCAGGCTGGCTCCCAACTCTTAGTGTTCTCTGTAGTAGAAGGTACCCCGTCATTTTGCATGATGTATGCAGACTAATATAAAAGCCTGAGTAACATCGCCTCATGAAATCTCAAAAACCGTGGCAATTGGGATATTTCAGCCAGATGCACACCCTTCATATACCAGCCTTCAATGTCCTGGCAATAGAATGGGATTATTGTTTATGAAGCTTGTTTTGTCAGATCACGAGGATTCCTTTTTCCATCTTATGTACACAGAAGTCTTCTATTAAGAGGCACTGAGCTTAGTTTCTGCACGTTGCACATATTTTATGGGAAATGCATTTATTTCTACTTCAAAACAATTTTCAGTTGTCTTGTAATGTTACATTGAAAATCATTTCATGGCCTCTAAATTCAGGCACATCCAATAAGGAGGGCTCGGAGAGACATACAGGACTGTTGCTGTATTACACTATAGCGTTGACTCAGGTAGCTTCGATCTGGGCTACTTAGACTACGGATAGTACAGTTTTTGTACCAGAGTTTGGGTGGCAAAATGGTAACCTCGTGACTGTGGCTTATTTTGACAGGAATTTAACTATTGCAAAAAATTGCCAAAGTCCGCCCAAAATGGCCCCCGAAATGAAATAAAAATCAGTAAAAAGAAAAACATGCTACATTAATTACATAACAAAGTAAATTAACATAAAATATAAAAAAAGACTACAATATAAAATGGCTTACCGTATATTAATGTAAATATATTATTGGAATATAACTGATTCATTGTATATAAATATTATGTTTAAAATATGTTTAAGCTTACTTCTTCTACACTTTTAAGACCAGATCGGGGCATATTGAGTGGACGAACCAATTATGGTAGGGCTTACCCAATGGGGTTATGGGGCGGGTACAATGAATCAATGGTATGGGGCGGGTACAATGAATCAATGGTATGGGGCGGGTACAATGAATCAATGGTATGGGGCGGGTACAATGAAATCGGAGTTATGGGCCTGGTACAATGAAATCGGAGTTATGGGCCTGGTACAATGAAATCGGAGTTATGGGCCTGGTACAATGAAATCGGAGTTATGGGCCTGGTACAATGAAATCGGAGTTATGGGCCTGGTACAATGAAATCGGAGTTATGGGCCTGGTACAATGAAATCGGAGTTATGGGCCTGGTACAATGAAATCGGAGTTATGGGCCTGGTACAATGAAATCGGAGTTATGGGCCTGGTACAATGAAATCGGAGTTATGGGCCTGGTACAATGAATCAAAGTTATGGGCCTGGTACAATGAATCAAAGTTATGGGGCGGGTACAATGAATTAATGCTATATGATTGTTATATAAATGTTTCCATGGCAAGATTTTATTCTCAGTCCGGCCCATCTGGCTGGGTGGCAACCCTTATTGTGGGTATACATAAAAGCCACTCAATGTCAAATAAATGGTTTATATTGGCATGAAGGTAACCTCTAGAAAGCTTTAAATCTAAATATAGTCACAAGAAAAATTGATAAACAATATTTTGATTGTATCCAGATCCTTTTTTTCCCTCTGCCTCTTTCAAATCTATCCCCTGCAAACAGCTTACAGACTGCCTTAACACCCAACCATGGGCACAACTGTTCAGCCACAAATTGTGAAGGAAGCCAGTGTTTGTTGTATATCAGACCCGCACTAAACTAGCTATCAGTGCGTATTTCACAGTCTATCGTGCGCAATATGTGGAGCATTAGCATTTGTAAAATAGTAAACAACTTCCCTGCTGCTACACGCCCTACCGTCTGATGATCACAACTCAACCCCTCATTAAACAAAAAGCCTACGTATAATGTCTGCGTGAGGTCAGTGCCAGGAGGAAAGTCTATTTAAATAGGTTGACAATAAAGACGTCTGCAGTCATTTCCTGTGAAAGGTAACCAAATCGGAGATCTGTCTGAGAATCATCACAATGCTGGCAGATAACTTGGTCAGTCACTCATAGGGGCAAAGTTCACCAGATAAGATTTCTGCAATCTTCGAGCAGGAAGCAGTGGAGCATGAATCTATGGGCAGGTTTAAGGGCAGGGTTGCATCGTGAATGTATTATGCAGGTATCCATGACAACATGGACCGATGTTATTCCTGGGCTGGAAGGGAAAGACATTTCTTGCAACTTTCACTGTTTCATAACAAAGAAAGTCTATATTATACATACGTGAACACAAATGTATAAAATGAGACTGTACAACCTAAACAGATGCAAGTATTCAAGAGAACGAATGCCATGAGAGACTTTCATGTGCATTGAGGATGTATGGGGATAAAATGTAATTTTCTCCCATACCAGAAATCTATTTATTGAAAACATAAAACCTGATCTGGTCGCCGATGGTCAATCATTATGATGCCGTAATCTGCACACCAGTGAATAAGTCTGATGGAGGGGAAAAAAATCTGTACAAATAACATTCATGTTAAAGTGTCTTGACCTGGTTAGAAATAAATAGTATTAGGTGGCGTGATTTTAGTATAAGGGGTCAGAAATGATGTCACAGCGCTAACAAGGACAGTCCTGAAACCACTGCGGTTGGGCATTTGTTAAGGACATTGTTTGTGCTGTCAGCGAGATGAAGCAACTATGCTTTCAAACACATGACAGATTATTAAAGGGACCCTGTCGCCTAAACATTATGCAGCTGTAGAGAATAAGAGAAAATAAAGGTGCAAACATGCAAGCAAAAGTACAAATAAAACGTTTTAAATCCGTCTGTGACGTCTTCGGTTAATGACATCACCTTGTGCCTCGATATGCAAATTACACATTTCCCATTAAAAGTAGTTCACAAGGTTTTGTAGTCACAAGTTGGTATCAGGTCATCATTGGGGAAATTTTACGTAGATTTCTCTTCGTTCATTCAATACCGCCAATACCTATAGACCTCATTTGTAATTCAAACTACAAACCTACGGCCCTCCAGCTGCTGATGAACTACATCTCCCATAATGCTCTTTCGGCTAACAGAGGAAACGTAGTCCTCCAAGATCTGGAGGGGTGCAGATTCTGCACCCATGCTTTAAACAAACCTCCAAACTGAAATGGAGCTGGAAAATGTTCAGCTCCTGAAAAATGCAGGATTCGGTTTAATGCCACAAGGTGTGGATTTTCAGAGGAAATGGTTAACAGTCACCAAAACAGTCAAAACAGTTAACAGTCAAAAAAAAAAAAAGCAATGGGTACAAGGTAACTTTAAAGCATGATGCCTGTGTAGATAAGCATCACAGCAGGGCAGTTACACTGGACAGTGTTTATTGTGCTCACGTGAAGCAGGAGAGACGTCTGTTAAAAGCACAAACCGCAAGTGATTAATAATAAATAGAATGAGCCATTTCCCATTGAACTTCTCTGTCTGGAAAAACAATCGGTAAACTTCATGAAAGCAAGTGGTCAGACAATGGTACATAAAGGCCTCTGCGTTCTGCTTTGTTATTCTAGCCACATGCTCTTTATCAACTGCCCACACAGGTTCTTCCCAAATATCGGCTGACCCGCCAATCATCTCGAGTGAGGCCTGCACTGGTCAAGAAGTTGGGTAAAGACGATGATCAAGATCTTATTTCCGACATGAATCCCTTATGGTCGCAATCTATGTATCTTTACAACATCCTGTGGACCATTGGTGTTGATAAACCCATCAATTTGGGGGTCACAGGCTCAGCATATCAAACCTCAAGTTCTACAGGTGACAAGTTGAGTAAGGCCCACAGTAACACGTCCACGGTGCGTTATTGGATCTATTTATGACATTCAGTTATCCAGGATTTGACAAATATTTACAGACTTGGGGAATCTCCCTAGGTAATTTCAGGAGCCAATGAAAAGAGATTTCAACATCGGTGTTCTAACAATAATCAAACTCGTTAGGAGACCGCAGAAGGGCGTTTAGGAATCATGGTGATAGTCTCCTGGGATTTGTAAAATTCTTCATTTATCCGTTCTGCTCACTGGCTTATCAAGTTTCCATTAACTTAAAACTCAAGTCGTCTTGTGTAACACTAGAGCCCTGAATGGTGCAGCCTGGATCGGACCAGGCCTGTCTCCACAGACATCGACTATTGCTTACAGGTGGGCCACTTGCACTATCATAGCCTTTGCTCAAGGGGCAGCAGTAATTACCTAAAAACCAAGTACAAAAATGTAAAGTAGGCAGCACGAAGATGGAGGGGGTAACATGGGGGATGGAGGAAGGAGAGTGGGGTCCTCCAGTACATGCATCTAGTTCCCTTCTTGCATAAATATTTGCACAGGCAGGTAGGTGCAGAGATGGTGGAGGGTGTGTGAGTACAGAGATAAAGGAAGAGGAGTGCAGGTGTGGAGATATAAAGAGAAAAATGGTTTAAGCAATTGGGCATGGAGGGGTGCAGAGATGAAGTCATAGCATGTTCTGATATAGTAGAGGTTTGTCCAAATGCAACAACTTAGTATGGTATGTAGGAATTGAAGGGGTTTTAACATACCAGCAAATCTCTAGTATTCTTCATCTATACAGACTATACCCTTTGTAGACCTGTACACAACGGTCACCTACCCCAACTATTCCCTACAACACCCACCCAGAGCTAAGCTATGCAACAACATAATCCATGGCAGAGTACAATGGGAAGCATGAAGGCACTCACACATGGAGGAAGCAACACAACTTTTTCTTTTCCATAGCAGAAGAATTGTTTCCCATCACAGTTCATTTTCATAGAAAGAAGCTCAAAGCAAAGCTTAAGTTAATTATAGGATGCAGTATGTGATCATATCAGTGCGTTACTATTTTTATTATGGCGAAGGAGAGGATAGGATAGGAGAGAGGATAAGTACATGTAGTGAAACAGACGTAATAGCGTCAGGATGAATATCATAATATCATACTCTGAATGCGCAGCCAGACACAAGTCCCCATTAAGGCTTTTTAATTATGATTCATTTGTCAGTTAAAAAGACAACAGTTGGCAAAACGTAAAGTTATGTTTAAATGAATGATTGCATCAAGTGTAGGCATTTTACCGTAAATAGAACTGCTTTAATGAAGCCTCCAAATATACCTTATTGAGCCCACTTTCAGGGGGCAGACATGTTGTTTAGAACCTTAAGTCAGATGAAGGAAGATCTGACCCAGGATGTCTACTGTGCACGAGCTATACAAGCAAAGAGGGCTTAATATGGTATTTTATTTGGACTCTTTATTAAAGCATTTCTGTTTGAAATGTCTACATCTGATGTAATCTATTCAGTTAGACAAAACATTTTGCAGAGAGTTGTCCTTTAAGCCAGGGCTCGACAAATACCAGGCGCCAGGTCGCCATGGCGACTAGATTCTGGCTCCTGGCGACTGGAATACTCTTTGAGCAGTGTAAACTGCAATGTCCGGGTCCCACACTCTGCTATCCCTTACCTACCGATCAGATAAGGAGCAGAGTGTGGGAGAAGCAGCACAGAACAGCCTGCCGATTAGCTCCTCCCCCGCCTGCCGATTAGCTCCTCCCCCCAGCTTCCTGTTCCTCACCGGGCAGTAGCTGTAGCAGTGAATTGGCCAAAGCATAATTAAACTCACCCACGAGTCAAGGTACATTCTCAATAGGGTGATACTTAACATCACCTACAAAGCAGTCTCGATTCCCTATTGAGAGTGTGTCTTGATGTGGCGGGTGAGCTTAATTATTCTTTGGTCAATTCCTATAACAAAAACCTCGCATTTATATTAGGTTTATACAATTGTTCCCAACTTTATTAGGGTGAGACGCACAGATTGCTCACAGCACACAGACCTCCTCCAATGCGCAGCACACAGTCATCCTCTGGCTGCCTGTGATTAGGATACAGGTGTTTGAGGTCTGATAAGGTGAATCTCGAAGACGAGGAGTCTTATTCAGTGAATTTGGGGTAGAAATAAAACTTGTATTATATTCAAGAAGATATTTTAGGTAAATCTTGCATTGTTTGTTCTGCTGTCCCTCACAGCTTTTGTCTCTGAATAACTCTGTTAAAATAGACCCAATTCATTCCAAAGAAATACAATAAAGTATGGTGTAAAAAACAATAGAAAGGTCATAACTGTTTTCAAGAATATACAAACCAAAAACACAAATGGAAACATAAGTCACAAAACTTAACAACTTGAGACCAGTAAGAAGAAACACAACCCCAATAGACCCCCCCCCCCCCCAGATTTTCACCGCTTTTGGCTCTTGGGCCACGATGGCAGTATGTCTTCCACGACTTGACAAATTCAAAGAACTTGGTAGCCATGTCCCCTAAAATCCCTACTGTTGGCTAGTAACTTTTTTGACCATTTTACATAGGACACTGCAAAATCACTGTATCTCTGGCTCCTAAAAATAACTGGGCTGAATAGGTCTGTTTGACACCTAAAGTCAGTTCTACTATAAAAGTGTTTTGATATTTCTTGTTGTTCTCATCACATTACTGTTACACCAATGTTACACAATATTCTCAAATAACATTTCCATATGTTTATTCTTTGCTATTTATAGTGTTTCTGTGCAGCTACGGTGCAAAAACATTACTGTGTGAAGATATATGCCTCTAACTCCTCTTCTTGCAGACTCCTCAGCTCCATGCAGCTTTTGGGAAAGCTCTTTAAGTACAAATGAATAATCCATGGTTGAATCAATTACACAGTGCCTTTTATTACGCTGCTGCTGGTGTTCCTTAAGGACTGGGAAACACTAATGTACACAAATTGCTATGGGGCCCTGTGTACATCAAAATTGTATTTATTTTTTCACAAATTTTTTTTTTTTAAAGGTCATATCGCAAATGCGCTTTACTGTGACGCTATGTTGTTTTTTGTTTACATTTCTAGAGGCCTTTAGAGGGTCAGATTTCATCTCTGCTCTGTGTAAGCAACAGCCATGGCATTTGCATGTGCGCTATAAATAGACCATATTTAAGGATTAGGGAAGAGTTGATGTTTTAATTCACATTAAAGGCTTTTCATGAGGTCTGTGGGGATTTTCAACTTAGCTGTTTGTCTTATAATTAAATCTTTACCTATGACAGTAAGAGATTGCCGCTTCTCTGCTAATGATAGTCCAGTCCCGCTGGAACATGAAATGGACTGGTAGATCACAGGCCTGCTTTACAGATAGTAACTCTTGCTTCTATTGTAAAGTAGCAGTGCATTCTATAAATACCATTTAATAAGTATCGGGTGATGTTAAGGAAAGAAAAATAAAACACATCTGTCCTTGTATTTATAGCCTGAAATTTCCTCTATCACACGCAGTCGAAATAATACAAGGATTAGTGAGCTTCTGTGTTGCTGTGGAAACAGAGCTGACACTCTTCCAAAAAGCCTCACTGAAAAGTTATTGGGAACCTTACCTACCCCCATTGTTAGCAGCAGCACAGACAGGGAATAAATCACAAGTTTAAAAAGGAAATACAAATTGAAAAGGAAATTAAAATGGAAAAAAAATAAATAACAAAATAAACATTAAAAAGAAATAAAACCTCCGCTATTATAAACATTTCACCATGCATAGCTATAAAACAACGCTCACACGAGGGAGCAGACACTTCTCCCCAGTTGAAAATGGCAATAAGCGGGCACTGATCCCTGTCTGTGATTTGCTCTATCGCCTCAGTCACGATAATGGTGACTTCTTCAGGTCACAGTGAGGTGTTTAGCTAGAAGGTCACATACAATGCTAGTACTACCCCAGGTAAACCAAGAACTATAACTTGACCCGACAACCTGCACCACGAACTTACACTATGCAAAGAGGCAGGAATAGATATTTATAATAAGCTTTGGACTTCACGTCCAGTGACAGCGTCTCTTAAAGATGACATCACAGGACCAGGCAACTTATGTACACAGTTAAATAGACACAACCAGATAATGTTTCCAGTTCTCCACTCCAGGCTTCAGTTCTTGTTAAACAGCTTCAAAAACATACTATCTTATGTGCTAGTGCTTAATTAAACCTGGTCCTTCTTACAAGGAACCTTCACATCAATAGAACCTGTTAATCTATCGGTGCCAATCTACCCAACGACTTGTTTAAAATATGCGATTATAAAAGATCCATGATAAAGATAAATAAAAACAAGCAGCCGTGTTGCTTTCCCTTGGTGCAGTGATGAGAACAGCGGGCGTGCTAAATGTTAGCCAAAGGAAAGGCTTTTCATTAACGGTACATATAACATTGGTTCGTTGTGTAACAGAATAATAGTCAAAATAAATTATACACATTGACTTGACCTACTCTCCTAGATGGCAATGTTCCTTTATTAAATGTCTTCAGCTCCACTGAACTCCCCTCCATTATTAATTAGATTTCAAAGCATCCTGTTCATTCTGCACTCGGCTATATTAAATTAAAACAAGGGACTCAAGTGACAAGGCTGCAGCAGCCAGTCACAATCAGAACATGACACTGGGTTCAGGATTCCATCCTGTCACCTCTAGAAAGGACAGCAGCCAATCACAATCAGAAGATGACACTACATACATACAAAGTGGGTTCAGGATTCCATCCCGTCACCTCTAGAAAGGACGGCAGCCAATCAAAACTCCGGAATACCTCTAAAAGAATTCCACTATGTCCTAATTTGGTCTGTGACTCCCAAAGCCTACAAAATACCCATCAAGCCCTGCTTAATGTACAAGAAAGCGGTTTCAGACACGACCTAACACAGATAAAATATGCAAAAATAATAATGTTACTTAGTGGGTACAAATGGACAGCTTAATATACCACATTACCCGTAGGACAGACCAGTCTACAACAAAAGTTAAATTATCCAAAAAAATAAAACTATAAATACTCCATAGCACAGATGAGTGCAACAAGTTGGTATGGTGTCTATCAGGGGTTGGATCAACAATGCACACGGTGGATATTAACTGGGTCCCATGACGGACAATTTAATGATGCTCTCTAGGCCTTCATACATCATGATGTCCTTGTCCGGACACTTTGTCTACCCCAGCGATCTATGTCTCATTATATTTCAAAGGATGCTTTGCCATGTGACCTCCGGGTTCACACTGGGAATTGTTCACGGTTTTATTCACAAACATGTGCACTAGACAGATTTGGCAGTTTCCGGTGAAAGCAATGCCACGCTGCTGAAGTTTACGCTTCCATAAAGCCCACACTGAAGTTGGATTGAACTGGGGAAATCTATCATCTTATTAGCATACGTTCATACCAGAGCATCCTAAGCTCTTGCCAAGTTGAAGATCCACAACTCCCTAGTTATCAAGTCATCTGAAGATCCCTTGGGATGTTTTTAGAGAAATTCATATGTTAACATGATACTAGATCTCCACTGCACTTCCTAGAGTACGTTCTGAAACAGCATATATGTCATAGTGGGTGTAAACAATCTAGAATTATACCAAAACAATAAACAATCTTCCTGCACCCCTCAAGACCGAGCCATACAATATCCAAGAGACCAGGAAGGAATTAAATCCACACATCCCACACAAATAAGAACCACACACACCTAAATATGTCATTAACTTACCAGTTGGAGAATGTCTTCATCCTTCGGCATGATACTCAGTTCTAACGTGGAATCACTGAAAAAAAAGATTAGCAGTATTTATTAAAGTGACACCCAATACTCTAGATTACTATGTCAACCTAAAACACAATTAATGTCCATTAATCGTTTACAGGGATCACAGGTATGACCAACGTTTGGATTAAATCTGCTACAGTTAATTTTAGGATCCTGGTATCAAAAGTTCAAAAAAGATTAGATATTTAAATTGCATAACTTCAGGGGGTATTTATAACCTTACTTAGTGTACACAAGACACATATGCCACGCTGGTAGCACTCCTTGCGTGTATTTCCGACGCTCTTAATGGTTAAATGGCGCAAGGAGCGCGAGTAGCACTAAAAGAGGTCTGAGCGTGCCACACAGACCTGATATGCTGCTCGTCGCTCCCCAAGGAAGCCACGCTTCAACTACCGCGGAATCTGGACCCACCAAAAAGCAGCTGGTGACCCACAGTTTGGGAAACGCTGCTCTAGAAAATAACAAGTAACTTCACTCAGTCTCCATTAGGAAGACAAACCTGAGTTGGCTAAGTGAGCCATAGGGGCGATGATCCTCGGTTTTCAATAATAATCAAGCGTTTAATCAGCTTATGTAGCATGGACAGATATTTATATTCGATTTCAAAACTGTAATGGCCAATGATTGTGTAGAGTAAAGCTGTGAATATTGAACAGGGACTTCCAGTCAGAACATTAACCAAACCAGCTATTTCATCCTTACAAGGTCAGAAAAAATAGTACCATTAAATTAATAGTAACATCCACAAGAAAGAAAATATTTATTATGCTTGCGAGCAGGGCTCATGTATCAGTCTGTTCTTATTCGTCTAACTTAGTATATACTCCCCCTCTCTATACCGTACCTAGAGCTACAGAAATTGATGGCGCTATATAAATAAATGTTCGTGTAAAGCATTGTACTATTGTAAACTTAACAAAATGCTTCTAGAAAATGTTATTGGTTAGCCAGGGTAAACTACATACATACCTGTTCTGTATTAGAGCAATTACTTGGGAGTAGGTTTTCCCAATCACACTTTCACCATTCACCTTAATGATTCTATCCCCTAGAAAGAAAACAGAGCAGTATTAATGCATCAATACAAAAAAAGGGGGCTTGTAATTCCAAGGGGGTGGGGGGTTTACTTTCTAAACAGTGGATTTTGGTGTTAATTAATATTTTGCACCAGTCATTGGGCACAAATGGTGATGTAGTACAGGCTGGACTTGATACAGCAAGTCTGCTAACACAATCACACAATAAACAGGCACATGTTGTAACCAGACACATACATTAGTATAGGTAAACATTGACTTATTGTTTGTACATTACCTGTACATAGCCCAGCTTCATAGGCCGGACCTCCCTCCTTCACTTGTTTAACAAATATGGTATCCATGGGCTCCAATCTGTTCCTTTGCCTACCTGCAGGGATAACATACAGAATAGGAAAGATTTAGAATTAAAAAATGAAAATAATTTCTCAAACATAAATATTAATTTTAAAGGGATTACTGTAGCAAAACATTTTTACCAGTTATCAGTGAGTTTGTTGAGGAATGTAAAATGTTACAATTTGTTTTTGTTTCTATTTTAAATGGCTTCTAGAGACTTTGGAGTGTAAAGTTTAAAACTGTTAAAGTAAAAAAAAAAATTCTTAAAAAGTGCAATTATGATAACAATGTGTGTCTATATTTGTGTATAATGTGTTTCCCACCAGGAAAAAAAAGTACCAGTTGTGGCAAAATCAAAATGTATTCTAACTATTGTTAAAAATGTTGATGTATTGTAAAAAATAAAAAAATACAAATCTGTTTGTTACGCTATAATATTCCACCATACTATAATGGCATTGACTTACTATGTGGTCAAAGAGACTAGACATGTATAGAACCCATTCAGACACACAAGACTGTCAGAGAAGCATACAGTTTGGAAGCAGAATAAGACTACTAGACACATCGAGCAGGACTATTTTACTCTTTATTTCTCAGAGTCCATCGTGAGATCAGCTGCATAATGGAAGACCTTCATAGAGATTTACATTTATCCGACAGAGAACACGAAGGAGCAGGGCCATATGGACGATGAAAAGATTAAACTCCTCATCAGGAATGACTGCAACATCCCACTTACAGACTCAAATCTAGCTACATCATTGCCCGTCCCCACTTACAGACTCAAAGCTAGCTACATCACTGCACGTCCCCACTTACACTCAAATGTAGCTACATCACTGCATGTCCCCACTTAGACTCAAATCTAGCTAGATCACTGCATATCTCACTTAGACTCAAATCTAGCTAGATCACTGCACGTGCCACTTACAGACTCAAATCTAGCTAGATCACTGCACGTCACCTCTTACAGACTCAAATCTAGCTACATCACTGCACGTCACCTCTTACAGACTCAAATCTAGCTACATCACTGCACGTCCCCACTTACAGACGCAAATCTAGCTAGATCACTGCACATCCCATGTAAAGAATCAAATCTAGCTACATCACTGCACGTCCCACTTAGACTCAAATCCAGCTACATCACTGCCCGTCCCCAATTACAGAATCAAATTGAAAATTATCTATACATTGTGTTGGCAAAACTGCAAGCAAATGCCTAAATTAAGAGAAAAATGTCTTTAAATGTCTGTGTAGTCTCCTGTTCATTTCTATATCAAGCCACAGGTGATGTCATGACCTGGTTTTCAATGGGAAATGTAATTTGCATGTCAAGCCACAGGTGATGTCATAAACAGGAGACGTCACATGCCCATTTAAAACACGTTTCTCCTAATTAAGACATTTGCTTACATTGTGCCAACACAATGTATAGATCATTTTCAATAAATTTTTTTTTATTCTCTACATTCACAGTATGGACTCTACATGTACTGGAAATATTACTTGGGGGCAATTAACAGATTAAAATGGGTGACTTGCTTAACCTTTCACCATGTAAACTGTTCCCCATTACACTGGTTTATTTGCATGTGGTGCTGTATGGCCACATCACATCATTTAAAGGGACACTAGTAGAATTGTTCGTATTTTCTATTTGACTATAATACTAGTGAACTCTGCTTGTGACACATATCACGGCACCACAAATACCTATGGACTTTAAGAGTCTAACAGACACAAAGATATCTGTAAGAGCCTGAGCAATCTTACGAGAAAGAGATCCCTGGCTCCTGAAATTTGGCAAGCCCTGATATGTACACATATAGAAGATGTCTTCCAGCAAACTTAAAATCTAAAAAAATCTTTATTAATAAGAGACATGACCTCTAGTCAATATAAAATATTCATGTATCCTATGAATTCCAATTGCCTCTCGCACAATAAAGACTGGTAATAGATCATTTAAAAAACTAGCTTTGCTTCACACGTTTTCTGGCAAGGAAAACAATAGCTACTTGCAAATGCTGGACAATAGGCTTGCCGGTCTGCCCCCTTGGGTCACAAAATATTACAGGTGAGCCTTAAAGAAAAGCACTATTCTGCTTCCAAAATAATTATTTTAGTTAAACTGCTGCATCAAATGTTTTTATTATAAGGGCTAAATTACCAATGAGTAATAGGCAATTATTTAAGAAATAATGCAGTGCGGAGAGTTGGTCTTCATACAACTCCATGTTCTCATCTGAGGAGCCAGTTCCAATGTCATTCTAGAAGGTACGTTCGTATGCCTGGCTAGGCAAATGTTAGCTAATCAGGATCCAATTTCAATAGCTTTCTCAGCCATGAAGAATGATCCCAATTCCGAAAAATACACAAGGTTGCAAAAGCGGTTACATAGTTGGATAAGTTACAAAGTACAAGTAGATTATTTGGCCTGTACGATTGTTTGCTAATTGCTGGAAGCCGTTACGATCTTCCAAGTTCATTAGACATCCGCTTTGAAGGAACACCTGTCTTAATTAAATTGTAAAGCCAATTATTAGGATGTTTTTGTCAAGATGCAGTAAAGACCCAGAGTACCCGTATCTATATAATGACAGGGGTAAGGCTGAGCACCGGTCCTTCTGGGGCATCAGTTCATTCTACCAGCATGAAAGCCTGTTGGATAGGCTAAGGTTTTAGACAAACACGCTACATTCCTGAGGAGGAATAGATCCAACAAATTGGGATTTTTTTTTCCTCTTGTATTCAATGACAGACTTTTTATTTTTTTTTTCATAAAGAAACATTTAACGCAAAAAAAAAAAAATATTTTACATTAAAAGCACCTGTTTTGTGTAGACCAACTGGAGGCCTGGAATCAGATGTGGAGCCTACAGGTTTTTGTGCAGACTTTATCCTATTTGAAATGCCTATGTGTTTTATAGCAGGATGCCCAAGGTGCGGCCTGTGGGCCCAAAGCATCCTGTTGGGAAGTTGCAGTCCACTTGATTTAACTACCCATGTTTTATTTAGCCTTATAAATGAGTAAGTTTGCTTGAATAACGTCGGTTTAGACTGCTTTGTATTACTGGTACATAACCAAACCATTTTCTATGGCCACTAAGCTTTTTTCCATCAATAAAAGTTAAATAAATACAGTTTTATGTAGCCCATTACACACAATCATTTCTGACCATGCGGCCCACTTCAGATAAAATTTGGACGCCCCTGTTCTATTGCATTACCTAAGATTCAGCCCCCAATCTAAGAACCTGAATAAAACTGCATTTTGCTTAAAGTTACTTCACATATACACAACAGGGCTGATTTCCTTGAACTACAAGCTTATAAAAAAAAAATCTTATAGCAAATGAAAAAGGCGCCTAGGTTTACTTCACGGACTGAAAAGAGCTTAGCCATTGCTGTGAAACTGCATTGCATAACCTTCATGTACCACTAGATGGCGTCCTCTCCCATACAATAACATTTCAGAAATTTACAGCCATTAAAAAAATAAAAAAAAAAAAGACTGAATACTATAAAAAAAAAAAATAAAAAAAATTAGATCATCAAATAAGACCGTATTATGGTCTGACCCAGGACAGAACATATACCTGTAGGATGCCAACTGACCACCACAATCTTTTGCAGTGGTCTCAGGCTGCAATTAAAGTACTGACATCTTGCGGACAACATATGCCTAGAACTCATTATATAGGATAATCTAGTTAGGGGGCAGAGACTATATAGCCGTGAATTCAGTTATCTCCTAATTACTGTCATTCACACATACTCCATATTCCATCACACTGTTCAAAACATGAAGCCCTAAACCTTCTCCCAATAGAGAAGGACCATGAAGCAGCAGGTTACTGGCATGTGATAACATGAGGTGGGTGCGATTACATACATGTGAAGCAATTTTAATATGAGACATTATTTTAAAGTTTTTTTTTTTTTTTTTATAAGAGATATATTGTGTTGGCTCCATAGAATAGATATATTTAAGATACACGGAAGAATTTTCGTGGAAGAGGGTGAACCCATTTCACCGCCAGGTGGGAATTCCCATAATCCTTTGCACTTTTTGTCTTTGACTGGGGAAAATTGGCAGTGATAAAGTTATTTGAATTCTGGGAAAGGTTTAAATTTGGATGTGTCCTCCAGATTTGATATTTAGCTATGTAGATAAAAATGGGAACAAACAGAACTATAGAAACTCCAAACTGAATACAAAAAATGTAATAAACTCACGGAAGTTCAAATCCATTGCCTCCGCTCTCTAACCAAATATTTAAACCAAACAGTGCTTGATGGGATGATTAAAGGTTATTGTGAGCAGTGAAAATCATTACTCATGACTGATAAAGGGCAAAATCCTAGACATGGTCTAAGAATAAACTGTGTAGGTGAATCACACAATGTAAGATTTTTTTAGTCTGGTCTTCACAGCTTAAAGGAGCAGTTACACCCAAGCGTATTTTCTGTATGTTGCACATGGATTAATATATGTGGAATACACTTAATTTTAAAACAATTGACATCCAATAGGGAGGGCTTGAGAAGATAGGCCGGGCTGTGGTCTGACAACAGAAAAAGAAAAAAAATCAGTTACACTTTTTTTTGGAGTAATATCAAGAGTTGAGATAATAATAAAAAAAAAAAAAAAAAACAATAAAAGACAGGTTGGTTTGTTTGTTTTGCTTTACTGTACCGCAGGTATAGACAACCTACGACCCTCCAGATGTTGCAGGAACACATTTCACATACTCTCCTGCCAGCCTCTTAGCTCCAAGAGCATTATGGGTTCCCTACCCCTGTTTTACATATACTTATCTAAAAATATATCAAAGATCCAAACTGATCAGGATTAATATTGTATTTAAAGGACAGCTGTAGGTAAAACATAATACATATTTAATTTGAAAGATTACATCAAGTGTAGACGGTGTGTATGGAGATACTTTAATGAAAGAATACAAATAAAGCACCTTACTGAGCACTCATTGCTTCATATAGCTCTAACAGGGGGCAGACATATTGTATAGAATGTTGGGTCAGGTTTGAATTGACCTTCATGCAATTGAATGAAGATCTGCCCATGATTCTAAACAATATGTCTGCCCCCTGTTTGAGGTATGTGAAGGAAAGAGAGCTCAATAAAGTACATTATTTGTACTCTTTAATTCAAGCATTTTTTTTAATGTAAAATACCTGCACTTCATCCGTTCTTTCAATTATACACAAGTTAATTTGTTGCTTCAGTTGTCCTTTAAATATAACAAAAGTGATGTGCTATATTCTCGTAGACTGATGTTTCAGGAAGTAGGAAAATAGACGTGAATCGCAGTGTATTATACAGAGCGGCGACTGCGCTATTTAATACATTCTGACACTTTAGTGACCCTCCACCAAACTGGGTTGAAAAGCGCATGATTCTTTACCCATGAGTTACCACTCTGCACCAAGCGCTGGAGCAACCAAGAAGTGTGGAACAACAACAGGGGCGGCACAAACTGCCAGCATTAGTCCGATGGGTTCTTTCGATAAAATAAGTAGAGAACAATTCACCACCTGAGTTTGACTTTGTCTCAAAAATAGCCTTGCTCATTTTGCCTCCCAATATTTGGGGAAGATCCACCTGTTTTTTTCTAAGTTAACTCAGGCACCAAATTTCACTTCGTCTCATAACGAAAGTCGACCTCCAATGTGGAATTTTAGTGAATAGACCCAAGAGTCTGCTTTAAGGCCTTGATAATATATATATATATAAACTCCTCTGTGCTTTATTAACTCATCCACTCTACAGTTGCATTTAAACCCCTTAACACCGATTTTGGGGAAAAAGCACCAAAACATCGATTTTATGTTCCTAAGTGATCGGGAGCCAGAGGCAGAGACAGGATCAGACCCTGTGGATCCTTGCGGATAGCTCGCAGGTGGCAAAGCAGGCGTGGTGGTTCTGGTAAATGTAAGGCTTTTATTTTAAACGTCTGCTACATTTACTTGACTGTTGCCTGTCAAAGTGGCCTCATCTGACCAAAGGAAACCTGCAACAGTCACCTATGGCTGGATCCACAGAACAGCTCTCAACGGCGGGCCACGAAGAGCTACAGAGATATTTATGACAGCATAAAACGGCCAACGGGTGAGAAGGGTTTAGGTTGATCCTAAAAAATTATTTTTTAAATGACATGATCTTCCCACAATGCTTAGTGTGCGTTACTGGATGCACAAGCCACTGTTTCAGGGCAGAAGGTTACTTTATCATCCTTCTCGCTTCCATGATGGTAGATCTAGACAGCCATGTTGCAGGAGGCGGCAGTGGTAAGAAGACCTCGTAACCTACATTTTTGCTATGATTTTGCAGCAAACATGCAGATTAAGGACATATACCAACCTGGATCTGAGCACATCAGCCACAGGTTTTGCAGATGACAGATTTATTGTATCAGTCACTATAACAATGGTGTTGCAGTCAGTACATTTTGTAACATAGCGGCAGTAAGAATAATTTGAATTGTTAGCAACTTGGATAGCCACGCCCTCACAAACCATTAAACTTAAATGGTGGAGGTCCCTAAAGCGACTTGATAAAAAAAAAAAATGTAATAATAAATAAGGCTGTTGAGTCAACACAAAATGGATAAGCTCTGCTGTACAAGACAATAACTTGTCTTGATGAAGCTCTGGTTTAAAAAAAAAAAAAAAGCTAAAGTATCCATTTTGAGAATTTCATCTTAACGAGAGAAAAAAAAGTGCTATTAAGAAAATAATTTTCAATGTGCACCCACAGACGCGCACACACACACAGATTTTTTTTATACTCTATCTTTATTAGGTTATGAACTTATCTTCTAACTATTACATTGTGTCAGTGTGTTATTTATTAAAATTGTTTAACTGATTATTAGAATATATCAGATTTACCAAGTATATGAAATCCGATATACAACTTAATATTAATAAAAGGAAAAAAATTACGCACACACAGAGACGCACACACACTTAAGGCGCTACTCAAACTGTTGGGAATTGAGACAGTAATTTCAAACTTAATGCCAAAGAAGCCAGGTGTGTGTGTGTGTGTGTGTGTGTGTGTGTGTGTGTGTGTGTGTTGGGGGGTGCGGGGAGTGGGGCTTGCTATGCAGTCCATTTAACTGCATTGGAGAATTTTTCCTAAGGCTACTTTGGCCTTAAGTTTGAAATTCCTGCCTCAATTCCCTGCTATTCTCTCTTTATTGAGTAGACCTTATTGCTTAGATTTGCCAAAGGGCCTTCCTTCAGAAAGGATTAAGCCTCACCCAACATGCTTAAACAGGACATTCTCTGAATCCTCACTTTCCCATGGCTCCATTAGACCTCGCACTAGAGAGGTTATGTGTCCATCTGCTGAGCTATGCACAGTATCCAGGTACATGAAAGCTTTCTAAAGACCTGTTCCATTGAAAGGCATTAGTTTAAAGTGCCTGATGCTTTCAGATAAGACAACAGCATTCTCCTTACATAAACAACCTTCTAAAGGAGACAAAAGATGGACAGTGTATGAAACAGACAACCCCCACAAACAAAATCCTATCCGCACAAGTCTTAGCCTTGTCTGCACATATCAGACACAGCTGTGTGCACAAATCACATTGAACAAATATATGGATTTGCTTCCATTACCAAGACACAAAACACTGGCGAGATTGTAAAACAAACACATTCCAATATCTAGGTTTAAACTGAGTGCTGTCACATATCCGTAATCCCTGCCACATCTCAATGAGCTGCCCTGCAACCAAGTAACTACCCCTACTACAAGCATGTACTCTGGATAGAGACACAGCCTGATCACTTGTAATCTACTGGTAGCACACACCAATGCCTTAGAGATCTGTGTTCATGAAAAAAAAAATGATCTACTCAACTTGCTCTAAAACTACGAAAAAGAACAACAATCTACTTGACTACGATAAGAAAGTGAGATTATTAGTTAGATCAAAGAGGCAGCTCCCCCTAGTGTCCAAAAATATAACATTTAGACACGTACTGTAATTTTATGTAAAAACAAACACCTGTCTCAGCTTCTTTAACATTACCATTCCACTAAAAACGTAAAGATTTATTGTGGTTAGTAAATGAACAGTCCTGCCCATCTCTTAAAGCCCTACTTATGGGATGCCACTGATGTGAAGACCCTTTAAAATGATTTTCAATGGGACAGGAGAACTGGAATATGTGTTAAACTTATTTTCTGTCTGTCGTACGTTTCTAATATAAGCTGGATGGAACCGCAACTTTAAAAATACTTGTCACTGGGTGACTTTGGTAGGGAGATCTATAGCAAGGACAATGCTGTTCTAACAGAGACTGCAGAGTTTTGAACCAGAGTCTCTGGGGTTTCCAGTGGGTTTGGTTTCAGATTGTAACAGAGCTGGCACTACAATGGGTCAGGATGGGTGGCCGGCCCTTGCCACCGTTCCACTAGGTGTGCACTGAGTGCAAGGGGATAAAGTCTGCAGATCAGCAAAGACTACCTGCGTCATGCCCTTGCGCTCAGTTCTTGCAAAAAGAGTGGGGACTAGGTGTAACATGACAAGCCAACGCTCAGAGCAGGGACTAGGTGTCACATGACAAGCTGACAAGCCAAAAAATGGTGGCTTTGTGTGCATGAGTGAATGTGTGTGTGTGACTGTGTATGTGAGCATGACTGTGTGTGTGTGACTGTTTATAAGACTGTATATGTGAGCAAGTGTGTGTGTGTGCAGCACAATGTCTTGGACCAGGCCTGTGTAACAACATGGACTCCGTGGAGTCTGGTATCACATCAACAGATTAGCAACCATCTGCCTGAAGTCTTCCATCCTTAAGGTGAACTGCACAATTAATCCCAAAAAAAGGCCTCTAATAGATGCTTACGCCTCTGTATTTATCAGTAGCTAGATTATAAAAATACAGCAACTTCTGGAAATCAGGAGAGTTTGTTATACAAAGAGCTTCTAAAATGGCATATGGTCTTACTAGCAAAATATATGAGATAAAGCTTCAACACCGTGATACAGTGAGGAGATGCGATAGAGGCCTTTAATTAATATTTACGTGTTTTTAACAAAACTAGAAGGGAATCATCTGCAGTTCTCTTTACAGAAACCTGGCGTAGTCTTCCAATGAAGAGGCCAACACTGTGAATGTATAAACAATGCAAGTGTGCAAGACTATAATGAAGAATGACCAAGTTACAGGCCGCTTAGTTCTTATTGCAATGAAGGCTTGTGTTACAAAGAAACATCTCAAATCTTACCTCCTCTGTTTCCATTATCTTCATCCTGCAAGAAAAACAAAAAATATTGTTCAGCATTTATAGTAGTCATGAATGAGTCTATATGATATAGGACTGCTGTACATTCAAAAGTGTATAAATATTGCATGTCCCCCAACCCCTCTCTGTAAAGTGCTTCTTTACCTCAATATAGGGCTTTTCAATGGGAAATGTGTAATTTGCATATCAAGGTGATGTCATAAGCAGGAGACTTCACAGACACAAAACACCTTTTTCTCCTAATTTAGGCATTTACTTGCAGTTTTGCTCATACAATGTTTAGATCATTTTCAATATTTTTTTATGCTCTACATGCACAATAATGACAATGTCAGGTAATTTAACCTTTTTGGAAACATGGAGCCGCACTAATAATCCATTTCAAACTTAAAGGACAACTGTGGGTAACAATTTAAGTTCTGTGTAATTGAAAGATTTTATCAAGTGTATATGTTATTAACAGAAGCTCCATATAAGCTCTGTGAAGAGGCTGACACTCTAAATCAGTCAGATTTTCATTCATCCGACATATCGGCCCCCGATAGAGACACATGCAGAAGAGAGGGCTTCAATAAGGTACTGTATTTGTTATTATCACGCTCCAGTACAATGCAGGAGAGTGCAATCACTTGCGGGGTAAGCGTATAGAATAGGTGGTCCGTTTGCCGCTTACACTATACTGTAAAAATGAATCGTCCTCTGTAATACAATGCCTTTCCTGTTTTTTAGGATACAGCAGCAGATGATGGTCTAGAAAGAGGAAAAACACACAAAACAACCTGGGGAAGTGACACAGTGAAAAGGTCAATAGTTTTCTGGCAGGCCACATACAGCTATAGTGTCCCGCTGTAATCGTAAGTATCGTTGTACTGTGCTCTTCATTTCAAAAAGGCAAACATACATATAAAACAAAAATAAATCAAGGGTTTGAAAGATCTTGGTGTAGTCACCGAAGAGAACTTTTAATGAAAAGCACAAGGACTGTCAAGTGCCAATGCAGAGGTATCAAAAACAGGAACAAAAACGCTGTCTTTATTTCATCCCCAATGATAACAACTTTAAGATCTAAATAAACTCGTTCTTAAAAAAAATATAAACTAAATAAGGAAAAGGTCAGGTGCATCCTGGTAAAAGATGATCTAAGCACATGAGACACACGTGTATGTATTATTACAAATACTAAAGAGACTTCTGAACCATTTATACCACTGGTGGCAAAGGCTTTTGAACCCAAGTGCCTATTTGTATGCAATAAACCAAGTTAATCTTAAAAGTACCAATGTTTCATATATTTGGACCAGTCTTCCATTCTTATGGCAGACTCTTTCTCTCAGTTTTTTTCCCTTCTCCCTGTTTTTGCTTCTTTTAGTTTCTCCATGTCTGTGTCTCTAGATGTGGCACAGTCAGATGCAAAGTGCCACCTCAGGTGCACCTGAGATGGCACTCATGCCATCAGTGATTTATATCTTAACAATTCCTCTTTTAAAGGAGTCTTGCCATTTAAAATCTTAACAGCAAAAAAATGGCACATACTGCGGGTGGTGGGTTATATATAAGCACAACGCACACGCCGATAGAGCTACTATTTGGTCATGTGTGCCCATGTCTAAAGCAGAATACTGCGCCGGCTCTGCCATAAACTTACTTCCGGTTGTGGCAAAAAATCTGATTGGCGGCGGAGCACCTTATTCTTCTGCACGTTATTTAAGAAAAGAAAAAAAGAGGCAATCGCTGTTTGCGCTTTTAAAAAAAAAAAAAAATTATATAAAAAGTGCGTGAGTTTTTATACATAACATAGAGAATGTAAGTGGGTTCAGTAGCATAATAGAAAGTCTTCCAGTGGAGACCTGCCAGGCTCCTCCAAGGCATAGTGATTTCTGTCCAGCACTGGAAGGGTGTCAGCTGTGTGTGTTCGTAGGACCAGGTGCCGCCTTCATTCGCCAACCAAGCGTTGAATCACAATGAATAAAGGATAAAAGAAGGAACTTGCACTCTGGACTCTCCGTCAGTAAAGTGATGTTTAATGGGTGAAAAATAATAAAAAACAAATATGCACAGCAACAGAAAACAGTGTGGGGAAAAACGCACGACGCGTTTTGCGCAGCTTCACGCTTAATCATAAGTGTCTAGGGGTTTAGTAGCATGGTTACGCTTTCATTAATAAACATGTCTTCTGCTGCACACATATTTCCCAGGATGCATCTGGCCTACTTTTAGTGGCTCGCTGCCGCTTTTATGTCATGTGAGAATCTGTAACTTACATTTTTGTGAGATTATATACATTTTTATTTTTGGAAAAGGCAAATGATTGGGAGGGGGAATACTTGGGTTAAATGTGAAAATCACAAAGCCATCTCAAGGTAATAGCAATGACTCACATCCAAATACTTGTCAACAGGGTGCAGGCATTGCAAACAATGATTAGTCAAATAAAACATGCTAACATGAGAGCCGCTAACTTGTGATCCGAGCGCTCGTACGAACGTGAACTCTACCAAAAGGGGAAACATTACTGTGAGGATGTAGTTATTTATCAACAGTGGCAATGTGGAGGTCTTCAAACATGGGTTCCTGATCAAACTTTTTGAAAATACACAAAAGACCCTGTATTTTACAAGAAAATAAACAAGACCAAGGAACAAACAATTGCATGCTGGGCAGACTGAAGTCTGCTTTCAAGATATAGCAGATAACTTTCCCGCCTTGTCTTGTGTTGGGACAGTGGTGCTGTATACTTAAAAAGGGTAGCCAAAATGCTTATTCCAAATGTATATTAATGTGCTTTCAAAGTACTTTAAAATGCATGTTTTACATTTCACATTTCTTAAAATATAAAAAAAACGTACACTTGTGAAATTACAGCAGTTGGCAAACAACCAGGACTGCCCACTCTAGCTGGGTAAAAGTTAATTTTTTTTTTTTTTTTTTTTGCTGCAGAAACAATGAGAATAATTTCATTCTACTCAATGTAATTTCCCATCTCTCTCTATATTGAAGTCATCAGATAATGGGTTGCACTGTTAAGAGATCCTACGTTGTACAAGAGCATTATAGGCAGGGCTTGGGTCAAATATTAAAAATGTAATTAATGCAGAATGCCTTAAATCACACTGGAAAAAAAGCCTGTGCACTATACAAGCAGTAATCGTCATCTTCCACCAGAGTGAGTTTGGGGACTAGACTGTCCCTTTAATACTTTAATACATGAGAAAAGCAAAAAATAAAGAAGGTTTAAGTAGATGCACACAGAAACAGCGGCAATGTGTAATGTCAAATGCCGAACCAAAGTCAGGAGCTTGTGCAGCTTTCTGGTGTGCTTGGACCCATGTGTGTGTAGAGAGAATGTAAAAAATAATTATGGATTACAAGAGAATTTAGTAGAGTTATGTACCACAGTAATGAAGGTGTTACACGTATAATAAATACATTATGATACAAACAAGAGGTTGTACAACAGTCTAGTGGTATCCGTGTTTGATGACCAGCAAATGACCTTTCAGCAATTCTGCCCATACCGCTTTGTGAAAAACTAATGAGGACATCCCCAAAAAGCACCATTGTTTGGTGGAAAGTGTCCTAATGAGGTTCTAATTTAAAACATGAAAGGGAAGGAAAACAGGAAGATGTAATTACACGTGTGCACAAAGCAAGGAACTCTGTCTGTAAGCAGAGCATAAACCATAGGTTTATATTAAAGGAAGACCGTTTCCCCTGTATGGAGTGTGATTTATGGGACCAACAAGTGTCTTGTAGTTCCTCCACATTCACTAGCAGTCACTAGAAAGTCCTCTGCTTTCGTGGGAGTGCTGGAGAGTCGGATCTAAAGTCCACATAGTCCCTTTGCTTCTATCAGCCAATAGGCACGGAGCAGCAGAACAGGTTGAGCTGGATTCTGGTGGTGTTAGAGCAAAAGGATGCTGGACTGATACCTCCAGACACAGGCTCTTTACTCTATACACAAGGCCGGGGAAAGCTCTGCTAGCACTCAGATCACATTTATACAGCTTTTTAAGGAATGTTAGAATTTACCCGTGTCTGTTACATCATAGAGGAAATGGGCAGACACAGACTTAACATTGTAAGAACCAGATTTACCGATGATACAGCAGATATTTAGACGAGTACAGTGGTATTTATATAATTTTGTTATAGAGACTCTAAAGGATGTAACGGTCATTCCTCACAGTCCCATGCAGAAGGTGTCCAACTGAGTCGTTATCTGGCTTCTGCACCTCTGTCACATAGCGTTAGCGCCAAGGGGTCCATGTTTAAAATGGATTAAGGGGCAAAAGGTGATCCTTGTTAATCAGATTTGCATATGCCTACCCAGAATCCCTAGCAGTGATGGTAGGACTGGGAATGTGCCCTGGGCCGGCTTTCAGGCTTGTTTTGTGTGTGTGTGTGTGTGTGTGTGTGTGTGTGTGTGTGTGTGTGTGTGTATATATATATATATATATATAGAGTTTCTTTGCTAATGCCTGTTACTGCCTCCAATAACACATCAGTTACAGCGCTCAGTTAGCTTCCCTGCTATTTATTAAATCTATCTAAGACAGACACTTCGGGAACTTCAGACTGCAACACACCACTTCCAGAAGTGGGATTAGAGGGGATGGCATGTATTTTTAAAAAGGTACATACCATTTCTCCCTTGTAGCAGTCTCAATTCAAACACTGCTTCCATTAAAGAAGGAAACTTTAGTTGTAAAGAGATATAAATATAAGAAAACAGGACAAAAAGATTATTTCTTAATAGCATCTCCAGTGACCCAATGGAGCACAAACAAGACTGACATGTGCTGATTGTCAAAACGTACAGTACAGAACTTAAAAAAAAAAAAAAAAAAAGCAAGCTATAAGTAAAGAGAGAAAAATACCCACTTCCTGAACACTATCACTTATTATGAACTGGGCACAGATTATTTACTGTGGCACACCCCAGGAATGGCACCGCTACAGCATACACCTAGAAGAATAACCGCAGTACTAACCGATCCATTGTTTGACACTTAGTGTCTGGGTGATCTTCCTAGTTATCCTCTGCAAAGCTCTGGGGAGATAAACTGGAATCATTTACCCCTCAGACAACAGGGCAAGTAGAGACTGACAACTGTACACAAATTCATTTATATTCTGCAGAACAGATTTAGATGTATAGCATACCTATAGTATACCTTCAAAACTGTGCATCTCAAACATACATTTCTGATATTAAATTATAATATCCGTAAAATCTCTCTAGATTTGGTCTCTGACCCTCACCCTCTCGTAATCTGCTCTGACTAGACAGTTAGCTTGCAATCAGGGCTCCTTTGACCAATGTTGTATTTTTGCCTAGGCCTGTGGTAGCACATTGGAGGGGGCGGTAGCAGAGCTCCCTCACTACTTTGAGCTGCCATACATCTGGTCTACCCCCACTATAATTGAGATAATTATTTCTTAGGCTTGCTGCTAGATGTAATACCCGCATAATAGGCATTGGGTGATTGCAATTTAATTTAAGGACGGGCAGACAGGCACGCATTGACTGTGATGGCTATTTTGGCCGCTCTTTTGATCTATACATTTGCTGGTGATTCTGCTAGAAGTGACATTGATTAATCTGGCCATGCACAAGAGGTTCATTTTACAAACAAGCCTCACCCAACCGAGGAGGTAAGACACCTTCTGCAACCCCCGAGACAAAGACGATAATCATCATATCATCTCAATCAACATGGGCAGGATATAATTAGGTCACCATAGCAACTCAAAAATGAGAAGCTGGTGATATTAAATCCACTACTAGATAGGGAAATAAAAATAGATGGTGTTAGCATTAATTAACATATTTACTGCAAGCAATATTTTTGTGGCTCCTAAAATATATCGAAAAATGTGTCTACAGATTCCTAATCTTTATTTAAGTTTCTTTAAAGATACATGTGTAGTTCATCAATAATATGACTGCTTCCAATTAGATCTTCAGAACAATACAAAGTGTTGGGGTCTAATCTACATGACAATCGGTGCAGCGCTGATCAATGCATTAGATGGGGCCTATTATATGACTGCAGTATGCAGACTAGGATCACATTACACAGAGGAACGGATCTGTAATAAGAGAGGAAAGACACATCTGCCGAATAGGACATTTCTTGTATCGTCTTACTTTGGGAGAAGATATAATCAATGTCGTGGCACATCTCTAACATCACCAATACTTTGCAACTGGCCTCATAGCCAAGTTCTTATATCATCAGAAGGCATATACAGGTAACTATTACACATACACAGGTAACTATTACACATACACTTACATAAACAAACACAGGGCTTTACAAATTTAATTTAACTTTGGTTTTAGGAGGAAGCAAAAACATTTTTAGGAGCCAGGCAACATACGCACACCGTCACATACAGCCATCCAGACAGTCACAGCCATCCAGTCACATGCACAGACTAGTCAGCATTTTTAGTTTTGAAAAGAAAAAGTGAATTTCTTAATATGTAATTTCCGCTGCAGCCAGATCTTTATTGGTCTTCCTGTTGAGTGCGGGGTGTCACGTGACACCCGCCGCTCAGACACTATAGCGCCCCCCTCGCACAGCGCTAGAAGACAAAAAACTGATGGCAGCGGCAAAGGTCTCCATGTGCATAACAGCCCCTAGGCCAGCACGTCTAATTTCCTGGCCGACATGGTGAACGGGGCTTGTTGAGCTCTGAACGAACAACATTTTTGTAATAAAATTACAAGGTCAAAATAGATTCTTACCCCCCTACATTTGCCAGCCAATAATAAAGTCACTGTCGCTATTTGGAGGTGGTGTTGATATCTATTTTGCTGCCAATCTTTTCGTTCCCATCTTGAAGGATTTGGCACAGGTTTCAATTAAGTATATTAATAAATCTATAAATCTGCTCCAAAATGAACTGCAAATGTATAGATCAAACACGAATGCCCCTTTTAATCTGGCCTTGCCAGAATTCACGATTGGTGTATTCTTGGGCGTATAAAACTCACCAAGTTATTACCAATACAAGATGGGAGAAAGCTGGGAAACCAGAAGGCTCCTCCAAATAACTTGGGGTTTTAATTCTAAGCAGCAGCCAATAGTTCTTCATAAACAAGGGAAAAATAAATGGGAGTTGAATATTCCAGAAAATACAATAAATCGATCAGACTTTTCTCAGTATTCATTTCTTGCAAACAGTGACTGCATCAAAACTATTGCTATCAGTCCAAAATATCTGTGTGAAATACTGCAGAAATATCTTATTCTATTTCACCAGCACAAATTATCTGTAGGTCCACATTCCTTCACAACTCTTATCTCTCCATGTCTGGTACAGGTCATTTAGTCTAGTAGTGTCTGCTTAATCTTTCAGAAAATCTTCTCTACCTTTCTTCTGAACACTCAAAAAAAAAATCTTTGCTAAAGACAGCACACTTAAACAATAAATGGCCAAATCCTTTTAGACATGTTTAGGAGCATCCAGCAGTAACTATGCCCTATTTTTTTTTTTTTGTATTTACATTTTTTATTCAATGCTTCACATAGTGACAAATTATGCATGGAGTATTATAACAGTGACTTGGATGCGTTGACATATAATAACATAGAACATCAGCATAATATAGTTATTAAACCTCCCGAGTTTGTGTTTATTACTTATTTCTGACGTATTCCTTCACATACTTTCTTAATATTTCTATGCGAGACCTGCAGGATGGTGCTTAGAATATTTTCATTTTCATCACTGTCATAATACATTCATAAACAACAGTTTAAATTTTGTAATCGCCAAATAAACTTTTAAAACATAGTTTGGCTAATAATGATTACAGTATTAGGCTAGCATAAATTTGCCTAATATGACTGAAATACTATAACTCGTTTAATAAGGAAAAATGAGAAAAAGTGAGGAAAATTAGAGAAAAGGAAAGTAGTACTAAGAGAGAGATAGAGAAGGTGGGGAGGGTCATTAGATATTTTGCTTTTTTTTTCCATTCTTCTTGGTTAGGGGGTGGATCCCAATATCGCTTCCATGCCTTTAGGATGTCTTCATATCTATGAAAATTTCCCACATTGTAATAGTGAAGTTTTTCCATTTGTATAGAATGATTTACAAGATTTTCTAGGATTTGCGTGGGAGGAATGACCGTTGTTTTCCAATTTCTTGCTATCAGTGTTTTTACTGCTATGAGTATGTGGCCTATTATAACCTGATAAGAGAGTATCAGTTTTTTTGGGAAGATGTGTAACAAAGCTAATTCAGGGGTTTGTTGTATTTGTAGAGCTGTTATTTTCTGTATGATTTTAAAAGCAGATTCCCATAGTGGCGCGATGTTTGGGCATGTCCACCAAATATGGAGCATAGTTCCAGGAGAACCACATGCTCTCCAGCATAGGTTAGAGGAGCCGGGGTACATTCTTGCCAGTCTGCTGGGCACTAAGTACCACCTATATAGAATTTTTCTAGCCAGTTCCGAATGGTTTGCACAGTGCGATATTTTCTTGGGGAAATCAATTGCTTGTTGCCATTGAGTGGGCGTGAAGTTCTTGCATAAGTCCTTTTCGCATGCTGTAATAAATGGGAGATTGGTATACATACATGGGAGTGTCGCTGCTGCGTAACACGTTGATAGAGTTTTTTTTATTTTAGAGATGTGGATACATGATATTGTTATTTTGTGTGGAGTATGTGTGGAATCTGTTAGAATGTTAGGATGGTTCTGTAAAGTGTGTCTTATCTGTAAATATTTATATAGTTCCTCTTTTTGTAACTGGTATTGGGTCTGTAGATTTTCAAATGATTTTAATTGATGCCGAGTATATAAGTTCTCCAAAGTTCTGATACCTGCTTGTTGCCACGATTTTAGGGAAATGTTTGATATAAATAACTCCAATGTTTTTATGGGTGTTGCTGGGGTGAATTTATTTAGTTCTCCAATAAATGTTGCATAGTGTGTCCATATATCATATGATATGTCCATACTTGGGAGTGAGTTTTGGGCCTTAAAATTTTTCTTCCTAGTTTTCCACAGCATTTCACATACTCTGTACGGCGATGTGAGCGAATCTTCCAGGTCTACCCATGCTACTGTCCCTGGTTTAGAATGATACAGTAATGTTTGCGCCATTCTGGACGCATAGTAGTATCTTTGGAGTGAGGGTACTCCCAACACTCCTTGCGAGTAAGGGAGCATTATCCATTTGTTAGCAATCCTGGTTGGTTTATGTCCATGAATAAATTGGAGCAGAGCAGCTTGGACTTCTCTCAAAAAATTGGAAGGAATTTGGATGGGTAAGGTCCTAAACATATATAAGAACTTCGGCATTATCGTCATCTTAACTGCAGCTATTCGTCCCAGCCATGTGAGAAACAATTGGGCCCAAGTCCTTATGTCTTGCTTAATTGATTTCCAGAGGTGAATTATATTGCTTTCCATAAGGTCTTGTGGATTTTTTGTTACTTTTATGCCAAGATATGAAATATAGTTTGTTCTCCTAGCAAATGTAAATTCTGATTTAAGGGTGTTCAGCAAGTTAAGAGGTATCCCTATAGGCAAGGCTTGCGTCTTAGATTCATTCACTTTGTGATATGATATAGAGCTAAACTCTGTTAGTAATTTTTGTATATGTCTGAGCGATTGTTCAGGTTGGGATAAAGCAATCAATATATCATCCGCGAAAAGAGCTAGTTTTGCCTCCTTCTATGCCCTATTTTTGAATGCTCAGTTATACGTAGCTTTTGTATAGCTGAGCTTACAAGATACTAAGCAGGCTCCACCCCCCAGTCAATATCTGAAAATTCTGACCGTGCAGTTGTACAGTCACTGTGCCGTACAAAAATGTTTTTTTTTTTTTGTTAAATAAAATATTTGCCTTGGAATTTCTCAAAATAGATTTAAGCATAAGTATTGAAGGAATATGAAAATTTATAAATGACAACCAAGGTAGAGGCAAAAATGTCAGACTATGATTTTGGCATAAAGAACATAGTTTCCATCTACTAGACAGACAAGGTTCTGATCTTCACAGAAGTCTGTTTGATGTTCTAGTTTGGACAGTTCGTGAAAGCAAAAAGGGGGGGGGGGGGGGGGGACCTGATACAATCAGGCAGTATGTAGATTTGGATGTGTTACAGACATAACTGCCAGCAGCATTGTTGGCAATGTTTGTAGAAATGGTGATATTCACACAAATAGCTCTAAATAAGAATAAACTATATAAAACATAGTATTACCAATAGGCACTTATAATTCAAACATTCTGATTCCTCCCAGTTAAATGAAACTAATCTAAATATTGTCCTTATTTAAAAAAAAAAATAAAAACACTATTTAAACAAAAAATGTTAAATAGTGCACGGATGCATATTGTGGTAGCAAACATATAACAAAGGCAATTTGATTGCTTTGCTGCTTTACCACTATACCAAATGCATGAAATAAAAATAATGGCCTCTATGACCGGCTCACTTTCAAAGGATAATCTGAATTTGGAGAAAACGGCTGGTATTTTTTCAAGTTGCAATCTGCTCTGTTATGGACCTGCTTCTGGTTGCCGCTTTGACAGGTTAAACTACCAGTGCTGAGCCGTGTGTGTATCTTGTGTACATTGTAAAGGCCTGGTGGAATTGTGTGCCGCTCTTACCAAAATAAGCAGTGCACATTGGCATTAGGACTAGGCAATACGGTGAGGATGCTTCACAACATAAATGGGCAAACAGGGGATTCTCCGTATGAAATAGATCAATGTACATTGGAAAGTGAATGCAGTGTTGTTTTAACCTACCTTTATAGAAGTGTGAACAGCAGATTCTGGGGGGTAAACTATGAAGTGCCTTAAAGTAAATCCAAATCCTTCAGAAGCTCTTCTCAAGACTACAGACTTTGGACCGGGCCAAGAAAAGACTTCCTCCTCCGTCGGCGATACCATCTCACTCTGTTCTCGTCCATCTTTATTTTTAGAAACCTAACAAAACAAAAAAAAAAGACATTAAAGCACAATGATATAATGTGAACTGGTCATCTAAAAGTACTGATTGCAAACTAGTAGCCCTAGGGCCAGATGTAGCCCTCAAGGATTTTATTCTGCCACCTTTCCAGACTAAAATACCCATGGGTTCTGTTATACATGAAATCAATATAGTATGGATCCCCAACCATAGCCTCTGCATTGGACGCAGCCTTCCACATTAAAACGTTAGACAACACGCATCTGGAGATGTACATTTTTGCTCATAAACATTCAGAGTGCTATTTCCCGTCTGTAACCTTATGAACCTTTAAAGCAGCAAAGGCTAACCTTGGCACTGAAGATTGTTTGGGGACTACATGTCCTATAATGTCAGTCAGACATTAACAATTATTTATGTAGCCCCAAAAATGAATGCAGTGCTTGGTACATAGCATAGAACTACAACAGAGACAGACATGATACATTAGCGTTTCCAAAAGCCTGCAGTGCCAAGGTTAGCCATCACTTTTATAGAAGCTCTTGAATAACAGGTGCACATTATAGCAGGCTGTCTTAAGCTTAGTTTTGAATTTGACATTACATTATATAAAGATTTTGAACTTTAATGCTGGCTATTTTCTTTTAATAATGTGTATTTGTGAGAGGATGGGGGGGGGGGGGGGGGGGTATGTGAAGCAGACCGTCTTTGTCAGGCACAGTAAGCAGATATTAATTCCCATCTACACCGTGTACATATTACCCAATCTTGTGGCAGCTGCTCCTCCAGCCTCAGCTCTAACCTTTCGCCCTCTGCCCCTCCTCCCTTGAAAACAAACCCACATTCTGCAAATTCTGTCACCGTCGATAACAATCTGTATGTGGAACAGGCCATTCGCTGGCACAGGATTACCAGTGACAGCGAGCAAGCAGCACTGCTAGATAACCGTGACTGGTGGGGAGCATGCCTACAGCAAGGCCCAAACAAGGTGGATTGAACCCTCTGAACAACAAGGGCTTTAAAACGATACTGAGACAGTTCTGGCTCTACAAGAAGGGAAATCTAATAAACAAAGACTGTAAAGAGGTGTACAAAAACATTACAAACCACAGGAACCCAAGAAATGAACCACCCTGCAACATGAAGTACAGGGGGCTTAGAGAAAACCAAGACACGTAAATCTGCTTGCACGCATACTGGTCAGCAAGCTTGATTTACACTGCTCCCCAAACCGTGATCATTCACATAATCGTTTGAAGGCCACCGGTACAGTGCTACTGAATACATTAACACATATCTTCCCCACGAGCCATCCAACTTGGGATCAGAGAGACTGAGAAAAGAGCACACGGGTTCTGAGTTTTCTGTGATGCCAAACGTCATCAATACAGCTCTACAGTCAAACCTTAGACGCAGGGCTGTGTCCCTCACATATACAGACCTGACCTGTGTGATCACACGTGGGATATCATTCATTCAGAATACAAGACAAATTTAAACAAAGTTTCTAACCCTCAGAATAATAAAATACTGAGTATGCACATATACTAGTCAACACATTCATATTACAGATGTCACGCACGAGCAGACAAAGTAGCTCTCCACTCTGCATTTAAATCACACCACTTTGAGTGAACATGATATTACAGGATCTTTAAGGAACACAAGGGCACCTTCCGGTCGTCACATCCAGTAAATATTCTCTATATCTCTAAAGGACTGACTCATAGAGGTCTCCCAACTTCACAGCTCTAATAGTGCCAGATGCAATGAAACGATGGAATCACTTCCCACAAACCCCTGAGGGTCGTCCAGTGTCAGACTTGCCGGTGACGGAAAAAAAATACCAAAAATGGCATTTCTGCAAATAATCCTCAAGCAATTTGCTACACCGCAAGGTTTTGGTTACTCCATTTTTAAATTTACAAGGCCTATGTTTAATACTCCTAAAAGGTGATTTAAAGTAATTTTCAATTGTCCCATAAATTTCCACCAAGGTTAATCAACACAATAAAAAAAAATTTAAAAAAAATTATGGAAACTGCATTTGGCAAATTAAGAGTTTTTTTTTTCCCCCTCAGTCTTTAAATACCGCAAGGACCAAGGCTGTTAGACGCTAGTAATAATCGTTTATCTTCAATAAAATAAGCAAGTAGTCCAAGAAGTTTCAAACTTCAAAAGATCCAGGATCTTGGGGATTGGAGTTAACCAGTACCTGAAGAGTCATTGTAACACCCTCGCATCATTCAGTAATCTCCTGAAGATTACAGATAATGGATACACAAGATCTCAGAGGACTTTCTTCCTTCCCTGTGAAGCAGTACTCAAATTACTAATTACAGGTCTATTTTACCATTGTGATTCCAACATGACTACTGTCAGAATGTCCGTGTTTGTAAAAGCAATAGTAACCTACACTATTCCTTTCAATACACAGCATCCCGACAGCCACAAATTGACAGGTGAGCTAATGGAAAGCACAATGCTTTGTAGAAATGTGGGAATATAAACAGACCACTGCTCGGTCATTATCTGAATTGTATTCACAGTGCTAATCTGTTAACAGCTTCAGCGAAGACGCCCATTCAAGCCCATCATCAGCAAACTGGTACAAGATTCAAAAATATATATGGTATATATATATAAAACCTCAACATATACAGTGTGGTTTTTTTTACACTGAATGAGGGAAATTAGGCACAACAAATGCCAGCAGCATACTTTGGCCCACTGGGGTCATCTGTGATCCACAGTGATAAACAAATGGCTAAAACAAATAATCTTGTATTTCACTGTATTAACCTCTACCACATCTGCTGAAAGGCTATCCCATGCATCCACTACCCTCTCAGTAAAGTAAATCTGTCTGAGGTTACAATAGAATCACCGACTATGAGCCATTACATAACGCAGCATTTACCCAATGCCAATATTGCCCTTTTCAGGCATAAAAGAAAAAAAATACGAAACCTTTTTATTAGACATGATGTGAAATGACTCAAATGGCACTAAAGAAAGATAGCTGTATCTAATAAAATATTTCTAAAATAGATTAGGGAGGGGACACAAATCAAATTCCCTCCAAAGAGGCTCTACAATAATCATCATACAACAGGCCATGGTAAAGGACTGTCTTGACCCCTTTACAACTGTGTTTGCAATAATGAGCTAAAATCAGGGCCGTCCATCACCCATTTTCTAAATTACATGTGTAGTCTTAGCCCCTTTCAACGATTATATATAAATATACACACACAAAAAGCATGTCAGCCCCATCAGCATCACTATAGCAACACCCAATATAGGCAATTTACTAGGATTACTCCATGTTATTTATAGAGCACAATTTTGAGACATGTGCAAAACAAGATATACAAGGGTAGGGGGTGGGGGGGTGGTGCAAAACAAGATATACAAGGGGAGGGGGGGTGCAAAACACTGGCAGCAGATGGCTTTTAATTCACTTTTTTTTATCTCTTCCAAATAAATATATTAAAGTTTATTATAAACGGCAGGTGATCAGAATACATTTTGGGGGCTGTTCAAATCAACTGGCATACTGCACGGGGCTCTGAATAGAAAGAGAGAGAACAAATCTACACCAGCTACCTAGTGGCCTGATCACATTGCATCCAATCACTATGGTAACCAGGCAGAGAGAGCTAGTGTTTGTCTCGGGTGGGTGGGAGCATGCAGTCTGTTTGCCAGCTCTGTGGGAAGGAACGCTTGCAGTCTCTTGTGAGTAGGCAGACATAGCACAGCAACACCTGAGACAGGCAGAAGTCACAGTAAATAATCCACAATTTATTCACAAAGGACCATGATGAGGAGTGGAATTGACAATGGACAGAGAGGGCTAGGAAGCTGTATGTCACCTATTAGAGCAAGCCTTAAAAAGGGATTCTGATCAGCTAAACATGATTTATATTGGGAATATAGAGAATTCAAATAGACCTATACATTGTGTTAGCAGAATTGCAACCAAATGAATAAACGATGAGAAGAGTACGTTTTACATGCATCTGTGGGTGTCTCCTGTTTATGACATCATCTTGTTGTGTGATATGCAAATGAATTACTAACTGTAGTGGGAAATGCAATTTTTTTTTTCTGAGATCATAAACCGGAGACACCACTGACACATTTAAAAGCATATATTTATGTTAATATAGGCACTTCCTTTCATTTCTACCAACACAACATACAGCTCAAATATATCTGGACCCTCAGTACAAATAATATTTAGGCGACACAAAACCTATCAAGCTGACAGAAGGGCAATAGCTTAACCACATCCAAATATTTTTTATTAATAATCCGAAATAAAAATTTTTTATTAAAATAAAAACAGACATATCGAAACTCATTGCAATACAGCAGAAACATGGTACTGTCTGTACTTTTCATAGACAATATTAACTACACCAAACCCCCCAGATACTCAGCAGACAGGGAGTAAACGCACCATGGTAAGGAGCTTGGGTGCAGCTGCACAGACTTAGGACCTCCCCCCCTAGGGGGGCAAAAATTATACAGAGGCTAGACAGAACAACTCCAGGCCAAGCAGAGCAGTGTGTATAGTATTACAGCAACAGCAAGGGTCACTTACAATCAATACAGGGCATGCAACACTTGTTTGGATCTTCAGATACGACGTGATTATTATATACCACTCATTATACCTCTGATTCATACTGCTAGCCATACAACAGTGGACGCTGTTTTTATAAACATATATATATATCTTGACAATATTCTTCAAGGCCTGCCATGTTATCACCGGGTATAATACATCTATTTTACAGTGGGACATGTCCACTGTTGCCGCTTCAATTGACATAGTCAAACAGCAGTGGAAAACAAACTTCCATATTACACATAAAATGTACTGACATGGCTGAAGCCCATTGACCACAGAGCACAATATTGAGAGCAGTCCTTTGCTGGTTTCCTAGGGTTGTGCTAGCCACAGGAAAGTGAACAAGTAGTGATGGTGGTGACTAAGAAGGCTGGGATCTGACCATGATCTATCTAGTGCAGTGATGGCCACGTTTGACAACATACATAATGACATGGTAAATAAAAGATCACACAGAACAGAGCATGCTGGGAGCAGAGGCAAACTTATGTAGCCAGACAATATAGGAAACCAGAAAAGGATATATTAATAGAGAGCAATATTAAATAGCCCAAAAAGTTACCAGGAACAAACTTTAAGGAGCCATGGCTACCTGGCTTTTGGAATTTGTCTAGGCCTCGTTAGGAGCATAATAAAGACTATAAACAGTTCAGCCAACTGAATAATGTATGGCCCAATTACTAATCAGACAAGGTGAAATCTACCAAGGAAAATACAAGGATCATTTCAGAGGCTTAATCCAAGATCTCTGGCATATTATTATTCTGCACATTTAGAATTGTTTAACAAGCTGGAGCGATTTGTGGTATTTTTTTTTTTGTTTTTTCCCTTAACTTAAAAATACAGAACAAAAACAAAAAACAACAGGTTTTATCCACACTAAAAAGAGACAGACTTGTCTTTCTCTCTTTGTTTCACTTCTACAAGACTCCCAAAAAGCTACAGCCAGTCTTGTCCTCAGGTGACCCTCCATTAAAGAGAGGTTATTCTATACAGGGAGCAGTGGGCATGCAGACATCTGCAGAATGAACCCAGCATTGAACAGCACTGATGGCTGGTGCATCAGACAATTCCATAATAGAGGTTTGTACACATATGGAGGTTAACGGTGCAAGAATAAATCCATGGCATGCAGCAAGCTCGTACCAGCCAACAGGGTAGATTAGAGAGCAGATGATCTGAAGGGTTTTAAAACGCTTGTTAGAAAAGCTTAGTATGGGCTGCTGAGAGAAATGATGAATGTAGGCTTGATCCTCTCACAAACATTTTTTTTTATTTTTTTATCACATAATGGAGAGAAAACGTAATTCATTTCTGTAGCATTAAAACCATAAGGGCACCTGCAAACACATTTGTAAAAAGTAAAAATATACGGTACGCTTTAACAAAACCAATTAAGACACTGACTGATCAATCAGAATGATTTGTTCTGCAAGGATTTCTATGGGAATTGGGACAGTCTCTTTGACCCATGCACCTCTCTGCAGTTTAACTGAGCAGACTTTGATGCCGTATTATTAAGACAGAAGGGCACAAAATCGGGTAAGCAGTCTTTTGGATTAGATCTGCTGAAGAGTGTAGTGGAGCAATTCGTAGTCATTTAAAAAACTCTTTTTAGTCCACCATATAGTCATATAATTTAATATATAGAGTTGCTGTGGAGTGTCTTCAACTATATGTCTCACGCACAGCTAACCATTTGGGTGCCAGATGGGCGCAACATGTCACTCGGCAATGGCTAGCTCAGAGAATTAACCGCAGTTATAGCAGCATGTGTGTATGGCATAGTACAGGAAGAATGCAGCATTGTTTGGATTCTTGGTACCCTGCACGTTATCTAGGCATGCCAAGCAGAAATGGAAAATCAGATGGTCTTATTAACAAAAAGAGGGTTTTTTTTGCCTATTGATAATTTAGTCAATTCCAACAGACAGGGATGGTAAGTTCAGATATTCTTTGGTATACAAGTATATTTTGGCAATGTTTCTGCTGTCCAAAACCTTGCGGATATTACTAATATCCTATGTAATGGTACTCCTTTTATCTAATGTGTAGAAACACACCTGATGAACATGCGCCTGTGTTGGAGAGCAATATAGCTCAAACAAACTCCAATCCATCTTTGCATATTTCTATCCATTCATGGCTTACAGGAAACAAACTCATTTTATCCAGCTTGGAAGAATGAACGGCTGAGTCAACTCAGCCAGGAATTGAACCTGCAAGCCTGAGGGTTAAACAGATGCACTATATGTGGCACTAGCGCTGAGCTGAACCATGTGTCTGGCTTTGTGGTAATAAAGGATTCAGATGTTTTTGTAGTCAACGGCAGAGAATACAAAAGAGCCAGGGCTCCCTGACAGCGGCAGAGAACACAAAGGAGCCAGGGCTCCCGGACAGCGGCAGAGAACACAAAGGAGCCAGGGCTCCCGGACAGCGGCAGAGAACACAAAAGGAGCCAGGGCTCCCGGACAGCGGCAGAGAACACAAAAGGAGCCAGGGCTCCCGGACAGCGGCAGAGAACACAAAAGGAGCCAGGGCTCCCGGACAGCGGCCGAGTACACAAAGGAGCCAGGGCTCCCGGACAGCGGCCGAGTACACAAAGGAGCCAGGGCTCCCGGACAGCAGCAGAGTACACAAAAGGAGCCAGGGCTCCCGGACAGCGGCAGAGAACACAAAAGGAGCCAGGGCTCCCGGACAGCGGCAGAGAACACAAAAGGAGCCAGGGCTCCCGGACAGCGGCAGAGAACACAAAAGGAGCCAGGGCTCCCGGACAGCGGCAGAGAACACAAAAGGAGCCAGGGCTCCCGGACAGCGGCAGAGAACACAAAAGGAGCCAGGGCTCCCGGACAGCGGCAGAGTACACAAAGGAGCCAGGGCGCCCTGACAGCGGCAGAGAACACACACACAAAGGAGCCAGGGCTCCCGGACAGCGGCAGAGAACACACACACAAAGGAGCCAGGGCTCCCGGACAGCGGCAGAGAACACAAAGGAGCCAGGGCTCCCGGACAGCGGCAGAGAACACAAAGGAGCCAGGGCTCCCGGACAGCGGCAGAGAACACAAAGGAGCCAGGGCTCCCGGACAGCGGCAGAGAACACAAAAAAGAGCCAGGGCTCCCATACAGCGGCAGAGAACACAAAGTAGCCAGGGCTCCCGGACAGCGGCAGAGAACACAAAGGAGCCAGGGCTCCCGGACAGCAGCAGAGAACACAAAGGAGCCAGGGCTCCCGGACAGCAGCAGAGAACACAAAAGGAGCCAGGGCTCCCGGACAGCGGCAGAGAACACAAAAAAGAGCCAGGGCTCCCATACAGCGGCAGAGAACACAAAGTAGCCAGGGCTCCCGGACAGCGGCAGAGAACACAAAGGAGCCAGGGCTCCCGGACAGCAGCAGAGAACACAAAGGAGCCAGGGCTCCCGGACAGCAGCAGAGAACACAAAGGAGCCAGGGCTCCCGGACAGCAGCAGAGAACACAAAAGGAGCCAGGGCTCCCGGACAGCGGCAGAGAACACAAAAAAGAGCCAGGGCTCCCATACAGCGGCAGAGAACACAAAGTAGCCAGGGCTCCCGGACAGCGGCAGAGAACACAAAGGAGCCAGGGCTCCCGGACAGCAGCAGAGAACACAAAGGAGCCAGGGCTCCCGGACAGCAGCAGAGAACACAAAGGAGCCAGGGCTCCCAGGATTTGTCAAAGATAGTTTGCTTTAGTCTAGACCACACAGTCCATACATATATTATCAGAACATTTGTATAGTGCCGTACGTGAAATAATAATGTCACGTATACCAATGGTGGCCGGTAGTTATTGAACTAGAAACTGTCATGAAGCAAAGCCATCATATCACCCAACAAAATGCTGGTGAGATGAATATTTCATGGGGCAGGGACAAACTGGTGAGCTTCTCCTGCATAACCCACGGTTACAAAAGGAGGTTTGAAAGATTTAAGTATGCATTATCCGTGGCAAGCGGATACAGTAGCTTCGGCCCTGGACAATGTATAATTGAGTTGGTGAGATAAATATTAATTTTAATGCACAGATCCCATAGAGTTTCACTTGGTATAAAATGCTAATCTCTGTGAACAGTTTCCAGGAACCCCCCCCCCCCCCCCCATCCCTAGCATGGTCGGGCACACAAACAGATGAAACCAAAAATACTGCCAATTTAAAAAGGACCAAATTAACTCTGACAACACAACAGTCATTTGGCTGTGCAAGATCAGCTTCCAAATCCCCACGGCTTGCATGCCAATTCCAAACATTTCTTCCAACCTACAGCTTGAAAATAACCAAACAGCAGCAACAGACACCTTGGTTTCTAACTGGCTGATGTTTACTAACTTAATCTGGGGTTTAAAAATACCAGTCACAGCAGGACACAACAGCTCCAGAGATTGCTTCAAGATATAACCTAAGGGAGCCTTTCTGAAGGGTCTTTGGAATTGTTACAGGGTGTTTTTTCTTTTCTTTTAAATTATAGAACCGGGGGAGGGGTTTGAGGAAAAATTGGGCCTAGATTCCCAAAATCTCACATATGTACAAAATAGTGCAATCATTTTACATCATATACTAAGAGCAATTAAACACTAGCAAGAATGGACCAAATAGTGGCACTACTGCTGCTTGCAGCAAAGTGTAATGCTAACTCCCCCAAAAATACATCTCAGACAACCTCAGAGTTTAGTGGTGATTACCTATACATACGTGTGTGTGTGTGTGTGTGTGTGTGTGTGTGTGTGTGTGTGTGTGTGTGTGTGTGTGTGTGTACATTGCCTGTATGACATGGGAATGATATAACAGATAAAGTGTTTGGGAGCCCCATAAACCAGACTGCAGGGAGGTAAAAAATTGTAAAGACTTTTGAATCATTGTATACCCTCCTATTTTGAAAAAGAAAACCTTTTGCAATCATATCAAACGCTTTGGGGAGAGCACTGTTCTGTGGCAGAATAAGCCTGTAGGGTCTACTCAATACAAAGAACTGCAGGTAATTTCCCATTTCACTTGTTGCAATTCTCTCTTTATTGAGTAGACCCTATTATTTTTAGCTTTGAGTGGACCTTTACTTAATACTTTCATCTTTCAACCTTTGAGAATGTTTCTAGTGATGAGACTCCATGTTGGGATTGGCAAGGCTCTGTACATTATTTCAAGGTTATTGATTATGGATGTTTTGCAGGTACAGCTGGCAGTCCACAAAATGCAGTAATGATTGTCAATATTTTTGCCCTCGATGCCATGTGCTACCGCCTAGCACCTTTGTGACCCATTTATTATTAATGTACAAAAGAACCTTAATTTGCTCTGTTGCCCAGTGACAAACAAAAAAACGTCTCATTAAATTCAACAGACGCTGAAATGGAGAAGTCTCCTAACCTTTCTAACGCGAGGGAATGTAGGGAAATCTTAGTACAAGAAGTATAACATTCCACCGTTACTTGTACTCTACGCACAAGTATCCAAGTTCAATCCTATTATTTTCCAATGAATAAAAGCATCAGCACAGTTACAGTACATGTTTAAACTCACGGACACAGAATGAATGGCCTCTGCAGATCTGCTACATTCACCATCACGTCAGCTTGAGCCTCAGAGCAACAGACCCCAACACACCTGTCTCCTAATCCAAATTTCCAACCAAGACTTCTCAAGTTTCTGCCACTTGCAGCTTTAAACTCATCTTTGAAAACAGTGGACAGAAAATTTCCAATGTGCACTGCTTACAGATTATACAGTATCTCATTTGAGGAAGTTTTATTTAGCAGTGTTATTATCAGGGATTCTAAGTAAGGAGATATATATATATATATATATATATATATATATATATATATATATATATATATAATGGTTTTTAACACGCTCTCCTAGAAGGTGCTGTGAGTCTTTTCTATTCTGTAGGTCAGGGGATCTGCTGCCATGTATCTAATTAGCACATCAAAACTCAACCTTCCTCCATAAACATCCTCCATTTCTGTTCCCTCTACAGAAAGCAGGAATTGGCAAAGTGTTTACCTATGAATCAGAAAGCTATATGTAGAATTAAACCTGTAGGGATTATGGATCCCATATGGATTTCAATGATCATTGCCACCCTGATGAATCCTGTATTTAGCTGATCTAGGCCATCAGCCTAGGCATGATGTTTATTCCCTTTAGTTACTAGACTACACTGGCACATTAGAGAGAATGACAGAGCGAGCGAGATGGGAGAACAGTTGCAGAGTTATGCAACATTTGCAACAAAAGGCACAACAAGGCATGAAGCAGTGTTTTGGAGAGGTAAGCTAGAACAACAAATTCAATATATAATAATAATTCTACTCAGGAAAGAAGAAAAAAATCTAAATATTATCTTGAGACTCTGTGGGACAGTGAGCACTAATGTCTGCATACCTTTTGTCTCTTTTACGATGTTTATGTGCCATTAGCACTTTCCCAGTGCTGTGATGTCATTTGTAAAGTGGCCAGCCGTCTATTGTTACTACATCAGTATTCTTAGTAAATCTGTGAAGCCATAAGATTCTTGGGAGCCGTGGCTCCGGGGATTGAGAAACAAAAATATGCAAACAAGTAGTGTAGTCTTAATTTATCTCTGAGATGCACGTGATGACAAAAATACTGTTTATCAAAATTAACAATGTGGGACTTGGATAAGAAACTCCTCTTCATAACCATGTGTCAATAATCTCAAAATACAACAAGAAGAACAGGAGAGGTTATGATGCAACATTTTCTGTAATACATTTGGAGCAAAGTTATCTTAAATTTTAAACAAAAAAATGCACGTTTTAGATTCTAAATATAAAACAAACTAAGGTGGAATTATATTAATTCTATGATAGAAACATTTAAATACATAAAGGGAATCAACACAGTAAAGGAAGAGAGTATATTTAAAAGAAGAAAAACTACCACAACTAGAGGACATGGTCTTAAATTAGAGGGGCAACGATTTAAAAGTAATATCAGGAAGTATTGCTTTACTGAGAGGGTAGTGGATGTATGGAATAGCCTTCCAGCAGAAGTGGTAGAGGTAAACACAATGGAGGAGTTTAAGCATGCGTGGGATAGACACAAGGCTATCCTAGCTATAAGACCGGGGGACTAATAAAAGTATTCAAAAAAAATTGGGCAGACTAGATGGACCGAATGGTTCTTATCTGCCGATACATTCTATGTTTCTATTAATCATCATGTCCGCTGATCCCCCAACTCCACTCGTTTGTATTCATTTAGTTTCTCTCTACTGGTTAAAGGGTGGGAGGTGAATTCTGTGAAGTATTCTGAAATGTGGCAGTCTGTATAATAACACCACCTCTTTGAAGAATGTGACTGAATCACATGCATTGCAAGGGCAGACGAGTTAAATATGGGAGTGTCCGTGTCACAGGGATATTCCCACAAGCCTGCTCTTCTTCCTGCAGCCTCAACATGCTCCTTCAGAAGTGTGTGTGGTACATGCAAGTTATTTATGGGCCAACCCTAAGCTGAAGGAGGAGATTTCACACAAGTTCCCACAAGCGTCACCAGATCAAAAGCAAATATTACCTTTGCATCGAAACTAGTGAACTTTTCTAGGTTATTGTGGTTATTTTCATGTTTCTACCTGTTGCGGAAGGAGAAATTCAAGTGCTATAAATGTTTAAAACCATGTGGCCACTCCAAATTCAGAGTTTATTCCCAAAAAAAAAAAACCATCAGTGACAAAGTAAAATAACACTAAACAAAGATTAAATTTATAAAAGTGTGCTTATGTTAAATGAACGATAGAGCTACAATAACAGGGCCAAGCTAAACACAGCCAAAGTACCGCAGAGATAGATGGACAGATGTTTACCCAGGAATTTCACTTAAAAATTTTTTTTAAATTTAAAAAAAAATAAAAAAAATGTAAAAAAAAATAAAATTAAAAAAAAAAAAATTAAAATCGACAAAATGTTTTCAATCCATGTAAACAAAGTACAGCGCAAATTTTTAACCCCACTTCTTTGTTATGTGTACTCTAAGCAGCCATCCTGCCCAACCTCACTTTCTAAATTGTTGCAGTTTTCCTATAACGTAACTCCACCCACAGTCTCTGTCTAGAGGATTCCCAACATACAGCTGTACAAAAGGTGTAGCACTGTGGAGAAGCTTCAGGTGAGAAAAGTTAGGTGATCCCAGTACAGTCTGTTTGGCAACACATTTGGACATCAGACATTTTGTTTGTTGCTCAACTCCCAGGCTCCAGACAAAAGCTGGTGAGCCGAGTGAGAGGATAATACAACAGGATATCAATTTGGAATATAGATGTTCACATTTCAAGTCGGAAGTCCCTTATGTGGTTGGGCCATAGGAGGAAAATTATCACGCTGCTCATTGGATAATTCAACCCAGCCTTGAAAACAGACTTAAAAAAGAAAAAAAAAAACTATATCTTATTAAATCCAGCTTTTAATTAAAAGGTTTTGATTTCTTTGCATTATTAAAAAGGAAAACCGTACAAGAACGGCAATAAAAAAATTATTTGCTGCTTTATTTCAAGGCTCGTGTGTACAAATGATTCATCATTGCAGCCTTCTGTGGGGAGTAGTTTGTTTTGGCTGCTGAAAGAACCACAGGTACAATCCTACCTCAATCCAATGATTGTACACTACATTAAAAGCAGCCTGCTCGCTAAAAGCCCTGCTCTCCCTTAATGTTACCTAATGACTTCCTGGGAACGTAAGTGATGGATAGTAGTCTGTTTATTGCAAGACACAGAATGAATAAGCAGTTTATATACTAAATGGTTTTCACACAAAATAAAAAACCATGGGATGAGGCCCACAGTGATGATTTGTACATAACTGGAGAAGGCGGCCCGTTCACTAATCAATATCATTGATTAAGGAGTTGGAATCTGTCCGCGCGGATCCAACATTTGAGACTACAAAGCACAGATTTGACAGAAGTGGTATAACATAGAAAACTCCTTTCCTCAAAGGGGCAAGAGGAAGTTTTTTTGCAGAACACTACTGCACAGATTATAAAGTCATTGCATAATAATATGTAATGTAAGTACTTGGTACCCTTGCAGTATGGCAGTGTTTTACAGCACTATTATCTGGATCCAAAAGGTGTACTCCTAATCTTTTACAACTTAACAGTTTTGGTTTAAAAAAGACAAAAATCGTAGCACTTTATTTTCCCCATTATTGTTACTCTCAACCTCATTTTCAAAAGCCCTACCATGTTCTAATAACTTAAATAGACCTAAACTCCACCCAAACACTATCTGATGGATTCCAAGCATACAGCTGTACACCTGGTAAAGAAGCGTGTGGGGTTGACCTCTGCAGAAGCTCATGTGCGTTGCTTGGGTGTAGTTACTGCTAGATCAACTGGCGCTTAATATGCAAATTAACTAGTTTCAATGGATTTTGTACATTTTTGGATAATTTTTTTTATACTCTTCATACGCAGTATAAACAAAATCTCTGTGATGGAGGGCCTTTAATTAAATGAATGATGCTTTGACTGCTCTATGATTTGTATTTATATGTAAAGCACTCACTTTATCAGAGCTTGGTATCTAAAACTACTTTAGCCTTGTGCAGGACAACACACTGTCATCCATAGTGCTGCCATAAAGCGATCATGACAGAAGTGATTTATCAGTGATTTACCCATTATGTTGGACTGTAAGTTATCAGGGCTGATTAGGATTCTATTCCTGCCATACTATACTATTGAAACTGACAGCCATGTACACAGTCAAAGCAAGTTACAGAGATTGGAGATGGAGATTAAGTTAGTAATGTCACAGGGATCTGCTAATTCTTGGATCACTTCATAAGGGTATGTGCTATACAGTGTTATAATAGAGGGAAAGTATTGTAAGTATACCGCACACCCCTTATATCTCCCTCGGTGTAAATGTTCTCCTTTGGCAGTCACACTAAGCTTTCAGTATTGACGTTTTGAAATATAATTATACTAGCAATAGGCCGACAGGAGTTTGCAAGGCCTACACAAGAATGTGACATACAGCCACGAGCCAAACAGTACAGCAGATCAGAGTACAGAGGAAAAGTGAGAGGTTGTACAAACATGCCACCAGCCGGCCTAGGAATTACATCAGTTACTGTTCCTTTATAGTGAAAATCTCACTTAATAAGGAGAATAAAAATCTGGACACAAGCAAAAATAAATACTTATTTAGATTTCATTCCCATGATCCTCTTGTTGTCATAATCTCAAATTCAACAAGGGTCACTGGAAGACCAGCAAAAAAAAACAAAAAGAAAGAAAAGAAAATAAGGAACAATGACTTTTTATATCATCACAACAATCTGATCCTTAAAGATCATCGCCTGTTAATCTAGTGTTTGAAGGGCACTGTAGATCAGCCCCTGGTAAAGAAGCAGGACATTCCACACCAGCACAGAAGGACCACCCTGATGTCATCCATCCTCAAGGGGTTAAAAAGTGCGTCAGAAAAAAACAGGACAATCCGTAATGCAGGTTCAATGTAGGTGTTTGGAGAGGAAAGTCAAAAACCATGCAGCTTAACAATTTGCAAATAGTACATATGGTTTGTATTCAGGAATTCTATTGTAATTAGGTGACATTCTGTTGAAGTTCTATGTATACAAACACAGCAGATTTGGTGGGAGATGCATTATCAAAGATAAAACTGATAACAAATCTGGCTGCAGCAAACAGGGCAAAGAGTTGGAAACAATTGCAACATGAACACAACACTCTATATACTAATACCTCTTATATAAGGAGGGGTGTGTATTCTGTACGAAAATTCCCTGCAGCAAAAAAAAAATATGAAAAAAAAGTTCCAATGTACATGATATTACTCACCCCACAAATCTGCTGAATAATGGTGTATCCACCATGAACACAGGCATTGTGTTGACAACTAGGAGCACCAGGCCAGGGGCAAAGGGAACATTAGTATTTTTGTCAGGTTACTATGTATACAAAACACACACATACATACAATGCCCCCCTTTCAGCAAATATAGACTTTAAATTAGTAGAGCGCTGAGATCATCAAGATGCTTTGACACAAGAGTTACAGACCTGATTGTTCCAAGCACAGTATAGATTGCAGATCAAACTCCAGTTAGGGTTGAGCATGCAGTCTAGTATCCTGAATTGGGCCATTCCTGCCTATAGCGCAGTGTGCATCTCTCCCCCTGACTCAGCCAGCTTACATCAGGCAGATATTGGGAAACGTGAAAGCTATGCAGTGTTTGGGACCTTCCTCTTCCACTGCCTCTGTCCAATCAGCGAGGAGCTTGCAGCATTAATAACAGCACGGTTTACCAATCAATGCAGCCTTAGTGCTTTTACACTGCACACAACTAAAGTCAAACCGTGCCTTCAACACAGAAATGATCCAGCTCACATCCAGCAGAATGAGCCGAGGCCCAGAGTGGATACACAGGCAACAAAACAAAGATAGGAGACAATCTGCTTTATAAAAATGGACTCTGCTTCAGAGAGGAAAGCAAGTTTCTTCCTGGGAAAATTAGACTACTATGTGCCATTTAAATTTCCTTTTAGTGTACACACACACATTATATAGGGAAATAACATGTTAGATGCCAATTAGTTTTGAACATATTGTTATTTCTCACGTATAGATAAAATGAAACAGCAGCATGCTGTGGCATTCCAAGCATTAATGGTAGTTTGTTAAGAAATAAAATATTTCTGCAGTCACTGTGCAAGTGTTAGATTTAATGTATAACATCTAATTGTTTTCTAGGTCGGTAATACCTAGGTGAGAAGAATACACTGGATGATGGTGGTTTTTGCGCCTACACATGAAAGGTACACACGTGTGCGTCATACATTTGCCCAGCTTATTATTATTTTGAAGTACTGACTAGTTGACTTCATGATTTCCATTTAAAATTACTTGGGAGATCTATTCACCTCTTATCCAAGTCTTGTTTGACACTGTACAATCACCAAAATCTCTTTGATAACACCTCACAGATTTATACATTTGTTTTGGGGTCTTTTTTAGAGGAGGAGGGAGGGTGAAGAGATAACTAGAGCACTCCTTTTTGACCACTGTAATTGTGGCAGCTCAGATAGAGGTCACTAGTGACATCACTGACATGTGCCATTGGCATTCCCATACATCTGTATGCTGGTGTTTTCCATTTGTTACAGAACATTAACATGTAATGCATGGAAGTGAAAACTCTAGGGAAAATGCTGCAAAAATGTTTTCAAATCAAAGTTTAAAACACAAAAAAACCTGACAAAAATAGATACATATTTAATTTTAAAGCAACAACTTTATTGTGAATTTGTACAGATTTTTTCCCCCTGAAGGGACAACTGTATCAAAAACTTTTGTTTTGTTGAGGATATTGCATTAAGTTTAGATGATTTATATAGAAATTCCTTAGTTTAAGATTTTTTTTTAAAAATGTACCTTATTGATCCCTCTTTGCTCCATATTGCTCTATCGGGGGCAGACATCTTGGGTCTTATCTTTCTTCATCTTCTAATATAAATGTCTGCCCCTGATAGAGCTACTTTCTTACAGTGCAATACCTCAGGGTAAACTGTAACAGACACAGCAAGTCCAATCATAGCTTTACCAGTGATGGACAGAGAAACCTGGGCGCCAAAGCAGAGAAATAATAAGTAGCTGGAAAGGGAAATGAAAGAGCAGATGGTGAGATTGTTATTTTTTCAGATTGTATTGGTTTGCGCCAAGGATACTGGCCTGTCAAATGCTGTATGATTTCTCTTAAATGTGTCATTCTGGAAAAAATATTTATTTCTATTTTAACTTGTCTCTTCCAAAGAAGAAACGTTAGTGACACTTTGTACAAGCAATGTATATCTTTACAGGTTGGCACAGGCTTACAGTAAGGTCTACGACACATGCACACAGAGCATGGCACCCACTCTCATACACTGTGCTCTATAATGCAAGGACGGTATCTCGCTACATGTGCAAACAAGGATCTTTTTCTGCAACAGAAATTACTGTTGCTTCACAGTGAATCATGGAGGTTGGCGATCAAAGGACAAAACAGCATGTACCGTAAACAAATCCAAAAATACAGACTAAAGCCCACAGTCATTTTACTTGTGCTCCTATAGAATATCAAGGCACGTTAGATATAAAGAGGTGCGTTGACCTGCATGACACAAGTCCTCCAGACCCCAACTGGATTTTTACATCAATTACATTTTTTAATACTTTTTTAACTCTAGTAGACATGCTTACTGGAGCCTCGTGGTGTGGTTTTTCACATGAAACTCCATCGGATGCGCATAAATGGTGGGTGGGAGGGAATGAAAAACATACAAAAATAAGGTACAGAATATAAAAAGTCAAGCAGACTAATCAATATATCAGTGTTATAGAACGGTCATTAAACCCGGGAACATGCAAACACATCCACTGACTCATACTTGTATCAGGAGGAGACAACTGAAGAGGGGAGTGATTTGGGGGGAGTATGGATCTCAGACAGTAATGGGCAGTGCTCTACCTTCCTTGCCTGGCGAATAATACACTACCAAGATAGTCATGTTATAATCCCAGAACCTGCCAAGCAATCGTGGTCAGTAGCTAAATAAAACATGTTGTTGCTCTGCAATCCACAAAAGTGTTTCAAACCCGCCGACACGCTCTGTGTGTAAATAGTCTTATAATAGTTGAAAAGGGATATCTCTCCACCACTGCCCCACAGGAACTTAGTAACTTACAAAACCAACAAAAACATTATTCTGAGTACTTTGTGGCTTTCAATAACCCAGATGTTTCCTCTTCATGGGTAGCCACAAAAAAAAAAAAAGATCCTGGTTACATATCAACTACACACAGAAAAGAAATAAAATAAAAATATCTCACAAAACATGGCCACTCTCCAACATGGAATACCCAGTACACGATATTAAAAAGTGGTGTATTTGTTTTCTCACTTTGTTTACATTGTAAGCTTGTAGGTCAGGACCCTCTCTATTATGTATAGGTTAGGTGTTATCAGATTCTGTGTTCAATATTAATAATAAAAAAAGACTGACGCACATGCATCTGTTTCGGATTCATCCTGGTGGATCTGAGCACCCAAGATGGATGAGGTGGCAGGACTCTTTGGTACTCGCACCTCCTAATCTATCTATATATTTGCCTTCATATATCTTTATATTAAGGGCCTTCCTGAGGTTGAATGTATCATCCAACAGACTAGTGGAAGACAGGATCACCTTAAAAGCAAAAGGACAGTATTTATGAATCATGAATATAAATCCGGTCTCAGTGGGAGCTATTCAATACAAGTGATATGGGCACTTATGTAACATTTAGAGATATAACTATGCATTATACAGGAGAAACTCTCCTGGTTTGTTGTAATGTGATAAAATATTCATCTGACCCGCACCTTAGTGAATAGCTCTGTGTGCCCTCCTAAGAGCTCCTTTTATCATGATTAAACCCAGACCACATGGGGAGCATGCAAGAAGACCAGCGAATGTATTCTCTATGGAAAACCCCACCCTATAAAACTGGTTACATCCTATTTAACTGGGATTAAATTGGTGAAACCTATGCAGTTTCCTATAGGTTTTAGTATTGATCATGATACTGATAAATGCAATTTACCTTCATACACGGTAAAGGTGCAGCTAGGTCAATATGCATCAGAATTAAGAATTGTACAGATTACAGGGATTATTGCAAAGCCAGAGAGCAAAACAATAACCGGCACGGATATAAATTATCCAACAACTAAGTGGGTTACGAATAATTACTCTGATTTACAAAGTGGAAACTCTTTGCGACTATTTTCATTCATTTTACATGAGAAGCATTCGTTTACTCTGCCATCGTACAGCAAAATCCCCATTCAACCAATATTGCTACACAATCCAGAAGCCTCTTTATTACTCTGTGTGTAACAGAGATCTCCTTACTTCCATAAACATCCAGATGAGGACTGTCTAGCTGTGGCACGTCTCCTGTTGGAAGACTACATCTTCCATGTAGATAGTCAGCTGGGAGGCTGCCAGAGGAGTATGGGAGATGTAGTCCACCAACAGCTGGAGGGCCACAGTTAGACTCCCCTGATCTAGATTGTGCACTTAAAGCATATCATAGAAAAACAAGCACAGGTATTGGAGCAGCTGTAAACTTCAAAGGTCTTGAATGGCCCAGTGACTACTTGATTTACCCAAGGGTGCTACCGCCTTATATGGCTGGAAAGAGCACATAGCATGCTCATTAAAAACAATAGAGGTAGAGCATGGGTGGGGAACCTGTGGCACTGCAGCTGCTGATGAACTACATCTCCCATAATGGTTTCAGCTAAGAGGTGGGCAGAGGAGTATGGGAAATGTAGTCCTGAAACATCTGGAGGGCAGCAGATTCCTCACCCCTGAGTTGAGTACACATAGAAAATCTTGGGTTGCTGATGTTTTCATTCCTTCTACTACCTATTCACTAAGGTAAGAAGATGTTAAGCCTCTGTTTTACAGGAGAGGTTTATATCCAGAATCCCACATCTACATGCCTTTCAGTTGCCATACTCAGGCTTATGATTAGATTGGTGACTGCACAGCCAAATAACTACAATAATCCCATACTTGTGGATTTATTTTTTTACGAGAGAGACTAAATCATTGAACACATGGAGGAGTCTGAGGGAAGAGAGAGGCTAACATGCTGTGATCACGATGCACATTCTGAGAAAAGATATGAAGTTGTTATGGTAACACTCCCACTACTGCAAATAGTTCCCAATACTTTCTCCAAGTGACAGCAGTAAGTAAATTGTTTGTGTGAAACGAGAGAGCTCTACGCCCACCGCCAACAGGCTGACAGTCATCCAGCTTTTAGAAGCAAGAGCCGAGAATGATGTCTGCAAGAATGACAATTGCCAAAGTGAGGGGACAATTGCCATAGTGAGGGGTTTTAATTCCTGCCAAAGACCATCTTCTTCTTCTTATTAGACCCTGGTCCTAATATCTGCAGGCTCCACCACTGAAATGTCAGTACATGGACAGCAGACTGTTTTCACTTTATTAGAAAAGAGAGACCATTAAAGTAACAGTCAGCCAAGTGCATTCTGAGAATATGTGCCCGATGCACTAGAGGTGGGTAATGGATGCATGTCACGCTCACAAAATATACATAGTAGACTTTATGATCACTTGGTAAGACATCGGTACATGATAAGCAGTGCCTTGATGACCTAATGTATTGGTGTGAACTGCAGAATAAGATCATTTTAGGTAATTAATAATATGAAGGCCCAGCTCAGTGATGGACAAAGCAGAGAGGAAATGGCTCGGGTCGGTGAGTGGAACTTCTCTTAACTCCACATAATCGCCAACAGGAATACCACACATTGTACTGGCATTCCTCTCATGTCTAGGAACCTTATCAGTTACCAGGATCTCTTACAGCACAGACAGGAGAACCACTCTACAGCAGTCCAGGAGCGCAGACTAAAATCTCTGGCTAGAAGAAAGGTCAAAGAGGTTACATGGTCTGTCTGCCTTTTCTGCAAAACAGGACTTCAGTATGAACAAACATGAGTGCAATTTTTTTTTTATTCTTTAAAAGTTGCTTTAAAAAGGACCTCTCCCGAAAAAATAAATATACATGTATTATGGAAAACTTACATTTTGTAAATTGCTTATCCCAGGATTCTGTCAATCTTAAAATCAACTGAGCATAAGAGATACACTATATTGACACCTGACCATTATACCAACAGGGCATTGCATTCTAAATACATAGACATTAATATGTAGTTGCCCCCCCCCCCCCCCCCCCCCCCCTTTTGGCCATTCATTCAGTAGATCATTTCTGAGGGATTGATGTTGGTTGAGAAGACCAGGTTAGCAATTCCCTACATTCCAATACATCCCAAAGGTGTTTGATGGGGTTGAGGTCAGGGCTCTGTGAGGACCAGTCAAGTTCTTCCACACCAAACACATCCAACCATGTCTTTATAGACCTTGCTTTGTGCACTGGGGCACAGTTATGCTGGAAAGCATTGCATTGTGCAAAATATCTTGGTATGCTGCAGAATAAAGATTTGCATTCACTGAAAGCCCAACCTCTTAAAAACAGTCACATCCTATTATTCCTCCTCCACCTAAGTTAACAGTTGGCACACTGCAGTCAGGCAGGTAAGGTTATCCTGGCATCTGCCAAACCCAGACTCACCCATCAGACTGCCAAACAGGGTGATTACTCACTTTACAGCTACACAATCAGCAGAGTATTGGCAACTCTTACACACCATTGACCTCAGCACTCTATGACCCCACTCTGTGACTTCACGGGGTCTTACACTGGCTGAGTTGCTGCTGTTCCTAAACTCTTCCATTTTCCAATAATACCACTTCCAGTTTAATATCTAGCAGGGATGACATTTTTACATTTTATTAATTGCAAGTGTATCATCCTATCACAGTACAACTCTTTAGAACACGTGGCAATGACTGAAACACCTGAATTCAATAATTAAGTGGTGTGTCCCAATACTTTTATCCAGATAGTATATATAGTTCAAACATCTGTAGCTATAGCTTGACCACCACATATGTAACACATTCACAATTTGAGACTTTTTTTAATGAAAATGCACCCATATGTAGTGTCACTGGAGCCCCCTCCTCTCCTATACTGACGAGCAGCATCTAAACTATACATCTGTTACTGTAACCATAAAGGAGTTCCCACTGCCCGTACACGTGTCTACTCGGCCACAACACTGCTTTACTCTCTGCAATGGGCGTTACACAGGGACAAAAGCTAAAGCAGGTTATCCATCTGTAATTTGAAACCCATGCTCTCTCTTTTGGCTACAGATAGAGATCACTCCTCACCAGCAGGGTTGTATAGTTACATATTACACTTGCTGTTCCTGGGATATCTCTTTGTAAGCAAATGGCTCGGCCATGTGACCAAACATGGCCGTCTGATCTATTGAAAACTAGATTATAGTTCAATGTGTGATCAGAGTGCCTGGTCCTCACATAGCCATACAATGCAATGAGTGCAGGAATTTCACTCTCACCTCTGCTGGATTATAGTGAAGTATTTGACAGCAAAGAAAGGAGCTTCATACCAGTATAAAAGGGAGCCAGCAGTGGGGAATAAATCAGCTAGACAGTTTAATCTGTGCATATGAAGTTTTATCAATTAAACAAAGAATGTAAGAGATCATTTGGCCTTACAGCACTAATATGTGAAAGGGTAGTAGATACACAGAGCAGCCTTCCAGTATTGTGGTAAGGCTAATGATTAAGTCATTTGAGAATGCCTGGAAGGCACATACTCCACTCTCACACTACTTTTATTATGCTCTTCAGCAGTGCGTCAGTCCATTGCGATGTACATTACATCTTGTGTGAGCATTTTAAGGAGAAAACTTGGACTGGAAGACACAAATATGGGGTAATTGGCCTCATCACTTTCTCTGGTGGCTGATAAAACAGAAGAACAGGCAACGAAAGCAAGTAAGAGTCATTAACTTAAAATGAAAGTAGATTTCTATATTAGAAGCACAAGTGAAATATAACATTTAGTGTTCCTTTAATAAGCTGTATGGGAGACGTGGCCCCACGCCGGGAGGCCGGACACGTGGCCCCACGCCGGGAGGCCGGAGACAGACACCACTGATTTAGGGAATCAGACTTGAAACATTGCTGTGCTTTGCTGCTACCCTGATTATATATACTCATCCCTGAATAACCACAGCTTGCTCTTATAAACTCAGGGGACCTGACAAGACATGATAGAGCCATTTCTCCTGAGGAAGCCGAGACAGCGCTTGGCGAAACACAGAGGCGCCTTTTATCGTCTGTACCGTTTTTTCGACTGTTCTCATGTTGTTTAGCCGATGTACTGGGCATTCTGCTTTTGTGAGTTGCTCTAATAAAAGGAGGTCTTTTAACTATTTAAATTGTACTACTCTATGTGCGTTTTACTTCTTTGCACAGAATACCATCTTCAGAAAGTCCTGACAACTTCATTTATTGAGGCCTGACATTCACCTGTGTTTGAGAGTGCGATACCACACATAACCAATTATCACTTTGTATTGTACTTATTACATGATTGTCTTTGTGTTTATATTGTTTCATATGTAATGCAGCGCTGTCCCACCTTTAAACCTATTAAGACCAGAGGAGAAGAGTAGGACAGACCTGAATTAATTGTTACTAATAACTAATCAATTCTCAGTCATGGGTAACTATGTAACCTGACATATTAACTAGCCTTCAAAATCTGGGAAAAGGTTAGAAAATAGAGCTAAGCTTTTCGTAGCTGCTAAACATGACTGCAGATTCAGCAGGCCAGCTTCTCTAAAGCCATAGCAATAGCAACCGGTTATGGATAGGGCATGGCAAAAGGGAAGAACATCTCTGGGGAGAAAACAAAAGAAGTCTTCCAGTGGTGGTAGAAAAAGACAACACTTTAACGGACTTCTTGGGATGTAAATCTGTTATATAGAAGATGTTAAAGTAGAATACAATTTATGATCCAACTATTACCAACGTGTAGTCATTCTGTGGTTTTCTATTTTTTTCCTCACATTGGGGTCTATTCACTAAAAGGCGAGTTGCAGGTGTGTTGAAGTGAGATAAGGCCGGTTGAGGATAGAAGTTTCTTTGCCGATCTTCAGGACGGACACTTTCAGGCTACTCTACCTATTACATCATAGTTTTAAAAATGATGGGTCATTTAGGAGTTCCCAATCCTTAAAATATGCACTGATGCTCACCGAGAAAACCAGAGTCTCATGCCAATTAATGGCAGAGGTACAACAGATTCTCATAAAGCCATTTCGTATCCACGTGCTCGAAAGGAAGGAGGTGAGGCAGAGCATTAATACAGAGTACAACTCAAAGAAATTGGCACATAGCACATATATAGCTGACCAGATCCCTTGCCATTGTTAAGCAAATCCATCCAATAGAACATGGATGGCCTAAGTGGCCATTGTTCTACAGGATACCAAGTTAAAGATCCATTTTCCCTGAGATTATGCTTCCGTCTCCCATTTCCATTGCAGACTCTGCTCATTTTAATTTCCCCTTCTCTCTGTTATTTTTCCCTTTCCTTTTGTTACCCCAGCTCCGTGTACCCCTGTGTGCTCAAATTACCACCATGTCTGGTGATGACGATGCCCTCAGATGCCAAGTGTCACCTCAGAGGCTCCAGAGTGCCACAGGTTCACCCTCAGTTCTAGGTCTAAACCTAATCTATGGACACTGTGCAAGGCTGCTGTAGGTCAGTGACAGCTAACCTTGACACTGCTGAGGTAAGGGAACTACATATCCAATGATTCTCAGACAGCCTGTGCTATGTCCAAGTCTCAAACTGCAGTCTTCGAGAATGTCAATTTTGCCTACAAGATAACAGCAAAATTCAGTTGTTTAGTTCTATTCACAAGTAGGTCATGTAGACTGAAATTCAGCTTTTTAATGGAATACTGAACGAGTATGGACATCACAAGCATCCTAAAAATCTGCATCACTCCAATTACAGTCTGAAGTTTTAATTTTCCTAGTGTGTAATTTAACACGTGCTGGAATTTAAACAACATATCAATACCTAGTCCCAATGTAATGTAATGTAGGGCTTTACTTGGGATGGGGTCTTACGGTCACTTTAAAAAGCATTAGCAGGTGGACTGGACCATTTTAAACATTCCGAGCACTTCCAATAACCAGACCAGTTATTGAGAAGCTAGAAGTGGGAATTTCAGCCAGTGGGGTCTATTCAAATGACTGGAGTTAGTTTATCTCATGTCATTGAATCCCACAGACTGCAATAGGAATATTTGAATAGAAAGTGATATTTTATTCGATGCATTATTAACCCACCCCAGGAGCACTCCTAAAATTAGAACACTACCGAATTGCTATTGCCCTGGCTCCTTAGACAAGGTCTGCTATAATGAATGTTGCTCCCAAACTTGTGCTTGCCTAATACAAGCAAAAAAAAATACAGGAGTAAACCAAGCATGTGTCTTTGCAGATATACACAGGTTTTATCGCCGGCTCTGCCTCTCAGCGGAGGCAGCGCTGATCTGGATGCTTTTTTTGCGTTTAAAGTTATAAGTTCCTTATAAAAAAAAATTTGACGTCAAAGTTTGACGTGTTCTTTAAAAATTGTTTGTAAGCTTTTTATATTCCAGAATAAGAATGATACACCCAAGTAGGGTAAAATAATAACCAGATCCAAGATGTAATCCTCCTGGTGGAAACTGCACAGTGTACTACTGCACATTGAACATCTAGGTTTACCACTTAACTAAAAAGATATGTTCAACACAGTAAAAAATAAACAGTTTCCACTGCGCTGCTATTTGTAGGCCAATTGTATCAACAGAAATGTCAAAAAATAACCAGGAATCTGCACAATTCAACTGAACATATTTGGTTTCCAGAGCGACCACCAGCATGCGAGATAAACAGTTAGCACATTTCTGTAAACATCCCCAGCAGGTACTCAGTGGAACAATACAGAATGGGTTTATAAGGAGCCTGGAGTCTCTGGGGTCACCTAGACAGGAGCATCTCACAGGCCATTGTTTGCTTGGTTCATTGGCAATTTTCTTCTGTCCCTAGGATGGCAATATTCACAGTCACTTAAAGGGGTAGTACCACCTAGCTTATTTGCTCTAGGTTATCTATTTTTACTTTAGAACGAACATTAGCAGCACATTAAAGTTTGCACACTAGAATTAAGGCCTTTGTCAAATTAGCTTAACCCTTGTCAAATTAGGAACCAGACCAACCAATTTTGGAAAAACAAAAAAGAGTGGACACACCAGTGGAAAGGTAGTACTCAAACATTATATGGCAATGTAAACATATAAACAAGAAAGACAGATAAAAAGACCTTATGTCTTCCAAAATTGCGACTACACCAGCCAATAGTATATTCAATATTTATTGACTCACAGTGGCAGACAGCGGAGTACATCCCCAGGATTAACAGCTTTACACGATTCACACCATGCCAGGGTGCATAACTATAGGCATGTCTATGATTAAGTGCCCTGTGATGGCGCGAAACGCGTAAGGCCGTTTATCCTGGGGAGGCACTCCGCTGTCTGCCACTCTAAGTCAACACCAGTTCTGGAGCCAAAATAGTTTCTTTGGCAGCCAGGGAAATGCTACTTTCATAGAATTCTATGTATAACAATCAATAGAGTTAGGACCAGCAGTAGGGATTTTAGGAATTTTGACACCCAGTTTGGTTAAGCCCTGGTTGATATAAAATATATTTTCTCCTCATATTTGTACCAAAAAACCCAACATGCATTCACATGCGCATTATCCCAAAAACTATTATATCTTGTAATCTGGGAGCTAAATATCTGACACTCTAGTATCCAATACTTGGTAATACATATTTGATCAGGGTTGGACAGGTTCTTAGTATACAGGGGGCCTCATTCTCAAGCAGGGGCTGCAGGGCTGGACATTATGAACTCAAATGATGTAATACAATAGAGCTGATGGGGTGTTTGAAGGGGGGGAGGGGTCCGTGCAGCCTGCCAGTTGGACGAACAATGACACCGGCTGACTGCTACAGGCGCTCTGTATAAACCCTATCACTAGAACACAGAAGGGTAAATTCCCTTCACCCTCAAGAGAATATGATTTAATATTTCAGAATGAACATGTGCAAGTTCCATATAATTATGTGTTTCTTTAAAACAGTCACTTTTTACACATTGATATTCCCTGGAGGCCTTTCTTTCTTTAATGTTTTTCAAACTGACTACCGGTAACTCTGTGGCATATGGAGACTTTAGCAAAATAGTGCACGGACCACTGCAGGGCTTTCTTTTTTTTAGTTTTGCATCTTGAGGGGCATCAGTGAGTTTAAAGCATCAATACTGATAATAAGTTGATAGCGGCATACATATTTTGATGCACCTACCCATTCGTGGCAGAGCACATCAGTTCCTTTACATGGGTAACGTTGCCTGCCAGGAGAATCGCATGCTCTTGGCATGGACAGGTACCCACAAGGGTCTGGTGTGGTTGTATGGTGCCTTGCTCTCTGCCCCTTTCTGTCTTTAGCTGTAAAATACTGGCTGGTTCTTAACCCATGTTCATTTCCAGTGTAAGCATCTTTTAGAGATACACTCACATTTGCTCTCAGGCAGTTGAATGTAAGCGCTGCCAATGTGCAAAGGCACAAACAGTCACCACCCAGTCTGAGGATAAACTGCCATGCACCCTTAAAATATATGCCAGTTTATCCTTATACTAGAGTCTCTTACTTGTGCCTCCATCTAGTTTGTCGACCCTTTAAAAAAAAAAAAAAAAAAAACACATTTCCATGAAACTTTTACTGGCAGACACATGAGCACAGCAGGAATAAATATCTATTAGGCACTATATATACTATTCTGGCACAGATAAAACATTTGCATAAACAAGAAGTAGAAAATAAAAACAGAGCACAGTGTAGAAAACTTTACATTGTGCAAACCATATAAACATGAGATCTAGGAGTGAAAAGCACGGTCAATCCAAAAATCACACACTGTGCTGGACTGAAAAATAAATCTACCTAAATATACACACACAGAAAATGTGTATGAAAACAGACAAGATGAATTCCACAAAGTGGATGAAAAAACCTGTGCTTCCACACTAATCAAAATCTATAGTGAGCTATAGAACAAGAACACAAACTAGTGTAACAAAGATAAAGCACACAACATAATTTATACAATTGTATATAAAAAAAAAAAAAAATGAATGCCACAAAGTCATATATAAGCATCACAGCACATAATCTCACATGTTTTTGAAGACAAAGTTTACATTGGTCTGCAAAATAAAAATATGTACACCCAGTCTAATGCAGTATGTTGAAACAATACATATATATCATGAAAAAACAAAGTGTAATGGGTACAAACTGAGCTCCATGAACGTAGGAACATGGGAGAGGCTTAATCCAGCCATCAATGATGACTGCCAATGGAGGTCAGCCACTCTGTTGCTGAAGCTTCCAATATATAAAGTTCCTCCTCCAGAAAGTCAAAAGAAATATACCACATTCCACAATGTATCTGAAAGGAACTACTATGACTACAGAGAGAGCCTGCTGTGTATCAAAACCACGGCATCTCTGAACGGAGGTAGAGCCACCAGGAGGCTGGAGTGTGCATACAATGTCCGCGCATGCACAGTCAGAGTGGGGGCTTCTCCCGCTTGGTCTGTCATACGCGGTCTTCTCTCTGCTGGTGCAGTGGTCCCCTCTGTTGATCCTCTTTGAAAACAAGTGTCTCCCTCTCTCTGCACTTCCCAGGGAAGTAGCAGCTACTGGTCAGAGCATAAACTGGCATGTACTATCAATTATTTATTTACATTAAAAAATGTAAACATTTATTCACAGAGTTTCATTTTAAATGGGCAATCACTATTATAAAGGTAAAAGGTCAACTTGTAAGGAGCTTAGTAGAAAGAAATAAAAAAAAAATTGAACTATGAACTGGTGGCAACAAGACACAAGCTGCAAGAAATGCAAGAGAATGGGGAGTGTACCCACATGTAACACAAGTGGCTTCTAACAAGGTGTTACTGCTGAAACCCCAATGCAACACAAATCTGGGGGTGTGACCGTTGCTAATTCTTGGCTGAGGATAATAGGAGCTGTGGTCCAGAAAAGGCTGTCCCTCCAGCATGCCAGTTTTGCTGCTAAATGATTTGGAGAAAGGTGACCAGTATGCCAGGGACTCTCTTCAGACAAGTCACGCACTATACATGGTATTGAACACGTCTAAATCCTCACAGTTCAAGGTGGGCTACAACTAAAAGAGACTGTATGCCACGGCTCTACAAATAATCAAAACAGTTAGGAGCCAGCAGTAAGGATTATTTATTTATTAGAAAGCAAGGTAATGCTGCTTAACCATTTATCTGCTCCTCAAAGGGTAATGGGGAAACAATGACTGCTATTAAAATGTTTTAATATCTCCCAATTAGCCTATAAAGGAGCTGACTCCTTTCTACCTGTCATCGCTTTCTCACTCACCCGCATTTCAGTTTAAAAATAACTGATAACCGCACCCTCAAAGTGCTGCCTTGGGTGTGCTGCACCTGTAATAATGTGAGATCTCTACAATCGCCATATTAAACATGTGTGATGGCACTGTATGGGAGCCATGCAGAGTATAAAACAATGGGAAAAGTTAGGAGCCAGGCTCCTGGGATTTGTCAAGCCATGCTTTAGTTCAATGCAGGTGTTACAAAGTAAGAGATGTGGAATTAGAGATCTGCATTTAAAATGGGCGTAACAGCTGCAGATCACACTGCTTTTTGACCTGTTTAAACATTGTTGCCAAAGGGGTTGTAAATGCTGAATATGCTGCAGCCCCCCAGCTATTGCACTTCCAACAACAGCAGGTGGTCTACATGCTGCCTCCCCTAGCTCATTCAGGTATGAAGTAGAAGGTTTTTAGGTGACTTGTACAGATTAAAGCAGTTTGCACGCAGTATCTGCTCTATAACCGAGAAGTCCGACTGTGATCCACACCATGTAAATACAGTAAGCTGTAGTGGACAGCGGTTAGCAATGCATGCTGAAACACTGATTCCATCATCAAGGAGCAATATTCTTACACAGGACAGAAGGATGCTCTCTGCCATGGGGACATGAAAAGATTCCCCTGACCTTATAACAGGGGATTCTCCACTAGTGAAGAAGCCTGTCTGGGGGAAGCCTGCAGTAAGCATTGCAATGCTGTTAGGTCACTTCTCATTTCCAGAACTAAATGATTGCGTGAGTTGATTTGGCCCCAGGTCCAACAATCTCATTAATGGCAGCTGTCGCTGGTGACGCAGCTGCACCTAAAGGGAGACGGGGAAAGAAAGAAAAAAAAAAAAAACACTCACTAATACACAATCTACTCATTTCCTGCAACCAAATGCATCAGTTTCACTGACACCTTCTGCAGAGGAAGGAATCTCTGTCCTGTGGTCTGAAGCCCCCTCAGCATGGAGGGATCACGTGAGCACTATACACCCACAAAACCACATCAAATAACTGACTGAGCAGCAAAGAAAATCATTTTCCCATTAGGTTTTGGCAACAAAGTGTATTATTAGGAAGAAAGCAAGAATAATTATACAGAACGACCAATTACTCCCAAGGGAAACAGCTCACAGCTTCAAAACATGCGAAGCAGTCTCTTCCACCAGTGTATGTGTCAAACATCAGATCGCTGGGTGTTAACTGGAAATTCGCTAGCTGTTAAAGAGCAACTCCCATCACTACAAGCAACTGAATGCTCTTCAGCAACAGCCACAAATCACATAGGCTGTACTCTCCAATACAACTATAGTTGTATAGTGTTTCGGTGACCACATGGCTGTTTCATTCAGACATTTATTGGGGGGGAAAACAGACTGATCTACATTCTACTGATCCCAGCCCTGGAGTTTACATGTATCATAACTATCTCTGTATAAAATCGGTGATGTAGTCACCCTACATAGGATATGTCTTCAGTTACATTATGAGAATCAGGTGGCAAACAACATATTTGGAATATGCCAATGAAAAGATAAGAACCAGATCCACAAAACATCTACATACGTCTCCAGAGTACCCATAATTCTACATAGAAAACTGTATGTATTTCACATTGAAATTATTTAATGAATGAATCAAATGAAGCACCTTGTTGAGTCCTCTTAGCTTTGCCAGGGGGCAGACATGTTGTTTAGAATCTTGAGTCAGGTGAAGGCAGATCTGACCCAAGATCCCCACCTCCTGATAGAGCATTACAATACAAGAGGGCTCAATATGGTACTGTATTTGTATTCATTAAAGCATTTTTTATTTTAAATATCTACATTTGCTATAATCTTTTGACAGAACTTAATTTTGTGCTGACAGTTATCATTTAAGGCAAAAGAGATAAAAGATGTTCATAAAAACCATATTCACAGCGCTATGGGTCAGTGAGTAAATGTAATCTTTAAAATATAACTATTCCACCTTTTGCTGCAAAAAGTATAACCCTATCACTGGCTCTAAAACATACAGGCCAGAGTCTAATAAAGCTGCCATCTCTGCTCTCATCACTGCAGGATTGGATCCTAAGGACCAAATTCCAAGACACTTTAATGCATCCAAAAACGTTATAATGAAAAACACACACACTGTGGATTTACACATACTTCTCTACAGCTCCCTGACTCATCCCACAGGTAACAGTGATGAGATTCGGAATCCATAAGCACCTGCTGGCTTATTCCACCAAAATCACAGAGAAGACAGGTAGAAGGCCTGTGCCTGAATGTGGGAGGTTTAAATAACTGCAATGCTTGGATCAGGTTTAGTTGTAATCCATAAAATACATCATACCATTCTGCAAGGTCATTTAATTTTCATAAAAAAATGTTTACACCTCAAAAAAATAAATTGAGAGTTAACAAAAACATAAAAAAAAAAAGGATTATATTAGACTCCAGTCATCCAGTCAAGCCTACACCAAAACCTGGTATTAGTCTCAAGTGGAATAAATACATGTCTATCAGGGGGTAAATGAATGGTGATCGTCAGCTGTGATTCATGCAATGCAACATATTAATGATTAAATTATGCTGAATATTCGGGTGGCTATCAGTTCAAGACATTGACGTCCAGCTGTTGGCCTGTGGGCTGGCTTAAGCCCTCAATGGTTTTTGAGTGACCCCCTGCTAGTTACAAAGCCCATAGGCTCTGCAATATCACCTCATTAAATTGCTAATGGTACCGCCCTCAGTCTAATCTTCTTTATGGTATACAACCCTCCATATTAAAAAAAAAAAAAACGGACCGCACTGGTTTAAGATATAGAATTATCCAGGGTTTGACAAATATTTGTAGAGCAAAACCCGACTCATCAAGGAGAAAGCCTGGTTGGTTTTAGTTGCCGGGGAAACAGTGTTTTATACAGTTGTAGGGGTTTTGTCAAACCTTAGAGTAACTGGCACACTAAACAGCGATATTATGCATATTGTGACTATTCTATGTAGGAATAATCTGCACAATATTTTCTATCCCAATCTATTAAAACATACAAAGGCATACAGCACAAAAGACTAGCACTACAGAAGGATTTACAAAGAGTAGGTCTTAAATGACGACTGTCTGCAAAAAAAAATAATAAAAATATGTTTATTGAAAGATTACATTAAGTATAGACATTTAAAACTGAATTGCTTTCATGAAAGAATACAAACATGTACAGTACTGAACCCTCTGCTGTATATAGCTCTGACATGCTGAGACCAAGAAAGAACTAACAGATTCTAAGCAACTTGTCAGCTATATGGAGCAAAGAGGGCTCAAAATAAGGTACTTTATTTGTATTTGTTGTCCGCTAACCATTGCTGAAATACTTAAAGAACAGTAACACTCAGAATTGGATCAGAGAGGGGAAGAGGTGCAAATCCATTGGAAGGCTATATGCCAAGACTGTGCAGATCCAATTAATGAAGCCTTTAACAGCCAGAGTAAAAATGCCAAAAAGGAGGTACAAACCATAGGCTCTCAAAGGGTCAGATGGAGATTCACATCACTTCACTGTATATACACACTGCCCCTAGCAGAGAAAAATATCCCAGACCAGTAACTGTGTCAGAGATCACATACAAAAATCAATATGGGGCCACTGGGGTATTGTCGTTATAATTATATAGTGCTAATGTATATAACATTTTACAACATATGGTAATCAGACAGTCACAGTAAGATGTACTAAAAATGGAATTAGAAACCTAGCTAGTTTTTGATCTGTTTTGTCATACATCCAACACATGAACACCACACCAAGGAGTAATAAACTATGACCCAGGGTAACCACTTAACCAGGGATAGGGTAATCACTCTTTTTGGAGATACAAAATCCACAGCTACTGTGAAACCTCACACAATTTACACCATAGAAAGCAATATGAAGATCTGCAGTTCATGTGTTCTAGGATTTACCAGTGAATTCCCTTTTTTCAGACTTCATAGATGAACCATGTGGATCTATTGAGTGGAAGTGTGAATACTACAGGTCTGGACTATTCATTTGCACACCAGTGATAGATCTGACAGCCAGGCCCTGGGGATCAGACTGCATTACCTCATCATGTAGACTGCAAACAATATTTACTTTTCCTGCTTGGCACAAAGCACTCTCTTATTGACCCCTTATCCAATTCCCTGCCACCTTGGGTCTGTCTCTTACGCTGCCTTCTACCACCACCCCTACACACAAACACACACTCCCTCTTGCCCCCCCTGCCCCTCTGTTCCAAGACACAAACATGCTTTCTACTGCCCCTGCCAGCTGCTCCCCGCAGGCACACCTACCCTCTCTTGCCCCTTCCAGCTGCTCCCTGCACACACACCCTCTCTTGCCCCTGCCAGCTGCTCCCCGCACACACACATACCCTCTCTTGCCCCTGCCAGCTGCTCCCCGCACACACACATACCCTCTCTTGCCCCTGCCAGCTCCTCCACGCACACACACATATCCCGTCTTGCCCCTGCCAGCTCCTCCACGCACACAAACATATCCCGTCTTGCCCCTGCCAGCTCCTCCACGCACACAAACATATCCCGTCTTGCCCCTGCCAGCTCCCTCACACACTCTCTGTCTCCTGCCAGCTCCCTCACACACTCTCTGTCTCCTGCCAGCTCCCTCACACACTCACTGTCTCCTGCCAGCTCCCTCACACACTCACTGTCTCCTGCCAGCTCCCTCACACACTCACTGTCTCCTGCCAGCTCCCTCACACACTCACTGTCTCCTGCCAGCTCCCTCACACACTCACTGTCTCCTGCCAGCTCCCTCACACACTCACTGTCTCCTGCCAGCTCCCTCACACACTCACTGTCTCCTGCCAGCTCCCTCACACACTCGCTGTCTCCTGCCAGCTCCCTCACACACTCGCTGTCTCCTGCCAGCTCCCTCACACACTCACTGTCTCCTGCCAGCTCCCTCACACACTCACTGTCTCCTGCCAGCTCCCTCACACACTCACTGTCTCCTGCCAGCTCCCTCACACACTCACTGTCTCCTGCCAGCTCCCTCACACACTCACTGTCTCCTGCCAGCTCCCTCACACACTCACTGTCTCCTGCCAGCTCCCTCACACACTCACTGTCTCCTGCCAGCTCCCTCACACACTCACTGTCTCCTGCCAGCTCCCTCACACACTCACTGTCTCCTGCCAGCTCCCTCACACACTCACAGTCTCCTGCCAGCTCCCTCACACACTCACAGTCTCCTGCCAGCTCCCTCACACACTCACAATCTCCTGCCAGCTCCCTCACACACTCACAATCTCCTGCCACCTCCCTCACTGTCTCCTGCCACCTCCCTCACTGTCTCCTGCCACCTCCCTCACACACTCACTGTCTCCTGCCACCTCCCTCACACACTCACTGTCTCCTGCCACCTCCCTCACACACTCACTGTCTCCTGCCACCTCCCTCACACACTCACTGTCTCCTGCCACCTCCCTCACACACTCACTGTCTCCTGCCACCTCCCTCACACACTCACTGTCTCCTGCCACCTCCCTCACACACTCACTGTCTCCTGCCACCTCCCTCACACACTCACAATCTCCTGCCACCTCCCTCACTGTCTCCTGCCACCTCCCTCACTGTCTCCTGCCACCTCCCTCACACACTCACTGTCTCCTGCCACCTCCCTCACACACTCACTGTCTCCTGCCACCTCCCTCACTGTCTCCTGCCACCTCCCTCACACACTCACTGTCTCCTGCCACCTCCCTCACACACTCACTGTCTCCTGCCACCTCCCTCACACACTCACTGTCTCCTGCCACCTCCCTCACACACTCACTGTCTCCTGCCACCTCCCTCACACACTCACTGTCTCCTGCCACCTCCCTCACACACTCACTGTCTCCTGCCACCTCCCTCACACACACTCACCGTCTCCTGCCACCTCCCTCACACACACTCACCGTCTCCTGCCACCTCCCTCACACACACTCACCGTCTCCTGCCACCTCCCTCACACACTCACTGTCTCCTGCCACCTCCCTCACACACTCACTGTCTCCTGCCACCTCCCTCACACACTCACTGTCTCCTGCCACCTCCTCCACACACTCACTGTCTCCTGCCACCTCCCTCACACACTCACTGTCTCCTGCCACCTCCTCCACACACTCACTGTCTCCTGCCACCTCCCTCACACACTCACTGTCTCCTGCCAGTGCCACCTCCCTCACACACTCACTGTCTCCTGCCACCTCCCTCACACACTCACTGTCTCCTGCCAGTGCCACCTCCCTCACACACTCACTGTCGCCTGCCCGTGCCACCTCCCTCACACACTCACTGTCGCCTGCCCGTGCCACCTCCCTCACACACTCACTGTCGCCTGCCCGTGCCACCTCCCTCACACACTCACTGTCTCCTGCCCATGACAGTTCCTCCACACACATACTTTCTCCTGGCCTGTGCCAGCTCCCGACCACTCCTCCCCCCCCCTGCACACTTGTTTGAATGCCTGCATTACTCTGGCTGCCCAGGAATAAAACTGAATTGGAAGAAGGCGGAGCCTCAACTTCCAACTTTCCAGTAGACACACAAGGGAGCGAGGGGTATTTACCAAATGCCTCATCAAAAGGCACCGAGTAAGGGGGGGGGGGGGTTTAGATTAGTGAAAGTAAAACAGCATTATCCTAACGTAATGCACGGAATAGCTACAGATTATACACATCCAGCAGCAAGACTATGGGGCAGTGATGAGAAACCTCTGGCATTCCAGCTATTGTGTGACTACAACTCTCATGATGCAGTGCCAACCTGCCATTGGATATCCATGGAGTGTCAGAGGTGAACCCTCACTGTCCATCCTGTACCCCCTGTGGGAAGAGGGTTAGTACGGGGCATGTGGGAGACCAGAGAGTGAGGGTTCAGTGCTGGGTCTGTGAGACTCTCCCTGACAGTGACCAGTAATGACTGGAAGATCCCCTCACAGCCAGTCCTAACGGAGGGGTGCTCACCTCACTGCCGGGGCTGATGGGCGGATGCTTCTTGTCCCCTTCAGGTGAAGTAGTCCGGCGGGTCGCCATGATTCCCTGTGTGGATTACAAAGGAGGAGCCAAGCCGCCTGGGGAGCCCACATTGGGGAGGGAAAAAGAAGGAGGAGGCAGCATTGGGAGGGTGGGGGTGGAGGGCAGCACCGTTGACCGTCACCAGGCGGGAGCTAGAGCGACTCTCACCAGGGTAGGTCGAGGAGAAGGCGGAGCGCACCGACAGCGGACATCATACCACTCTCAATCCCGGGGATGTGTGACTGAGCTCGGCGGTGAGCACGGGAGGGGGCGTTCCAGGGCTGGGCCAATCACAGATCGAGACACCAAAGAGCGGCGCCGCCTTCCACATTAACCGTCTGGTTCCCGGAAAAAAAAGACGACACAGCACATTGGAAGACTATGTTAGCCCCGCCCCCCGAAATACGTACCACTCCGCCCAGTTCATGTTGCTTGGCCTGTCTCCTATGTCAGGGAATCCCTTAGTTTGCAAAGGGCGGAAAGTTATTCGTGCGTGTCATTCATTCTCCACTGTTCTACGAGAAGCTCATTTGGGACTTTTTTATTTTTTTTTATTTGAACAATTCTTTAAGACTTTTTTCTTATTGTAACTTAATTTTATTAAATGTCTTTATAAGGTCACATGATTTTACCTTACAGTAAAGGTATGAGGCATACAGCAGCGATCAGTAATTTCCAGAGCTAGTTACACAATGGTCAAGTAAACCTTACAATATATGTGGAGAGAGAAGATGGGAAAAAATGACCAAAAAAAAAGGAAAATGTAAAAAAAAAAAAAATCACAAATAAGGTCATTGGTTTTTTTTTTCCTGTCACAAAAATGAGTTATTTATCAATTTTATATTTAGGCAAGAGTTTAACAAACATGAAGGGCTGGTAAGAAGATGGCTGGGTAAAACCAAGAGGTGCAATGTGAACCAATATGTCAAATACCTAGCATAGCCTTTCAGTGGGAAGTTAATAATAATTATAAACACATTTTCCCCCAGGAAAGGTACATTGAGATATTATCTGGTTCTCAAATAATCCCTTGGGATTCCACATTTAGAATCTGGGGGCTTTTACTATTACCCAAGTGAAAGGCGTTCAAAGCTAGCACAGTATTGTATACAAGACTATATGGGAGAGAAGATCCATTAATTCAGTTTGGGATTATGTGCCAAGTGATTTTTGTCTCCTCTAAGTTTCTGCACTGAAAGCTAGATTGTAAGATCGTGAGCAGGGCTCCCTACCTCATGGATCAGTCTGTTCTAGTTTGTCTAACTTAGGGGGTCATGTACTAAAGAAGTGCAGTAGGGAAAAAGTAGGTAAAACATGAGTAAGGAGCAATTTGCAAATAAAGTGCTATCAAAAGAGGTAGAAAAAATATTCGCAAAATTGCCTGTTTTTACTCACAATTTGCTCGTATGTACTATTGGAGTGTTAAATGTTTAGTACATTGCAATAGGAGCAAAGAGAAAAAATAGTTTTGCACATAAAATATATTTGAGTTTTTTTAGTACATGCCCCTCTTAGTATCTACTTCCTTTCTATGCTCTGTACCTATAACTACGTAAATTGATGGCGCTATATAAATAAATGGAAATGTAATGTAATGAAAGCATGTGAATGATATACATACAGTGGCGGATGCTCCATTTGTGCTAGGTGTGTGCCACATGTCTAGCATGGAGCACCCGCACTGTGTTTTTCTGGGGTTTGTGTGCTACGAAGAGAGAGCACACAAACCCCAGAAATACATCCGAAAGGTGACGCCAGCTACAAATTTTCGTATACTTTTTGTGCTTGTCGCAGAGTGAGTGACTCTGTTGCTGAATTCGTAGCTGGCGTCACCTTTTGGATGTAACTTGTGTATTTCCGGGGGTTTGTGTGCTGGCTGTTCTCAGCACACAAACGCCCGGAAATACACGAGAGAAGTCGTGCCTCCGAGTGACTGGCAGCACCCCTGTCACGCAGGGGCATGATACGCTCCTGTATACATATATACGGTTGACACTTTTTCTTCAAAACAATACCAGATAAATCACTTGTGTCCACACTTGTCTCACTTGTTTTTAATGAATAAAAAAAAACCATTTAATATTACTTTTTTTTATTTACTAAAATGATTTGTCCTATTTTTCAATGCAGCTGAAATCTGATCATGACCTCTGTAAATAGAGATGGCTCTGTGAGGAATGGACTTATGGAGAGAGCCAGACTGTACTTCACTCCCTGCTGGGACAGTGGCTAAGCTGGGCATCTGTCTTGTAATTAAATATTAATGTATGCTAGGACGTCTTTATTAGGGTTTACAAACTCCCTGTACACTGTATGATACTGGTGTGGCAGGCTCCGATGCTCTGCAAACTGATTTGAACAGCCACTGAAACAATATTGTGCACTGTCTGCATCAGTCACCTTTTTGCGCTTATAAAGTTTCAATGACTAGATCATTAAAACCTCTGTTGAAATGGAGGTATATTAAAACACCTGATCGGTAGCTAGGGTCACAGTGGCAGACATTCGAAAAGAGTCTTAATACACCCTATGGATCCCTGCCGAAAATTCGCTTTCACCTCTAACATTTCTGTGTCAGACTGAGGCTACTCAAAGTGGCCTCATCTGACAGGTTGGATCGCGCTACAAGTCCCTGCAGCGGGATCCGAGCACAGCTCATCGCGGGGAGCCATGATGAGCTATTAAGTGAAGAACATTCAATGCCGTCTTAGCGTCTTTTGGGACCTGTAAATTAGGATGGTATAGAACGTCCTAGCGTCACACAGGGGTTAAGGTGAGTGCTTTCCTCGACTTGTTTTGTTTGTAGTTTTGAAGACTAACCCCTCCCTATCACAGGTTCTCCATCAATAGTGTCCAATCAATAGCAGGAGGGCCTCAGTAATGTAGAGCTTGAAAGCTAGCGGCAGGGATAGCTTACCTTTAGTACCAATGTTGTGGATGACATTTCTTGTGATGCACGGTCAGGGACACACAGACGGACTATCACTGGAAATACCTTCCACGAGTGGCTTCAACCTTTGGCTGTCCTATGAAGGATAATGATCATTCCTATGCACACTGATGGAGGTGGTATCGGGTGCATGGTCTGTCTTTAGTGGTACAGTCTCGATTTGGGTCGCTATCCAACTGTCCCAGTTTCATTCTCCAATATTCAGTGCAGCGGAGATTGGCCTTCAACAATTTTTTTTACCGGCTTGGTGGCAATCGTATGGACAGTAGAGAGGATTTGCGTAGTCAGTTATAGATCAGACACGTTGTGAGATTACTATACTATTGTAATCTGGGCCCAAAACAACATGTTACGGGGTTGATTGCTGTTGTAAATGAAATCAAACACTTCATCTCGTTACTTGATAACAAGCTCACAATATAATTCCTTCTTGTGATTAATCATCTGAAGGATGATTAATGGCAGCACATTACTGACTTAGTGTACAGGATAAGTCTGCTTTAGTCTCACAGTATAATGGTATAAAGTAGTAGTGCACCTTAACAAACATACACCCAGTTAGTCAATAAAGAATATGCAATATGTAAAACAAAACAAAAAAACACACACAAGAAAGGACATTTGTAGGTGATGTTAAAGACACTACATTGCTCAATACAAATGTGTTTTAAATGTGACTGTGGAGTCTCCTGCTTATGACATCACCTGTGGCTTGATATGCAAATTACGCATTTCCCATTGAAAACCAGTTGATTTGCATATCAAGCCACAGATGATGTAATTAACAGGAGACTCCACGGATGCATTTGAAACACATTTATGATACTCTGAGATGAAGTATATGGCAGACTGAGTGGAGGAATCTGCATGCTTTGATTAGCTAAGCTAAAATTCAACCTCATGTGTAAAAGCTCCAGAGTGTACATTAAGCCAGCCTTCCAGGTAGGTAAACAATACAGATGCCCACGCCTTGGAATGCTGCATCCGCTGGGTGAAGTGGATAAACCAGACCATGTGGGAGTTTCTTTGTTCAATACAGAACTTTGGCGAGGGAGCAGACTCTTCACCTCCTGCTCATCTCTCTTAGCACAGATAGCTACAGTACCACAGAGATGTTGGTGTGTAAATTAGGAGAGAAGTCATCCCAAACACTGTACTTTCTATTTCGGGCAGCGCATCACAATCCCTGCACAACACATTTTAATTTGCCTGTGTTACTTTGCTCACCTGAGAGGGAGCAGTGACAGCAAGCATTCATCGCTTTATATTTAATTACAAACTGAATAGTTAATGAAATCTTTGCTGTCTGCTATATCTAACTTTCGATCATTAAAGGAAAGCAACACTTCTTTAACCCTTGCTTTCCTAGAGGAAGCAGGGTCAAAACGTTAGTTTCCTGTATATTTAATATATCTTTAAAGATACACGCAGGTTTACTCTCAACTACTGCTAATCAGGAGACTTGTGTGCGAACACAGCATAGCCAAGCAGAGTGGGGCCTTGTCCCACTCATCTTTTGGGTCCAGTGTTCTCTCTCTCTCTCTCTGATGCTAGGGTTTCCACCTGGCCAGTATTTTTATCGGCAGGCCAGTCAAAAATTGGCTTCACCACAAAGTTAAGTCTATGGAGGTAGTAGCATGGCCGGTATGTTTCTGAAGAAAAGATGAGACACTCATTTTCAAAGTTGATCAACAGAGGGGACCTAGTCAAGTAAATGGCATGTGAGTTAAAAGTCATGCCATTTTATCGTGTACTAGGGTTAGGCACTAACAGATGAGAGACTGTGCCTAGCCCCCAAAAGAGCCAATTGACCAACTCCCTGATATCATGTTAGGAGGTCCGATGTATTTTGTATGGAACTGGGAGGGGGGGGGGGGGGAGGCTGGGAGCCATTTGGGTGGCTCCTAGCACCATTTTGTTTATAGTGGATGGTCAGGGATACTTGCCTGGGGAGGATAGAGGTACTTTTCAGTTTGGGCATATTTTGCATCCTTTTGGTTTCGGCAGGTCTCCACGTGTAATTGGCTATGAGGGCTGAATTGCGCCGCTATTTGGGGGCATATTGGTTAGCTCAAAATTCGACTCCCAAAATATCCTCAATGTGCCCCAAATCATTCCAGACTTTGGAGGTACCATTTCAGCCCCAAAGTCCAGCACATATCGAGAATTTACACATTTGCTTGCATCTCTGCTAACACATTAGTATAGGTCATTTTTCATTGTTTGTTTTTTTATCATTTACGTTTTTTTGGATGAACAACTTTTAGGCAAATAAATTAAAATACTGTACAGTATATAACAAATATTTTGAATGTAATCCACTTGTTTTTCATTGAATTCTAGAAAATCTGCTGGCAAATGAACCAATGACAATTTTAATTTAAAGCAAATATATTTTAAGGGTATTCTAGGATAACAGAACCACACCTTAAAAAATACAACACAATATCATCTCCAATCCAGACACCCTCTCTGCCGCCTCCTCCTTCTAAGATCCTAAGGGAGCAGCAGACACTGAGAAAGGACCAGGCTGCGTCTCTCCCCCCCCCCCCCCCCCTTCTTTGGACTGCAAATTAATGAGGACAAATAACTTTCCTTTCCCTGTTTGACAGATTGATTCCCTGCTGTTTAAAAACCAACAGACTCTTCTCTTCCCCAGTGCCGGAACTCTCTCACAGTGACCTGGGAGGGGAGACAAAACAGAGTCATATATTCACTACATTTAGGGTTGCCACCTGGCAGGCCGGTAAAAAAATGTCATCAAGCCAATGTTAGGTCTATGGAGACAGTACCAAGGCCGGTATTTTTTTGAAGAAAAGGTGGTAACCCTAACTACATTGGGCCTAGCCGGGTTTGGCCACAACTTGCACACAAAGGGTTAAAATAAAAGCAAGCTCTTCATCATGTCCCTTGATTGCACGGAATCCTTTTTTTTTTTTTTTTCCTCCAAGCTTTCTGATTAATCATTTGATGCCGGAGCCCATAGCACTCCATATAAGAACTCCATATAAGTGCGCTCTATGTTCTATTCACCTATATAGCTGCTGTGCTACATGCAAGATGTCATGCTTCTAACGGGGGTGGTAGGGGTACACACTGCTATTCCTAGCTCTTCTGCTGGTGAATGTGTTAAAAGATGAATTAACATATCAATGCATTTCAGGCTACCGAAACACATGGAGGATTAACAGAGCAGCATAGTCAAGACCCTGCAACACTAAGGGGGTCCGGAGAACAATGCAAGAACAGAAGCTGCTTCTGCCCTGAATGAAGTTCTAGATAATACAGCAGAGTGTGTTACTGAAGTGTTGTAGGCTGGGTTCACAAGACTTATTTCATTACAACAGAACTACACACTGTCTGTGGGACAGAATCAGCAGGGTGTTTTAATACATTAATATTATAAGTTTATTTATTGATTTTTCCCCCAAAAAAATTTAATATTACAAAAGAAGGATGAATACATTTCAATTATTTTGAGCACCCCCCCCCCCCCCAAATATGTAATCCTTCCCTTGCAATCTTTACAGATGTAGTTTTTGAATGTGTGTAGCCACACACACACACACACATCATTTACATTACATTAATATTTATATAGCGCCAACAAGTTAAGTAACACTAGGTACAATGTATAGAGTGGGAATACATGCTAAGTTAGACAAACAAGAGCAGACTGATACATGAGGTAGAGAGCCCTGCTCTCAAGCTTACAGTCTAGAGGAAATCTATATTCAATATATGACATGCTTTTGACTTGATAAAGGGAGGAGTCCCAAAAGCTTGTTGTTCCAAAATACTGTTTGTCCAATAAAATAGGTATCACTGTAATATTCAGATAATTTGTTTTTACATCACTGGCTCAATATGGCCAATCAAACCCACAGTACAATATATTAGAAATCCCAGTAGTTTTGAAGATGTTACAAAGAAAATCATTGGGCAAATGATCTTACAAAGTATAGTGTCCCTGTGTACTGCAAGTTGTGGATACCTACGTCAATGTAGTTGCTACCTCTCCTACCACAGATGCTCAATTGAGCTGGTCACCATTCAGACCTGGTGAGAGGACAGGTCACACAGTGAATTTATTGTGTTTGTTGCTGAGCCACTTGTAGGAAATCATAGCTTTGCTACATGGTCCTTGGAAAGACCCATTAACAGAAAGATGAGCTTAACTGACAATATGTGGCTATCCTGTGGCATGCAAGCATTCTTCCATGTTTATCAGTGGGTATCATGGAACTCCACCACAGATCACAATACTCTGATCACAATACTCTGATCGCAATATTCTGATCGCAATACTCTGATCACAATACAATAATTTGAAAACATAATTCTAAAGTCATTTTACATGAGTTTTCTTACTGACAAAGTAGGGAGAAACAAATTAGAACTGTTAAAATGATAGTTGAAAAAACTGGAAAAAGTATATTTCCTCTCTAAGATTAGTAAACATTTGGAACTCCTGAGCTAACCAGATAGTTCTAGCAAATACAATCAATGTTTGTTTGTTTTTTAAAAAATGTCTGAATATTTTTTTCTTAGCAAATCAAGAGTTACGAAGCTAATAATCCTTCTTAAATTTAGTCCCGGGAGATATCCCATTGCTATTTTACAGCCAAGATGGGTTTCTATTTCACTTTTGAAGCACAGCGGGTGACCACTTCATTGTGGGTTCAAGATCAGCAACAGTGATGTGTGAAAGGTTGACTTTTTTTGGACCTAAGTCTCTTTTCGACTTTTTTTTTACTCTGTCAACGTACATTTATATTTCCATGGTCCATGGTCCCATGGTAAAATCTTTCGAAAAAGAGGAAGTTCATCATGATCGCTGGTACCATTTAATTCAGAAGTGTATCAAAATATCTCCTTGTGCTAGTAGGTAGGTCTGGCTAACAAGTGGTCACCAACTTTTAATGTATTTCCCTTATACATGGTTTCACGCTGCTATTATTCTTTAATGAAGGCTTTCAGTGGTGGAATGTATACTTGACAGCTGACAAACCAATTGGTCTATCAATACTTATTTAAAAAAAAAAAAATCAGTCTACATTATAGATGTAGTTTCCTGGTCCATCCACCTGCATGCCAGCTAGAAGCATTTCATATTAAATGTGTTATATTAACCTCTATATTTCCTTCTTGAAGATTGTTCCATACATCCACCACCCTTCCTACAAAGCCATATTTCCTGAAAGGAACCTCATTGTGTTTCTACTATACTGACACACAGATAAGTTGTGATCAGATCATTACCGCCATCAAGTCTCAGGCCTCATCGGGGCTATTTTTGCCCAGTATTCCAAAAAAAAAAAAAAAACAACTGGATTTCATGACCTGAAGTTTATACCTTGTAGAAGAATGGTCAGTATCATTCACACGTTATCAAGATTTTTTCCGTAATGAATGTTTTCCTTCCTCTGCCAGTTATAATGAGGCACAGACACCGAATACCAATGATAACCGCGAGAATGTCAGTTACAACAATGGCGTGTGTTACCAAACTTAGACATAGAATTTTTTTTTTTGAACTGTGTAAAATCTCAGGAAAAGATTTCCGCCATTCTTCCAAGGTTATAGTGGAATGTCTTTAAACAGGATATGAGTAAAGTCATACTGTCATTTCTCTCAAGGCCAGGATATTGACATTGTCAAAAAAAGAGAGAGAGGTCAGGGCAGAGCATATAAGAAAACGATGGACTGATATGAAGAGGCAGCAACGTGTTTTAAAACAAGGACAAGTTTATTAACTTAGGTCTCTATTCTTCACATTTACTTTAAAAAAAATGTGCAGGAGGTTCATGGAGTATCATGGGAATTGTAGTCCCTAGCAGGTGAACTTCACCAGCTTACTTAAATACTATTAGACTTTTTTTTTGGTGTTAAAGAGGCTCTACAGGCGAAATGCGTCAAGTACAACTCATTTTTAAAAAATGTTTTATATTGCTGCATTTTGTTGTGCTGTCCACTTGAAAATACAGATTTGTGTGGTTTTTATGCATACCCAATTATTTTCTGGGCTTGAGTACACTGACAAAGTGATCTTTCTTATTAAAACAGTAAGAAACAACACAGTTTCACCAAATTTGGGACCTATCAAAAACAACTCCTAATTTAAATCAAGATTAATTCACACTAGAGAACAATAACGCAACAAGACTACATTTGTGTTATACCTCTCTGTACAAATAATACCATTCATAATACAAATAAATTAGCTTCAGTCCATATAACTTGACATTACTTTTTAGGGTGCAGTATAGCAGTAGGAGTGTGGCATATACTTACGTGTTAATAATTAACCAATAATGATAGTTTTCACATGCATAATATGATTTTAAAACTAGTTTTAGAGTCAACCTACCTCTTGAAACTCTGAAGCATGATTATAAAAATAAATAAATAAACCGAACCAATAAACAATGCATAATTAATTCCTCACAGCGTTCTCTTCTAACTTTTTTAACTGGAAAACTCATAGTAATCATAAAAATCCCATATAAAAATAGCTTTTAAAAAGAAAGTCTGCTACCACCCCAGAGCTCACTTAGTTAAATTGTATCAGTCATTGAATCTGTACATTTTATAGTATTTTTAAAGTGTAGATGTATTTTTAAAGTGAGTTTAATATCAGAGGGAGAAAAGAGCTCTAAAAATTATATTAATTATATTTTTATTATCATCATTACGTACAGTTTCAATCACTCTTAGATATATTCTGTTACAGGATTTTTATATATGTTAAATAGTTATCAAACTGATCTAGTGCATGCTTCCCAACATTTCAAATGGCTAGAGAGGGACACTTCTATTTTGTGGGTGTGGCTTAAAGTGTGACTGTGGGTGGGGCATTACAGAACAATTTCAGAGAATTTACGGCCAATTGGTAACTATTTATGTAATTTGATATGTCAGTTAGTATTGTTTATTTTATTTACACAAATAAATATAAAAAACACATTTACTGAAGTTTAAACACAATTTATTGTAAGTTGTATTGCTCTGGAGCTCTGTGATACAGTTATACTAGGTATGCTAGAGGAGGGGAGAAATGGATTTTTACAGCATAAATATTTACACGTTTTTCCCAGGGTTGGTGAACATATTTTATCTCTCACAGACTACTGACTCTCTTCTATTTTCCCCCGCTGATCATTGTTTTACTATTTCATTACTGTTGGTGATTTTATTTACCCTTTCGTTTTTGTCAATGCATCTTTAGTCACAGTTCACTTGACCTTTGCACTCTGCATGGTCCTTTAGCCCTTCAAATGCCTGACTTTGCAAAGCACACAAGTAATTTTTCCACAGTCAATGAAACAAAAAACTTTATTCATTTGTTAATAAGGTTAAACATACAAAGAATTCAATAAAAGAAAAAAAAAATCTGTGGACTTTTAGCTTGTTTTAAGAAAAAAGGAAATAGGAACAGATGATCAAATGGATCTAATTTGAATTCAAATGCAAACAAATAATAAGAGTCACTCTTTTGTATATATATATATATATATATATATATATATATATATATATATACTCCCAACTGTCCTGCTTTGCGTGGGACAGTCCTCCTTGTCGGAATAGAGGTAGAGCTCTTGGACAGTGGATAATTCTTACTGTGTGCATGTGCAATATTGATGCAGGACACAGAGAAGCATGTCTGCGCATGAGAGGTCGAGCTATCACTCACCTTCCCACACTCCGCCCCCAGCAGTCCCGATTACGTATCTATTAGAAATAATATGTATTTTATGTGACTATGTGCCTGCAATTAGTGAGGCTGAGCCAAGAGTAAACCCACGTGTATCTGTAAATATACATGTCAGGTTTACTCTCGACAAGGTAAACTAACATGAAGAGGGGCGTACCTAGAGTATTTGGCACCCGGGGCAGAACCTATGCTTGGCACCTTCATTATTAAAAGTTATATCTGTGTCCCAAAACAGCCTTCCAGTGCCCTCTGGGACCTGCCCAAAGCACACTACAGGACTTTCAAAGCATTCCCTGGCCTGGTGTCTAGTGAGGCAGCTGGAGGATATCTGTGTGCTGCTCAGTGCACACAGACATCTTACGATGCTGCCCGACTCTTCCTCTGGGGAATGTGAGTTCACATGACTCTGGCGTTCTGTCTCAAAAGGCTCGACAGAAGTGTCAAGCAGCATCGGAGGATGTCTGTGCATAGCACACAGGTCTCCTCAGATGCTACCCCAACTAGACACTAGGGAAACTAGGTGAGGAGTGGTTATCTGCAACCAGGTAGGAGATACCAACCACCCCACCAACAGCATGATGAGGTTGGTTTCTAGCATTCTGCTTGTGAGTACAAGAATCACACACAACAAAAGTCATGGTTAAATGGGACATTGGGTCCATTGTAGAAGAAAGAGTTATAAGAATTATTTACACATATACAATGCATATTTTGCTTGGTTTGTATAGTTTGAGCCTTAGGCATCATGACACAGTTACTGCTTATGAATTATACTGCAGGATGATAATAAAGAGATAGAAAGAAACATATCATAGTGTGCAATAAAACAACAACTCCCCAAACACTATAGGCATGCGATGCTGACTGAGCTGATCTGATGAAGAGATTACAAGTTTGTATTGGAGAGTGCAGATTGATTCACTATAATCCCCGAAGTCGCAGAAAGCCTTTGGTGACAGACTGGACATAATGCGAAAAGAGTTAAAGTCACTCCCAAATAATGGCCATCACTGACTGACATAAAAAAGATATCAGTTTATAGCTTATGTTGGTTAGCAACACCACACTGTGAGCACACTGTATATCTTAAAGGGACACTGTCACCAAAATAGTATTTGCAGTGGGAATGTAGACCCTAAGCAGAATTATACATTGTAGTAGCCGTATTGCATGTAAAACATGTTATGAATGTGACCACAGTGCTTCCTGCTTATGGCATAATTTTGTGGCATCACATACTAAGCCACACAATAAAAGTACATTTTTACCTCTATGCATATGTATGAACGAAGCATCTGTATGCTTTAATGAAAGAATTTGAATAAAGCTCTTTACTTGAGCCCTCTCTGCTTGTATAGCTCAGGGGGCAGACATGTTTAGAATCTTGGGTCAGCTGAAGGAAGACCTGGCCCATGGTAAAAACTTCCTTAGCCACTGATGCATGCAGATCCAATCACGGTATGCACGTTGTGCCTAGGTACCCAGGCACTACAGTCATGTCTGCTGAGGCCTTCCCAGAAGACATATATTAAGGTTTTGTTTGGCAATAAAGCGTAACAACCCCTGTAAATCCATACCTGAAGTACAAAGTATGTGGGGGAAAAAACACACAAACAAATTACAAAATTTGCCAAAGATTGGTGGATAAATCACTGCATGAAAAGTGTCAAAATACCTCAAGTTATTACATATATATTTTGAAAAATATGTGTTTGTGGGGGTGTGATTCGGGGATTTATGACAGATATCAATGTTAGAATGTCACTATTGCTAATTCTGATAAAATTGGCACTACTTGTTCTTATTGCCCTGTAACTTGCAAAAAAACAACAGAAAAACATGTAAACATGGATTATTTCAAAACTCAGGATAAAAATGTTAATATATTTAGCAGGATTTTTCATTAGCCTTTGTAGATGAGTAAAATACTTTTCAAGTCAGGTCATGAAGGGGATAATAAAGGCAAGTAGGAGGGAAGTCTGCATGGTAATATATGAACAATCTTAAGAATTAGAGTCGTAAGAGTTGGAAATAAAATAGAATGCTATTGTATACAGTGGACAGAGAGCTACTTACAGGCACTGGCAAATACTAAACTCAGTTATTGTTTAAAATAAGATAAAATGTTATTGCTTCTTATATTGTTTCTTCAACATCAATATTGAAAATATAATTCTCATTCAATGTGGCAAGAATCTTTATTTTTAACATTATAAGCAATGTAAAATCGCTAATAGTTATCAGCGATCTCCTTATTGCCATCCAGGGGCGGGCTGGGCCGGGGGGCAGGGTGGCAATTGCCCCCCAGGCCGCCCTAAGCTATTTAAAACACGGCCGCTGGGCCAGTGTTTAAAAAAAAAAAAAAAAAAAAAAAAAAAACGCGCTTGCAGGCAGAGACTGAGAAGGGATCGGAAGATCCCCTCTCACCTCCGCTCTGCCTGCAAGGCTGCACGGGGAGCCGAACAGGCAGCACAGAGAAACCTCCGTGCTGCCTGTTCGGCTCCCTGTGCAGTCTGACACGGAAGTGCCGACAGTCACGTGATCGGCGCTCTGACGTCAGACGCGCGCCGATCACGTGACCTGTCGGCACAACCGCCGGGAGGCCGAACAGGCAGCATGGAGGGACCATGCTGCCTGCCACCAGGGAAGTCCTCCTGCCACTAGCCACCAGGGAAGTCCTGCCACTAGCCACCAGGGAAGTCCTGCCACTAGCCACCAGGGAAAAAGGTAAGGGGGGGGGGGCTTTTAAACACTGGCATATTATTGGACAAATTGGCTGGCAAATAAGACTGGCATATTATTGGGCAAATTGGCTGGGGAATATTACATGGCAAATAAGACTGGCATATTATTGGGCAAATTGGCTGGGGAATATTACATGGCAAATAAGACTGGCATATTATTGGGCAAATTGGCTGGGGAATATTACATGGCAAATAAGACTGGCATATTATTGGGCAAATTGGCTGGGGCATATTACATTGCAAATAAGACTGGCATATTATTGGGAAAATTGGCTGGGGAATATTAAATGGCAGAATAACACTGGCATATTATTGGGCAAATTGGCTGGGGAATATTAAATGGCAGAATAACACTGGCATATTATTGGACAAATTGGCTGGGGCATATTACATGGCAAATAAGACTGGAATATTATTGGGCAAATTGGCTGGGGAATATTAAATGGCAGAATAACACTGGCATATTATTGGACAAATTGGCTGGGGAATATTACATGGCAAATAAGACTGGCATATTATTGGGCAAATTGGCTGGGGCATATTACATGGCAAATAAGACTGGCCTATTATTGGGCAAATTGGCTGGGGAATATTACATGGCAAATAAGACTGGCATATTATTGGGCAAATTGGCTGGGGAATATTACATGGCAAATAACACTGGCATATTATTGGGCAAATTGGCTGGGGAATATTACATGGCAAATAAGACTGGCATATTATTGGGAAAATTGGCTGGGGCATATTACATGGCAAATAAGACTGGCATATTATTGGGCAAATTGGCTGGGTCATATTACATGGCAAATAAGACTGGCATATTATTGGGCAAATTGGCTGGGGAATATTACATGGCAAATAAGACTGGCATATTATTGGGCAAATTGGCTGGGGAATATTACATGGCAAATAAGACTGGCATATTATTGGGAAAATTGGCTGGGGCATATTAAATGGCAAATAAGACTGGCATATTATTGGGCAAATTGGCTGGGGCATATTACATGGCAAATAAGACTGCCATATTATTGGGCAAATTGGCTGGGGCATATTACATGGCAAATAAGACTGCCATATTATTGGGCAAATTGGCTGGGGAATATTACATGGCAAATAAGACTGGCATATTATTGGGCAAATTGGCTGGGGAATATTACATGGCAAATAAGACTGGCATATTATTGGGCAAATTGGCTGGGGCATATTACATGGCAAATAACACTGGCATATTATTGGGCAAATTGGCTGGGGAATATTACATGGCAATTAACACTGGCATATTGGGCAAATTAGAGGGGCATATTAAATTGCAGATAACCTTGGAATATTATTGGGCAAATTTACTTAGTCATATTAAATTGCATAATAACATTTTCATATTATGGGACAAATTGGCTGGGGAATATTAATGGCAAATAATATTGGAAATGTGTATGTAATGGGGTGATGGAGGCATGTAAATGTGGTGATGGGGCATGTCCTGGTGTGCAACGTGGGTTATGGGTCATGTCGTAGGTGTGCAACGTGGGTAGGGGGGGGTGGGATATTGGTTGTCTAAATCCTGGCATATTGAGGTGCATAATCCTGGCATATTGAGGTGCATAATCCTGGCATATTGAGGGGGCATCATCTTGGCATATTCAGGGGAAAATCCTGGCATATTGGGTGTCTAAATCCTGGCATATTGAGGGGCATAATCCTGGCATATTGAGGGGCATAATCCTGGCATATTTAGGGGATAATCCTGGCATATTGAGGGGCATAATCCTGGCATATTGAGGGGCATAATCCTGGCATATTGAGGGGCATAATCCTGGCATACTGAGGGGCATAATCCTGGCATTTTGTAAGGGAAAATTCTAGCATATTAAATGGCAAATCCTGGTATATTGTGGGGGAAAATCCTGGCAATATTCGTTATAAAACAAGGAAAAGATGGCCGTGGATGGGGAGGCGATTCGATGATGCAATGGGCCACTTGACTGGATTTGCCCCCCAGGCCTAAGGCTGCCAGCCCTCCCCTGTTGCCATCTCAATTTATAATCAAAGTTATCCTAACACAGGTGATCCCATATTTGGTAAAGATGGGTGTATGCTTAGCTCAGCATCTATAAATGGCTGACATGTTATGTTGTATCTTGGCAGGGCTTACTCCCCCTAAATTGATTCCCACCGTGCGCATAAAAAAAAAAATTAGCAGAAGGGAGGCTGTGCATTAATTACATGTGATTAAGTCTAATTTATTCAGTGATATGTTTGCCCTTTGATACATTGTTGGCCTAAATAGGCCTACAATTCAATTGATTGACTGAGTCTGATCTTCAGATTGAAACTGAACCTCCCTGTCTTGATGTTAATTTTTTTGATTTATATGTAATTTATCAAATTCATACATTATAAATAATATATTTCATTTTCGGCTTCTTTTTTCAACCCTAATTTCCTTATCTCGCCCTCTGCCCTAGTAATGTGCTCATATTATAAAGACATGTAGAGCTGCAGTAGACAAAAACAGATATGCAAACACTTTTTTAAGAGGGACATATTAATTCATTCCTCCATTGGCTGATTAGAAAACCCAGCCCCCCCACTAAAGCTCTCTCACCATGACACATATTACCATAGTGTAGGTTACACTAAAGTAGCAGTAAACCCCACATATTGCAGATGAATTGAGGTAAGCTAGACATTGTTTCAATATTTAAAGATGTAACAATTACTTCAGCTGAGTCTATTGAATTCTTCTAGCAGGAGAAAATTGTAGAAACATAGAATGTGTTGGCAGATAAGAACCATTTAGCCCTTCTAGTCTGCACAATAATCTAGATACTTTTATTAGACCCTGGCCTTATCTTATATCTAGGATAGCCTTGTACCTATCCCATGCAGGCTTAAACTCCTTCACTGTATTAACTTCTATCACTTCTACTGGAAGGCTATTCCATGCATCCACTACCCTCTCAGTAAAGTAATACTTCCTGATATTACTTTTAAATCTCTGCCCCTCTAATTTAAGACTATGTCCTCCAGGTGTGGTAGTTTTTCTCCTCCATTACTGTGTTGATTCCCTTTATGTATATAAATGTTTCTATCAAACCCCCCATCTTGTCTTTCTTCCAAGCTTCCAAACTCACCAGAGTTATCCCTACACAATGCATAGTTAAGTTAGTGATATACAATCTCATCTCGCCTCCAGTCACCTTCACCTCACTTTTCGTTGGTGGGTGTAGGAAAGCCTGCAGCGACCAGTAAGTTCCGTCCCGTGTCGTGGGGCCCCTGTTTGGATTTGATTTTCTTTGTGTGACCTCAGCTTGATTTCTTGTTCGACCTCAGCTACTGTTCCATGTTTTTTGCCTGAATCTGTTCCTCCACCTTCTTGTCCTGGGGTACTCTTCTATCTCCACCTGACTGGTTTACTCTCCAGTGGAACGTGTAAATGGGTCTGCACAGTAATACAAGTGCCGGGTGCAACGAGGGAGCGCCATTCACGCCCATAAATCAATAGGAAAGACAGGAGACTCAGCACACACCGTTTAAGGGAGTTTAATCCACCAAAAAGCAACAACGTTTCAGCCCAATAATGAGCTTTCTTCAAGTCTAAGACTTTAATTTGCTTGGGCCCCCTGGACCCTGCCCCCCTCCCAGGCATGCAATCACGGCCTCCAATATTCCCTCAGCAAAAAAAACCCAAAACACACAAAAATAATCACACACACAAATTTTATTGCAGTGTATAAAATGTGTATATGGATCAAAATGTGTATATATGGCTGCAATATGTATACCATATATATGCAACACTGCAATAAAACAACTCATACAAACGTATACATGGATATTAGGGAGCACTTACATATATCCATATATAGTTATATATATCTATATACATCTCTCTCTCTCTCTCTCTCTCTCTCTCTCTCTCTCTCTCTCTCACACTAGTTGCATTTATACTTATATGAACTACTTAATATTATATTCAACTATTTATATATGTAATAAAAATGTTATTGAAAAATTGCATTTCTTGTTTTTATTACCTTACAAAAAAAAAGTTCGGGAGCACGATGCTCTGCAAAGAGGACACACAAGGGCAGGGGGCCCATGGGGCAGCTGCTTTGGGCCCTCCAAGAGTAACTGGGCCCGGGGCAGCTGCCCTGTATGCCCCGCGTTAAAGACGGCCATGGTGATGGGACAAGTCCTGTGGTGGTGGGTTTAGTTCTGGGTGTGCAGTGTGGGTGATGGAGCATGTGCTGTGGTAAGGAATGTGAGGGCAATAACAAAAGGAGACAGGAGTCAGGTAGGTAGGGGCAATGACCATTTGGTCTGTCAGGGTCCTCACAATTTACGATGGAGGCCCTGCACTGGGGAGCCACCTTCCTACAATAGATATAAGTGTACACATGCATACACACACACACATATATATATATATGTTTATATATACAGATTTTGAATCATTTTTTTCAGGGAACTATATGGCCTGTCTGATATCATCACCATAGTATGTCTGAAAGGCTTCCATTCTGATCAATACTCATCCTAGCTGCTAAGAGAATATATTAAAAATCTCTCTATGCATTCTCTTCATACATGTGCTGATGCATGATTATTCTCTGGACTGATGCACTTAAATAGGATAGAAAGTAAGTCAATTGTTATTATTATAATTACTGTTTAATTGTGGAGTGATTAACACAGTAAGTCAAGGAAGATTTAATTTGACAAACATACAAACACAGCAGCTTTGCTATTTAAATCCTAATGGATGACTCTGTTTTCCATATGACCTACCTTTTTTTTTCTTTGCATATTAAATTTGCACTGGACAGGCATAAAGCATTCCTCCCAACTGTCCCGCCTTGTCTACGAAAGTCCCAATTTTGGGAGGCAATCTTCCTCTGTCCTAGTTTTACCAGTTGGGCTTAAAAGTGCAAGCCTGCAAAAATGTCCTTAAAAAATTCTCAGGTGTCTGGGACACCGGAGATTTAATATTGCACATTCACAGCATTATTCACATGTGCCATAGTGCTGGCACTTAACCTTGGAAACTCCACTGGGGCAAGAGTTGGGAGGTATAGTGAAGCCCCGTGCTGGCCAAATACAGTGCACTACTGCTTATGCACGTGAGATAGATAACCCAGGTCAGTTTGGTGTGTCTAGTGTTGCCACCTTTTCTTCCAAAAAAACACTGACCTTGCTTTTAACTTCCACCGACTTGACATTGACCGCAAGCTATTTTTGTACCGGACTGGCGGCAAACCTTGGTGGTTTTCAGTACCTGAGGTTTTCAGTACAAAGAGTTAATAAAGCAGCATACGTTAGTAAGCATACGTTAGTGGCCATCTTGGTTGGTGAAAAAGGAAACTAAATCAGCCATTCATGCTGTAATCATAACAGAAGGTTATAAATGGTTAGGTAATGCCTAACTCTTTCTGCCATTTTTTTTTTTGTTTAATCTGTCTACTAGTTTTAGAAAATGTTTGTACAACAGTAATATTAGCACAATATGCATCATACAAATAATAATTTACATGTAAATATAAACAGATAAAGCCAATCTTTTTTAATGTAGCGAATAGATGGGACATAAAATAATGACAATGATCTATAAAGAGATACTTCAATGTTCCATTCAACACTCACAGTAAAAAGTCAAGGAATATTTACACCAGCATCTCCAGAGATAGAAAACCATATCCGAATGGCAAATCTGTGGATGGAAGTGGCGTAGGAATAAGTAAGATCCGCAGGTGTAAAACCATTATATTCCAAGCGCTGCCTTTCCTGCTTTACTTATACTTATTCCTGGTAATTGAGATATTCCCAATTTGAATATGCCTTGCTGGTTCCAAAGTATTTCTTGGACTTGGTGCGAAAATTCATGCTGATCATTCTTTACATAGAGAACCTCTGGAGGAACCATACTGAATTCCAGCAACCCACGAAAGCGTCCAAGTTGTGCTTCAGAGTATCTTTAAATTAATATAACTTTAATAACCGCACTCTGATTTATTATGTTTTATTCGTTTTTGGAACAATGTAAATTGTAAATTTCAGGAATGTGATTTTCAGGAGTAATGATTAATTCTCGGTTTGGCTAGAGATTAACTGGAGATTAGAAAACATGAAATAATTTACGATTTCTGCATAAATAAACCTACACAGCGCAACAAGGAAATAATCCTACTATAAATACAATAAATAAACAAAAGCTCTAGTTTTTAACTGTAGGCAACCCATTATTTAAAATAATATTAAATCATGTTTATTTGTAAAATTGCATCAAGTGATCAAATATAAGTACTTTGATGAAAGAATACAAATAAAGTACCTTATTGCTTAGTCCCTCTTTGCTTGTCGGATAGCAGCCATGTTGGGTCAGATGAAGGAAGATCTGACCCAAGATTCTAAACAACATGTCTGCCTCCTGATAGAGCTATATAAGCAAACGATAAACTAATTTGCTTGTATATTACTTTCATTAAAACCTTTCAGTTTAAAATGCCTATATTTGATGCAATCTTTCTATTAAGCATAACCTAATTTTTTCTGACAATTTTACCTTTAAACCTCAAGACCAAATAATTCTTTTAATTATAATAATTTTAGTGTCCCTTCAAAATATAGTCATTATGACAAGATCATACCTCTGTTGTATTTTATAAAATCTTTATTGCTTCAGAATTTAGTAATAAATACATAAAAACCAAGAGCAAGACAGTGTCCTATTTTTAATACCTTAATACAGGGCGGCATTTAGCATGTTCATTTCTTACCTAAGTACAATGTGATGATAGAACAGTCAATGTTGTGTTTTCAAATGGTGTCTCCCACTCTTTTATTACAATGGTCTTAGTCAGCTTCTTGCTGACTGGCATCAGCAAGTTTGTCAGCATATGTAACACAAATGTTCTTACTTTTAGGGTTCTAGAAATGATCTCAGCTAAGTTTTATAAGATTAAAGAGAATATATAACATTTGAATTTACAGTCTACATTAACTGTGAATAAAGGTTTTAAAAAGGATTGGCAAAATAAAACTTAAAATGACATCTACAATGTAATTTACTTAAAATCCTGATAACATCAACATAAAAGGCAGATTCTTGGTTTAATATGAAACACACATTTTTAAATTTTATAGGACATTTTATAAATGGCTTGACCTGTTGAATATATTGTGTATGCCGACATCAGAACTCATTTACAATGTGCACGGGTCCAAATGTAAACATTTAAAGAGAATCAACACAATACAGCAGGAGGGTATATTTAGTACACAAAATTGTCTGCACCAGGAAACCTCCGGAAACAAAAAGAAGAAATTGTTTTGTTATCCAAAAGTGAAACATGTATTAATAGTCCTTAGACTTAAAATCATCGGAAGAAAAAATAGACAGATCCACAGGTAACAGACAGGACGCTTTTTAAAAGAAGAAAAACTACCCCCACTAAAGGACAATTGTCTTAAAATAGAGGGGCAATGGTTTAAATGTAATATCAGGAAGTATTTCTTTACTGAGAGGGTAGTGGATGCATGGAATACCCTTCCAGAATAAGTAGTAGAGGTTAATATACTGAAGGAGTTTAAGCATGCGTGGGATAGGTATAAGGTTATCCTAGATATAAGATAAGGCCAGGGACTAATTAAAGTATTACTTTACTGAGAGGGTAGTGGATGCATGGAATAGCCTTCCAGAAGAAGTAGTTTAAGCATGCGTGGGATAACTATTTTGGCCTTAATTCCCTTTAATTCTCTCTTTACTGAGAAGACCCTCTAGTGATTATTGTCGCGTTGGTGTACATGACTAAATAAGCTTACTAAAGATACAGAGAATACTTTAAATACAAAGCACCATAAGGAAATACAGACTTTTTACATACAATATAGTTGTAATGATAGTTTCCTTGTATAGTTAAACTGTAGGAAGTATGAGTCACCTAATAAGTGACAAATAACAGGTTAGAATGTACTGTTTGTGAAAATCAGTAGCCATGCTCACAATAGCTTCTGAGCTGCTTTGTTACTTTTGGACAGAGACACAGTAGCAGAGATTTGACTGGTTTCAACTGACAGATACTTACCAATAGTGATGCACTCTCCATGCCCAGCCCACAATGATATAACGCTGGGTATATTGGTTGTGGAGCAGCTCTCTCATGCAACATCCTTGGGCTCCCCATTCCCTTGTGTTTGTAGGAATGTTAAAGCCTGACCAGCTTTTGGATGTAGTCTCATACCCACCCACAGGTGCTCTATATATTGCATTCTAGTATATAGGGGCAGTTTAATGCAGTGGTGGGCTAAGCATGATACAACTCCTATTTTTCATTGAGGATAGGTGCTTTTAAAGTAGCTTTAGGAGGAATTAGCAATTGTTTATAGTGATTGATATTTCTAAGTTTTGGTCACCTAACCAGCACACTGTATTAAATACTCTGTTTTGGGGTTATCGTCCCCCTTCCCTTGTTTTTATATTCATGTACACACAATATATACAAAAACTATTCACCCCAAATTGTATTACCTAAACATTGTTTTGACTGTGCAGGTAGAGAATAAGAAATAATTGAAAATTATCTAAACATTGTTTTAGCAAAACTGCAAGGAAATGCTTAAATTAGGAGAAAAATGGGGTTTAAATGTTTCTCTGTTGATTCCTGCTTATTACATCACCCTTTGCCATCGAAAAACAGTTAATATGCATATCAAACCACAGGTGATGTCATAAGCAGAATACTGCACAGACACATTTTTTTACAACACATTTTTCTTCTAATTTAGACATTTTGCTTGCAAATCTGCTAACGCAAGCAGATCATTTTCAATTATTTTTTTGTTCTCTACATTCACAGTACATGCAATGTTTACAGTCAACTGGCTAATGCACCAACTTTCTTTTTTTTCCCTATTTAATGAACCTAAATGATCTTGTAAAATTAGAAATCAATGGTTTTGTCACCCCATTCACACAAAGTGCATAATACATTTAACAAACAACAGGTAATAACATGTCATACTGACCTAATGAATGAATATTGAATAATGATCATAGTTATGTGCATGTGTTTGTTTGTAAAATCAGATTACTTATCGTGGATGTCATGTTATTATTATGGAATATTTCTTGTATACACAGAATAATGTAACCTGAAATTCTTTGTTCACATTGTATAGATATCTATAGGTTTCAGTGCAAGATTGCATTTCCAATTGGATTATATGTTGTATATGTTTGTCTGTGTGTGGACTGACAATTCTACACATTATAGTGGGCAGACTAGATGGGCCAAATGATTGTTTCCTGCCGATACATACAATGTTTATAGGTGACAGGTCCATCAAACAACAATTACACAACATGCTCGAACACACTGCAGTAAAATCCTTAAACCCTTCCTGCCCATAGGATGCCATCCGAAAATACAGGGCTTCCCACATACACCTATGGGAAGCATGGAACGTGCTCTGTTTAGCACCTCATCGCAGCCCCCCCCCCCCCCCCAGATGCTGCTGGTACCCAGTGGTGGATCTTGGTTTCGTGCTGCCCTAGGCAGACAAAATTCGTGCACCCCCCTACCCACGCACCACATGCCCCATAACCCACATCACCCCATCACTCCCATTACATGCCTCCATCACCTCCATTACATGCCTCCATCACCCCCGTCACATGCCTCCATCACCCCCATCACATGTCTCCATCGCCCCCATCACATACCTCCATTGCCCTTTCACATAACTCTATTGCCCCATCACATGCCCTATCACCCCCATTACATGCCTCCATTAACCCCATCACCCAAATTACATGCCTGCATTAACCCCATCCAACCCCATTACATGCCTCCATTAACCCCATCCAACCCCATTACAGGCCTCCATTAAACCCATCCAACCCCATTACATGCCTCCATTAACCCCATCCAACCCGCCCAGGGTGCCTCACGGTAAATACCGCACTGCTGGTACCTGAGAGGCCTCAGTCTGACAGGGTAAATGTAACCAATGCTTAGACTGAGCGCCAGCTACATTTAACAAAATGGCTCCATATCTGGGCATGCCCCCGCGACGTCACTAGTGACATTACGAAGTCTCCCGATCTTTCGGCTGGAAACCACAGATCGGGTCTCTGTCTCTCTGTCCCTGTCTGCCAAACCACTCTGTGACTGGGTGCCAGGATCACAAACTTATTGTTTTTTTTCCTTTAGAACAAAAGCACCAGCCGGTGTCAAAGGGTTAAAACACATGTGCATTTACAAAGAGCTGTGTCAATTAATAACTCGCATGAGACAAGATTATAATTAGAAATAATGTTCACTCAGGTTCAGACACATCCACGGGCTGCTACACCCTAAATGAAGCACGTTATTTAAATTCTGGGCAAATAAATGGAACGCTACAGTCGGCCGACGTGAGTCATGGACTTCCAAGTACATGTGCCCGCCGACATTTGGGATCACATACAAGTCATGGACAGCTTTCACAAAATAACTTCCAAATAATCACAGAACAGTGTACATTACTCCTGGGGACACAATCTATCAATTAAATATTCCAATCATGATTTCTGCAAGCAATAGTTCCTTTTTTAAAAATTCCGCATAGTATGCCATGCTATAATTATATATATTCCGTAACTGACACATTCCAACAAGTATTTTATTCTGTCATCATTTAATTTTAATTCCAATGCATTGTTCACCCCCAGGCAATGACAGATTTAAACAACCTTGAATTTCCTGGCTAGAAAAAAAAAAAACATGCCTCACACCCAGCGCAGTATTTACTGCAAGGCATCCTAGACGGATGCCTAGGGCAACAAATTTCGGGAGGGCGGCAGCGCCCTCCAACACAGAAAATAAAACTAAGAAAAAAAAAGGCACGGGCCTGATCGCAATTATAGGACTGCCCATGTATTTTTTTTTTTTAGGGGGCGGAGGGATTGACGTCAGACGCGCGCCACGGCACTTCACCTATCTACACTCAGCGCGGGGAGCCTAACAGGCAACATGGTAGGACACCATGCTGACTGCCACTAGCCACCAGAAGTCCTGGAGTGAGGGCAAAAATGATATGGCATTCCATTAAATGTATTAGTAATGGAAGACATCAATAACATTGTATGTTAAAAAAACTGATAAATTAGGTTCAGTAGTGAAATTATGTGAAGGTGTTCAGAGTAATGCAGGAGTTCAAGAAATGTTATATAGTGCTAAAGAAAATAAGGCATGGTCTATTTAAGTGCAGCTTATACAAAAAGGACTTCATCATCATCGGCGGTCGTGCCGGGCGGCAGGGGAGGATGTCTGCGCGCATCTGTTAGTGAGGGGGATCCAGGTCCCCTGCAGCTCTGCGGGGGACCTGGATCCCTGTTTTATAATCTGACCTCGATTTGAGGTCCCGAATACGCTATATCATTAGTTATTCATTGATATAAATAAGCAGCCAGAAAAAAAAAGCAAAGGCAGTAAATTTAACCCCTTAACCAAGTCATCGGGAGTCAGGGGCACAAATGCAGAGACCCTAGGTCCCTGCCAAAAGATAGCAAGACCTCACAAATCCAGAAGTTTGGACACGACGTGATTAAGTGGTCCCATCTGGAGGGGATCATGATGTAGGGGCCACAAAAAGTTGTTAAACAGAGTCCTTTCTATGCACTCTGTCACGAACCTCCGTGACTCAGTAATGCCCAGAGTGTCCCCATGTTCCCCCAGTTTAATACCTCCCCAAAAGGGCAAATCACTTGTGTGTTCCCCGCCCCCTGGTGCCTGACTCCAAACTCCCAAGTAGCGACCCCATTATTAGCAACATACACCTAGAGACTTTGGAGCCCATTTCTCAGCCACCCATTGGTTCATTTAAAACTCCGGCCCAACATCGTTCGAATGGGGATTGGCTGCTAAGTTTAAAGGCCAAGTGGCTGTCACACCTATTGGTCTGAGCCCCGAAATAGGGAACTGAAATGTGAGGCGAAATAGAATTACGGAGCAGTGATTAAGCCCCTTTCAGGACAAGTGTGGTTCCTCGGTGGTGAAGCACCCTAGTCAGCCAGCCACAATAAAGGTTAAGCCCGGTTGCCTGGGACTTTCGTCTACCCTCGGCTTACTCAGGGCGCTGCTGATTGGTCGCTCCAGACTGTCTGCATGGATCCTATTGGTCGCTTTCGTTCAAGGGGAAAATGGTAGGCGCCCATTCCGTTGGCCAGGTCTTTAAAGGTCCCTAAAGTAAAAAAAAAATTATTAAAGAGACCCGGCATCTGATTGGACGCTACTTTTCCCAGTATGTTCCCATTGCCCCCCCCCCCCCCAAACCTGGTGCCAGATTTAATTTTATTAGCCATTGTATTGAAGTTAATCCTGTTATGAGTGTATTGTATAATCATCTGTTATCAAGATGTTTAATAAACTGTTCTTACTGTGAAATCCCTTATAGCCATGTCTGCTTCTGGGAATTTCTACAAATTTCGTATTACTAAGGGTGTTGGGCAGGGAGCTGACAATCGATTTCAAAAGACTGAGAGCTGAGGAGATATTGGAGCCCTAAAATGAGTATTAAACATCTGGCTACTGAACCATCTCATTATACCTTCCTAAGGTCATTGAGCGCTATATTTATGGAAGGCATAGTACTTCCCTATTTGCAAAGTGGTTAAATGTAAATGTTACTTTAAAAAATAATATTACAATGGATATTCATTTCATTTTAATAAACATTTATTTTTATCATAGAAAAAAATGAATAAAAAATAACATAGTGCATATGAATGGTATTTTTGTTACTCTTTTTATTTTATTTCAGTTTGCTGCAGTAATCTTCTCTTGGTTTATGAACTATATTGTGCTTTATTTCCCAGTGCAAGCTACTCATCGCCAAATAAACTAATTATGTACATCCCAATTAACACATTTTAATGTTCATAAAATGGGCGTCTTGTTTTTCCTCTAACGTGTGTGGTTTTCATAGCTCTGTGTTTGATGTCCGCGCTCCCCTGATCATGGAACCGATATAGAACACAAACAGTTTGCAAGTTTCTCGGTCTACATTCTGTTCTGTGGATTCCGAATTCTAGACAGTCCTACTGCATTCTGAACAGAGGGCACAGGGAGTTCAGCCAATGTTTAGAAGGGCAGAAAATAAAAACTGTAGACTGGAAACTGAAAATAAAGGGGAGTGCATTTAAATTGAGAAAATACAATAAAACCCTTTTGGAACTGGACATTTTCTGCTGGAGCAGGAAACTGATTGAAGCTCAGTTTTTGACACTATTGACAACTGTGATATTATTGTTAAAGGGACACTAAACATTACTTTTCTCTTGTGCTTCTTATATAAAAGCACAAGTGAAAGGTTAGGTGTCCCTAGTGTGAGGATACACTGGTGTGTACTTTTGCTAGTAAATTCCAGTTTATCGTCTGACATGCAGCTGCCATGCTTCCATAGCTAGCGTAGAGAGAACCCCTCGTTGTTGCATGGGTTCAGCAGGGTGGACCATAACTAGGTCACGCTTGCTGATAGCATGCAAAACTAGCATCGATAGTCCCCCGCATTCTGCATGCGGAATACTGCTCTGTGAGCAGCGGGTGCACTTACACCCACTGACTTCCTCAAAATGAAGCAGACTTCAGATAGCCTACTCAGAGAACTTCCTTGGCATATGATCACTGTAAAAATGAACATCAGCCATTGTATCCCGTCCAAGAAGATTCCTCTATCATCTTCTTCTATCTGGTCTCTTAGGCCATCTTAAGTGCACTGTCCGGCTGATCGACACTCTCAAATAAGCTATAAAATTATGTTTTCTTTGGTTTCCTTTGGAGTGAGTGCGTTTGTAACATTCAGGGCAGAGATTGACTCTACAAGACCTTGACACTGGCGTTTAGGGATAGACAAGGCATCATGATGCCAAGGGGTTAATTATATAATAGTCTAAAGATGTTCCATTGTGATTTAATTTAATTACACTATCATGATTTCAAATGTAGCTTTTAAAATTTTTTTTTTTTTAAAAGATGGCAGTAATCATAAGTCCATGTGTGAAAATATCAGCACAACTTTTTTCTCCATCTATTTTGCTGTGGAGCCTCAATTTCAAGAGGATGTTTAGGTTCCATAGAATAACACTGACTTTGTTTCTCCGTATGGTTTCACTTTTTAGCAATTTTTTTTCTACATGGGACAGATATAGATTCAGCCCTGCCTCGTACTGTTTCTGAATAGTTAGATGAAGAACTGTAGATATTTCTTTTTTTATATATCTCTTTATTTAGTTTTTTTTTTTTTTTTTCGTTTATTTAGTTTTTTACTTTTTCTCTGTAACGCTAGATATTTCTAAATATTTATGTCTCTTCCATTCTACCAATATTTGTCTTAAAAGTCAGTTAATGACTAATGGCAAATATAATTTCTAGTTCAGTTAACATCATTACAAAACTAGCATCGCACGCTGGAAAAAAAATCCACTACAGAGAGTGATTGAAAGTAATTTCACAGGCTTTGAATTGCAAATGAACTCTGTTGATTATAAACTTTCTTTCATGCAAGATGTATGATAGGAATGACTGTAATGTTACCCTAACAGTATTATGACAATGATTCTATTAAAGCAGTCTGGAGATTGATGTGCTCACACAGGCATTTGATTACCGCACTAGCAGTATGCTGACATTTCCCAATGAAAGTTCCATTCTGTATTTTGCTACTGATGATGGTCTCGTCATGTCACAGGATTTTTTCCTTGTGATGATCACATTTATTCAGAGATTATAAACAGCCTTTAGCAAGTTTGGTTCAATGAAATATTGCAAAATGCAGTAGAAAATGTTATCTTAGTGTTGTCCACATGCAGTGGAAGAAGAATGACATTAATTAGTGTCAGTACAGCAGTGATAGTATCCGTGAGAGAAATGCATGGGGTTTGATAGGATCCTGACAATATTAGGGGTTTAAAATGATTTGACATGGTGGATTGAGACAGAGATACCTGATCCTCAGCTTTCCCTACAAATTGGGGCCTGCATAATATGTAGTGATGGTGCTCTCACTGAATATGGGATTATACACAGTATTTATTTGTGGAGAATTGTATTTAGTGTATGTTTGTTTGTTTGTTTATATATATATATATATATATATATATATATATATATATATTTATATATATTTAGTGTGTGAAATGGGAAGTGAACACAGTCAGGGATTTTAAGCATGCGTGGGATAGACACAAGGCTATCTAGCTATAAGACCGGGAACGGGGGACTAATAAAAGTACTCAAAAAAAAATTGGGCAGACTAGATGGACCGAATGGTTCTTTTCTGCCGACACATTCTATGTTTCTATGTTTCTATGAAGGGCAAGGTATGGAGAAGGAGGTGAGAAAAGCATGAAGAAGGAAAGGGAAGGAAAAGCCTATTGGTGTTGTTCACTAAAAGGTGAGTTACAGGTGAGATGAGGTGATAATAACAGTTCTTCTTGTCAATTTAACTACAGACTGAGTATCCCTTCTCCGAAATGCTTGGGACCGGCAGCATTTCGGATAACTGATATTGTCGGTTAACAGATAATTTGGGCCCTATAAATATTCTACGTGATTAGCAGACCCGAAACGCGTCAAGTGTTTCTGTCCTTGCATCTGTTGCATTGCTGCTCACTATTAAACACTAATATTTACTTCACAAACTGGAATGCCAGCATCAAATCTTCCATTTGGATTTTTTTGATTCGTGCCTGCACCGTTGGCCATTGGCTGAAGCACCTGAGAGTTCAAAGTGGCCAGGTAAGTACTCCCCAGTCAATTGTGCCGGTTTAAGGAGCCCGGGTTCTTTGTCCCATGTGGGGATCTATCATTATAGATCATTTATACCAGTGGAGCTGGTGAAATTACCTGCTCTACGGTGCGGCCAACATGATTAATCGGTCCTTCCCTCACGTCGCAGCGATCTAGGAACTACATTTCCCATGTGTGTTGGCTTCAATTGGACGGCGTCCGGGAGGGTGAGTTTCCCTTATCCGAACTGACCCAAATCTTCCAAAAATTTGGGGCGATTTTGAATCTTGGGATAAGGGATACTCAACCCGTATACATTTTCTCTGTGACAAATGGTGAGTTTCCCCTTCTAAACAAAGGCACCAGGCTTGTCTTTGCCAATGTATAGCTAAATTGGCGAGAGGAAATCTCACCCCGACGCAACTGTAACTCACCTTTTAGTGATTAGCCCCCATTAAGAAGGAAATAAGGTTAACAAATTAAATAAAAAGTGATGGAAAGGAAAAGAAGGAGAAGGATTTACAGGATGATGTGTTCTAGCTCATATTCAATAATACCTAGCCATTCACATCTGTCCATTTGTCTGAAGAGCTCAGAACCTTTGGTCAGGTTCACTAATTGGTAAAACATGTAATTGAATGTAATCTTTAAGTGTAATGATATCTTTCTTGGAAAGCCTTAACCTTTCTGAAATATGTGGATGTAAAAGAGGCACTCTTTTCTGTAAGGGGGGATTAATCAAAGTTTTCATAATACACAATGATGGCATTTTACGATGAGATCTTCGTGAGTAGTCCTCTACACTTTTCAACTCTGCAAATGTCATCTATCTCTGATTTATACCTAATTTGCATTTTAAATAGGCTGTTAATATCGTGATACATTTTTTTTAGCCCTTCAGTGCTGGAGTCTGTTGTGCTCAAGTAAGAAAGATCAATATGTCTCTTCCGCAAGTATTTATCTTACTGCAGACATCCATCTTGACTGGCTTTGCGCAGTTATACTACTATGTTCATTTATTCAGCCACTTTGATATATTCTGGAATGTCCTGGCAGCTTCAAAGACTAAGACCCAGTTGAGTAACTATTTTTTGCAGAATTTGACACAAAAAGCATAACAAGGCACAAAGGGGGTTAAAACCCAAATCTGGAAACTGTTGAATAATAACTGCTCGCAAGAAATGACATTTTAATGAAAGAATACAAGTAAAGTACCTTATTGCAGTGGTGTATCTTGGTTTTGTGCTGCCCTAGGCAGACAAAATTTGGGCACCCCCACCCACGTTGTCACCTACAATATGCCCCATCACTCCCATTACATGCCACCATCACCGTCATTACAAACCCCCACCACTTCCATTATATGCCCCCATCACCCCAATTAATTGGAAGGAGCTAAAGCTTGCTGAACAGTGGGTGAGGAAGCAAAAATGTTTGAAGCACCAGAAGTGTGCTTTAATACCCTCTGGCAAAGTGCCGCCCTAGGCGAGTCCCTTGTTTGCCTTGTGGAAGATACACTAGTGTTTTATTGAGTCATCTTTGCGTATATATAGCGATGTCAGGAGTGGACAGTGGCAAACTTAGGGGTTTGGGCACCTGGGACGGTCCCTGAGGAACCTCTCATTGTACACCTATTAATTAAAAAAAAAAAAAGTGTATACTGAGAGGGGAGGCAAACCCAATACACATACAAAATGCTGTATTTTGGCGCCAGGTCCCTATCACAGACTGATCTGGAAGCAGGAACACATAGGCAGACACTGAATCCGTGTGTTTATGCCGGATTATCGCAAGATTTAATGACGTCCTATATGATGTCGCAGAACCCACAAGTTCAGGCATTCATCATTTTAGTAAAATGTACCCGGTGCTCACTTTGAGTGTACCAAAATGTTTCATGCCAGCAGTCTCATCTAACCCCATTGCAGGTTTTGAAGCAGGATCCACAGCACAGCTCATTGTGGGGGCCACAAAGAGCTATAGTGTTTCTCAGTGCCGCTCTGGCCGAACCATCCCCTCCAGGCTAAACCAATGGCAGTGGACCTGTTTAGAATCTTGGGTGAGATTGGTCAGATCATCCTTCATCTGACCTACAATGTCAGCCACCTAATAGAGCAATACAATCAAAGGGAGCTCAATAATACAGTATTTGTATTGTAATATTAAATCATTTCTGTTTAAAATGTCAACGCTTAATGAAATTGTTCAATTAAACATAACTTAATTTTTTTGTTGTCCTTTAATAAAAGTAAAGCACCTCAAGGTTATTTTTCCACTTTCATGCAAGTCTCTTCCTCATATTCCTTTACCGTTTGTAGAATTATAAGACTAATAAGAGGTGTGACGGCTTAAAAGAGTAGAGGGCAGATGGCAAGGTTCTAGAATTAAAGGGATTATATGCATGAATTACTCTGGAATTGAATTAAATGTTGCCATAAATGCTCTCTACACTATTAAAGTTCGTCTACTTTTCAGCATTTTTCGGTTTATTTTTACAGACGGGACTTAACGTGCAGCGATCTAAGGACTAATATAATTTATTTTCGGAGCTGACCCAAAATATGTTTGGTTTTTTTGTACATTTTAATTATAATAATGAATAAAAGAATTATGCTCAGCGTATCACTTAGCATTACATTAGCTTGTTTAGACCTTTCTTTGGCTACCCTGAGGGCACATTGTAAAGCTGTGCCATGCAGATTGCTCTGTTTTCTTCTCTATTGAAAACCTCTGCTTTCTATCAAGCTAATAAATGATACATCTGCTCCCTCTGCCTCTGAGAGAAATGTATTATTCCCCCTTAGGCCTAGCAATTGAATACAATCTGCTTGGCTCTGGCTAGCTGTGGCCTACGTCTAGACTCTTGTTACCAAAAGATGTGCTTCTGTATTAGGTGGCAAATGTTGTTTTATATTATGCTGTGTTCTTGTATTCTGAACTGAGAGTATCTTTACTGAAGTTATATTAAAAAGTAAAGAGAGTATATCTTTCCCCATTGCAAGCTGGGCCCTTTTTTCTCAATCTGATATATATGGGTTTGAACTTCATGGGGATAAAAATTAGTGTAGTCCACTCAGAAAATGAAGGGGGAATTTCTCCTTATTCCAGACCTGACTACTGCTTCTCTTAAACTACTGGTACAGTCCTAGCTGCTTCCAGCCAGTGCCTCTGTATCTATCGTAGTCAGTTCAGGCTGATATGTGTCCAGCTGTGCATTCAGGCTCAAGTGAGTCATCGTTGGTCAGTTTGTTCCATCAGGTCTGCAGAAATGTAGATTCAAGGGACTGCAGCCTCTCTTGCAGCGGTTGTTTAAGCATTATCTCCATTGCCCTATCCCTAAAAGATGGAGAAGAGAAGCTGACCCCCTCCAAAATCCCAGCATCAGGACACCCTGCTTTCAGTAGTTTTAGATCCTAGGAGAGCTCCAATGTTTGATGATGAGTTGCCTCCTGTAATGTTCTGTTGAGAGTGCTTGAACGGGTCTGATGGAGCTGTCTGTTGTAAAAAATATATGTAGTGTGGCTAAAGATACATAGGTTCCTGGCATCCTTAGACAGGATAAGTCACCTGTAAACTGTTTTAAGTGTCACCTGAGAAACCTGGCACCCTGAGTGACTGGGCATACCCAGCAGAAGAGGGCTGGCAAGGGGGGCATAGGACCAATTGGCCCCGGGCTGCTCTTTAATTGACCCAGATGGCTGAGGCTGCACCACTTTTCACTTCTACAATTTATTATCTTTATTTTCAAGATTATACACAACATAAAACAATACAAATTTAAAAAAAAAAAGAATTACCATCATATATGCTACAAAGGATTCTTACAACAAAGCAAAAACACAACATCCGAGAGAGAGAGAGAGAGAGAGTTGCCTAATAATTATGCACACCTGATATAGGGTGTTGATGTCATTAGACCACACCCCTTCTCATTACAGAGATGCACATCACCTAATATACTTAATTGGTAGTAGGCTTTCGAGCCTATACAGCTTGGAGTAAGACAACATGCATAAAGAGGATGTGGTCAAAATACTAATTTGCCTAATAAATCTGCACTCACTGTATTGCACATGCTAAAGACTTTTGTGAATATTTTGTGAAAAATAAATCTTATTTTGCATGTGAAAATTACACCAGCTTTTAGCAAATGCTAATAAAAAAGGTAGAAAAAATATTCGCAAACTTGCCTGTTTTTATTCACAAATATGCTCGTTTTTACTTGCAATTTGCTCATATTTGCTATTTGAGTTAAATGTTTAGTACATTGCAAAAAGGAGCAAAGTGCTAAAATGTTTTTGCACTTAAAATATATTTGCGTTTTTTCTGTACATGCCCCTCGAAATTTGCAAATTGTCATATATTCTGTCTGCACCAAACTGTGTATATGACGAAGTCATTTAACTGGTCAGCAATGCCTTAAGTTCAATCTACAGCACATGCACACTGGTATGCGAAGGGTCAAGAAAAAAATCCTCTCTTTACTACATCTTTTTATCATGGTCATCTTTAGCCTTTCCAAGGCTGCTGTGAAGCCTGGATGTTTAGCTGTATGCGGCGAGCATGGACTCACGGGGCTACTGAGGGTCTAGTGCAGCTGTCCAGTCTGTATTCCTCCGCCAAGATTAATCTTTTCATTGTTTCCAGGTCCAAGCTGTCAGGCATTTCAGCAAAGGGAAATAATGCCCCTGCTTGTCGGAGAAACAGGTGGCCTGGATTTATTTCTGGTATTTACAGAATTTACTTTCATACCAAATCTATGGCATCTGCAGGTGTATACAAGCAGGCTGGATCCTACTCCAGCTTCATAGCTCTGTGTTTCAAGCTGTATTTAACAATATATGAGATACACGTTAGTGGCCAAGCTGTTATCTGAATGGAGGATAACATAGCTATAGGTAAACTCACAAGCAATGTACTAGATTTGTGTGATCATGTGTTTGAACAATCCAAGCATGCATTAACACAAATAATGATAGCCAACTTATGGCATTCCATCAGGATATGCATCATGGGAAATGTAATGCACAACATATGTCAAAGCTGTACTCCTGTTCTGAATTAAAGGGACTCTGTCACCCTAAACATTGTCTATACTCTGTACAGAACAGAAACTAAATGATGAAAAATGACCTTATCAGAATTGTAAGCCAATGGGAAATGTGTAATTTGCATATCAAGTCGCTGGTGATGTCATAAACAGGAGACTCCACAGACTTATTTTGCTTATTACATGCATTTGCATGCAATCCTGATAACACAATGTATAGATCATTTGCATTAATTTTTGATTCTCTACATTCACAATATAATTCATGTTGAGGTTGACAGAAAAAAATATAATGGGAACAAGTCCACTTTATTATATTATTTTCTTTTTCTCTTACTTTATCAGACACACCCCACATTCTCCACCTGCGTATCTGACTCACCTTCTGCACTCCAGCGGTTGGGTTTCCCATGATGCTCCTATATACAAAAAGCTGAACTTTTTTGGATATTGTGTCCTGTCTTTTTCCCTTGTCAGTCTTAATGTTCGAGCTTCTGCGGGTTTTTACAGTCAGTAGTAATGCGATGAGAACAGTATTATGTATAGATATTTTGAGGTTATACAAGTACTTTTAATGGACTCACCTAAACATTGTTTATACTTTTGAGAATCAAAAATGATGCAAAGTGATCTATACATTGGATTAGCAAAATTGAAGCAAATGCAGCAAATAAAAGACTTTGGGGTTATGTATAAAATCTTCCACACAGCAAGTGTTTGAAGTTTTATAAAAAGGAGCGATCGCTCTTTGTTATGTATACCAGCGATTGCGCGTTTTTAAATAACTCGCTAAATTTGCTTTATACATTGGCGCACGTTCAGTATGTGCAACCAGTATGTATGGCTGTGCGCTGTGTTTATACATGCCCCCCAATGTGTTTTAAATTATAAAAAAAGTTTAGGTGGTGGAGTTACCTTTTATGAAGAGATTTAGTGGTATGTGCTATAGACACCAGATAAAATAATAATAAAGTTCAACCAGCAAGAGTGCATTCAGATAATCTCTGGGTTTTCAAGCACATCCTAGAGATGTTACTATTTCCCCATACCTGAGAAGGATACAGGACTGAGAACTGTTTCTAAACTCCTATCTAAACCCAAATAACTGTAGCTATTGTTAAACATTTTGCCCCATTTTACTAGTTCAGTCCTGGAGCTTTGTAAATTATTATATATATATATGATACATATAAGGTCATATACAATGACCTTATTCAATCACATTAAAATCAGTCCCAGCCCTACCCGGGCAAAATGGTTTTGGTGATTCTCCTATAGAACTAGAAACTACATTTATTTTATTAATCCAGTGATAATTTATTTTCCTTTGCGTTCAGACTGTTTTCATCTTTTTTTTTTTTGCACTAGTTTCCAATGTACATTGTTTATTTTTTCTTGTTCTGTATTCCTGTAACTATGGCGATTCCTGGTAACACCATTTACAGTTTCCATGTAACAAAAGTGTTTCTTTCCTTTACTAGCACAGGGGAAACATCCTCTCCCATCACTTGAATTTAGCTGAACTGGTACTAGCACAATAAAACCTGATTTCTGGTTTGCTCTTGTAAAAGGGAATGCTGTAAAGGGTGGGCGGGTAGTGACAGACATGGAGGGGCGACATTATTTCCTCGCCTTTTTCAGTCACGCTTCTGTTGGTTGCTCTATTCTTCTCTCTCTGGGAAACTAGTGCTGCCCACTTTATTTTAATGGCATACAGGGTGTATTAAAATACCAGGCTGTCTAGAACTTTGGTTTTGTTCCATTTAAACAGCTTGCTGTATTCTTCAAACTCTGCCTGACATGATGCTTTGCTGTTGCTAGGAGACAGTCGTGACATTTCCCCAGTCATCTTGTTTTGGAGAATGTCAGATGATTGGATGCCTGGCAAATATGCACCATGTCTGCACATACAATACTTCCTCTGCTGCCTACTCACGTATATTATTTTTAATGACTACAAATGTGTGCTGGTGTACTTACACTCTTCAGATTTTTTTTTTTTTATGTGTTTGAATTTGAATCATTAAAACCTCTTGCTACATTATTAAAAAATAATGCATTTCATTTTCTCTTACCCAAAGGTTAAATAGGGGATAACCTGTAAAAAAAAATGTTTTTAATTAGGCAGAAGGATGATCTTCGCCACAGCTGTCAGCAGAAAAATAAGTTATTTTTAATTGAAAGATTGCATAAAAAGTGTGTGCATTTTAATTAGAAATGCTTTGGACAAAAGAATGAATATAAAGCACCTTATTGAGCATACTCTGCTTGTATAGCGCCATCAGGGGGCAGACATCTTGGGTCACATGAGTCAGATCTTCATTCACTTGACCCAAGATTCTAAACAACATGGCTGCCCCCTGATTATTATCCAAGCAGAGAGGGCTCAATAAAGGTACATTATTTGTATTCTTTCATTAAAACATTTATATTTCATTGATGCAATCTTTAAATTAAACACAACACATTAACACGCCATAACAATAGAAGCATTGTTGAAAAGGCAAATTTAATCTAGCAGAATAAAGATTTTGTCTGATTTAAACTAAGGTTTAGATATTGTAAGACATCCCCCCACTTACTTTGATTTATTAAAGGAAATTTGAGACTCTGACAGACGAAAGTAGCTCAACTTGACTACATACCTATAAAATGTTTGTTATTATAGTTGAGCGGACACCTGGATGTTCGGGTTCGGCCGAACTTCGAAAAAATGTCCGGGTCCGTGCTCGAACTTGACCCCGAACTTGACCCCGAACCCCATTGAAGTCAATGGGGACACAAACTTTTGGCCACTAAAATGCCTCTAAAAAAGTCCTGGAAAGGGCTAGAGGGCTGCAAAATAAAGTAAAATGTGGGTAAGAGTAGGACAAGTGCCCTGCAAGCAAATTTGGATTGGGAAATAACTTAAAATAACATAAAATACATACAAATTACAAATACAGCTGAGCCATAAAATAGCACTAGATGGAATCTTTGATTTTAGCTTTGGAAGAACAAAAATCTAAATCTAAAGCATGGCAGCCAGGAGGATCAACAGAATTATCCATTTGAGAGAGGGTTGGAGTGCAGTCTATTCTCTTTCATTTTATACTAAGTGACCCATTGGTTGAGGAGGCGGTGGCCGTGGCTGTGTAGGTTCGAAGCGGCGCTGGAGGAGGAGGTAGCCAGAATTTTTCAAAGTGCGCTGTAAGCACAGTATTGGACTGTTCTATTTGACTCTCAGATATGAAGTGCACCGCAAGACGCAAATGTACTATTTACCACCCAAAACTATTATAATTTTTCAAAGTGCGCTGTAAGCACAGTATTTGACGGTTCTATTTGACTCTCACATATGAAGTGCAGGACGCAAATGTAATATTTAACACCAACAAATTGCAGTATTTAATCCTGTTCTGTTAGCTCAGTGGGCAACATCTAGGCATTTTTAAAGTCATGTGCCTGGCACACATGCAGTTGCAAGTGCACTGCACTCTCTATGGCACTGGGCTCAGGGCAGGGTACAAATATGTAGTATAGCACCCACTAAAATAATCACTGTAATTTGAATAATCGCTGGAGGATTATGCCCTTCAATATGCCAGGATTATGTCCCTCAATATGCCAGTATTATGCTTCTCAATGTGCCAGGATTATGCCCCTCAATATGCCAGGATTATGCTTCTCAATATGCCAGGATTATGTCCCTCAATATGCCAGTATTATGCTTCTCAATGTGCCAGGATTATGCCCCTCAATATGCCAGGATTATACCTCTCAATATGCCAGGACTTAGCCACCCAATATGCCAAGATTATTATGCCACTCAATATGCCAGGATTATGCCCCTCAATATCCCAGGATTTTGCCCCTCAATATGCCAGGATTATGCCTCTCAATATGCCAGGATTTAGCCACCCAATATGCCAGGATTATTATGCCACTCAATATGCCAGGATTATGCCCCTCAATATCCCAGGATTTTGCCCCTCAATATGCCAGGATTATGCCCCTCAATATGCCAGGATTTAGCCACCCAATATGCCAGGATTATTATTCCACTCAATATGCCAGGATTTTCCCACACAATATGCCAGGATTATGCCCCTCAATATGCCAGGATTATTTTGCCTCTCAAAATGCCAGGACTTAGCCACCCAATATGCCAGGATTATTATGCCACTCAATATGCCAGGATTTTCCCACACAATATGCCAGGTTTATGCTCCTCAATATGCCAGGATTATGCCCCTCAATATGCCAGGATTATGCCTCTCAATATGCCAGGATTTAGCCACTCAGTATGCCAGGATTATTATGCCACTCAATATGCCAGGATTATGCCCCTCAATATGACAGGATTATGCCCCTCAATATGCCAGGATTTAGCCACCCAATATGCCAGGATTATTATGCCACTCAATATGCCAGGATTATGCCCCTCAATGTGCCAGGATTATGCCTCTCAATATGCCAGGACTTAGCCACCCAACCGGTGCTGCAGGTCTGTGGCTGTGAGGGAAGCATTGTGCGTTCGCGTCCAGCCAATGCTCATTCAATAAAGTTTGTTAAAAAAAAAAGTTTAAACAAACTTTATTGAATCCGCATCGGCTGGAGGGGAGCGCACAACGCTTCCCTCACAGCCACGGACCTGCACCGTGAGACAGAGCAGCAGTGAGGAGGTAAGTAAGGGGGAAGGAAGAGGATTTCTTTTTTTTTCATGCTTCCGGCGCCCCCTGCTAAGTTTCGCCCTAGGCGGCTGCCTAGGTCGCCTTATAGGTGGCGCCGGCCCTGACGAACCCCGAACTCCAACACGAACATACAGTGGAATGTCCGTGTTCAGGTCCGGGGTCCAAAAACCGTAATGTTCGGTACGAACCCGAACAGTGTGGTTCGGGTTCGTTCAACACTATTTGTTATTTATCCAATAATCAAGGCAGTCAAAAACGCCTAGGTAGGCAATTCTAATGTAGTGTAAAAAGCATCTACAGATGTTAACTAGTACTTTTATAGAGTATCTTTGGGATGAAGACTCCCGTGATTGGCTCAGACCCTCCTTCACATGTTGAGCTCAAAGCAAAGAGATGCTTGCAGCAGGTAAGTGTGTGTGTATGTATGTGTGTGTGAGTAACAAGGGGTTAACTCCTCTGATTCTGCCTCTATCTGTCTAGCCACCCAAGGGGTCAACTCCTCTGGTACTGCCTATATCGGAATAGCCACCCAAGGGGTTAACTCCTCTGACACTGCCTATATCTGTCTAGCCATCCAGGGGATAACGCCTCTGACACTGCCTATATCTATCTGGATTTTGTTATAGGTCACTGGTCACATTATGTTTTAGGGAATTGCACAGCCTATTATCATAATAATGTTTTACCATTACTCACTTTTCACCTTATGGTTGAGCTCTTTAAAAAATATTTTATTATGTATATAAGAAGTGCTTTAGCGGGAATATAAAAATAAGAGCTGAAAAGAAAGAAATGGTAAAACCAACATTATTATGAAAATAGGCTGTGCAATTCCCCAAAACATAGTATGTGACCACTGACCTCTAACATGACTCAAACATTGTACATTAAGTTTTAATGCTCAAACATTTAGGGTGCACATTTTAATCATGGCCATCCAATAATCGCACCATATAATTTTGCATATAGAGGTGCTCTTGCATTAAATAATCACTTCCTGATAAGTTTCATTTTAGTTTGAATTATCATGACTGTGGCCTTTTTTTTTTGGGGGGGGGGGGGGGGGGGGCAGCATTTAGTTTTTCGCAGCACAGTGTCTTGGGCCGGACCTGCCTGAAAATCTTAATAATACAAAAAAAAAGCAATACAGTGCTGTGAGAAGGTGACAGATCCACTTAAGGTTTTCCGTTCCCACACTACTACACTGCTCTACTGGAAAGATGACGTTTCTAAAAGGTCAAGACTCTAGTTATAGCATTTTTTGTTTTTCTGGAACCTGTTCTATTAATTAGCAAGAAATTCGTTTTTTACTGTTAAAATGCTTCAAACAGAAAGACGTGACGTTCTCTCTGTGTCCTCCGGCTCCAGACTTTCTGTTAATGCAACATTGAAATGGAAAAAATAAATAAATGAAAACGGATCAGAATGTCTATAACTGAATGCAGCTGAAGGGTGTGGGCTGTAAAGATTGAGGATTCCGGAGACAGACATAACTGAGGATCGAGTTATATTGAGAACAGTTATGTAAGAAGTAAATTTAAAACAATAACAAACCAATGATTTAAACTCAGTCTAGATGTAAAGTCTTAATATGAAATTAAGAGCTGAATTAAAAGACAAATCTTTTTTTTGTCATGGTTTATTAGCTTTTTTATTGTAATTATATAATAGTAATATTTACTTATAGGCTAATATGCATTTAAAACTATTTCTGGGGAAGTTTTATGAACTCAGCATTTAATGTATCAGTTTTACATGTACTCTCCTGTAAGGCACTAAATCATGCTGCATGTATTGTTCCAGATACCCCAGCTCCCTGCTGGTCCCAGTAAGGAGTTAGAAATGCAAGCTTGGGAGGAGTTTTATATGACACCTTAATTGTAATGTGCTAATTCAACATTTGCTTGTAATTTCATTTCATTATGTGCATGTTATTATGGCACGATTTGTGCTAGAATATAATTCCCCCTTTGAGAGGTGAAAAGAAGGTTATTCCCTACTTCCCCGTTAATTTAATGCTAGGGAACTGGGGGTGTCATAGCCACCCTCAGAGCCCTAGCGACCCCCACAAAAAATAATGATTGGGCCCCACTAGTGATCGCGACCTAGCGTGATGCCCTCAGTCACTAACAATAACTAATAGGCTGGTGCAATGCAGCAGCCCCCAATATACTGATAATGGCCCTGCGAAGGGGCCAGAGGCCATTGTATGCCTGTGGTCCCTAGTATGCTAATATTGACCCCTCCAGAGACTGGCATATGCCAATAGTATGGCTGGGATAGGGAGGCTTCTGATTGGCTGACATAGTTTGCTGAGGGTTGACCATAAGAGCTAGGTTAAGCTGTTTTTTGGTTTGTCGGCGCAGATTTTTTTTCAGACTAGGAGGATTATTTTAATTTTTTTATGGGTTGCACCATTCCCTGGACCAAAGATGAGGCACCAGGACATCGCTGATCATCACTGGACACTGGATACAGGTATTTATTCTCTACAGCTCACCCTTTCTGTGCCGGGGGTGGCAGTAATTTTCACTGTTGTTTTTCTTTTTCTGTTTTTTTTTTTACAAATTTTGGGGCAATTTTTGGTCATCCAACTGGGCAAGGTAAATGTAAGGGTTATATTTTATTTATATGTTTATTGTGCATGAGGCATGTGGCCAGCCCTTGGCACAAAGGGCGAATGGGGAGTTATTCATTTTAATTGTTTTTGGCTTAGAGCAATCCAACATTTCAGAGAGTAGTTTGAAGTATAGCTGAAGTAGAGAATTTTTCCAACTTGGCAACTATGGCCTTGAGTTTGACATTTCCTTGTCAATTTCCTGCAATTTAATCTTTCAAGAATACATCCCTTAATATTCTGTTTAAGAACATTTTCTACCAATTTCCGGTGTAAAATACCGTCTGGGCACCAAATTCTATTACCAAGACTCCTAGTTTTTTGCCAAGTGCCATGGGATGGAAAATGTGTTTGGCATCAACTCTACACATTCCAGTTAAGTTTGTATGTTTTTTTTTTTTTTTTTCATATTCTTGTTTTTATTGATTAATTTTCAAACTATACAGTAAATTCTGATTACAGCAAAAAATTAGAAGTTAAAGTCAGTAAACTTTTAAATCATAACAAAGATACTTTTTATAAACCAATATGGGAAAATTCTGCGATAACGGTAAAATTAAAAACCAAAGCATAAATAGATAAAAAAGTAAAGAATAGAGTAATCAGGAGATGGGTGCAATTAATCAAGAACTAAACTAGATATTTATGCGATTGGGGGGTCAGCTGGTCGACCGGCCCTGTGTATGCAATTGAGGGGTCAGCTGGTCGATCGGCCCTGTGGAGTAAAGGAGAGACGGCTATCAAAGCAGAGCCATCTCCCAACTTTGCTCAGTAAATATTTGAGTCAAGGGTAACAAGATTTCCAAGGGAGCCAGAGTCATCAGATAATAGTTTTTACTTTAATAATGGGGAGGATTGTGCGTTAATTCCTGCTTTGTAGCCCGTCTGGTTTTTAAATCAAATTCTATCTGGTTTTGCTCATATATTGATGCTTTGCCAACTTCCTGCCCATATTCTCTCATACACTGTGCAGACAATATTAGATGGGATGTTCAGTAAATTCTGGGAATGAAGTCTATCGTGCAAATCGTTGGAATATTGGTTTCCATAGAGATTGCTCTGGATTTACTGTTTATATCTAGCTTCATGTGTCTCATGAATTCATATTATAGCTAAGATATTTTTTCATGCGGCAAAGGTCAGTAATGTGTAAAACCATTGTGTGTGTGTACCTGTTTCTAACAGGAAGAATGGAGGTCACAGATGGCTGGCACACTGTGCAGCTATGTGAATTGTCTCTGTGCCATTGAATCTACCTGCCAGCATTGGATCCATTCCAAAGGATTCACAGGATCCTTTCATTAATGACCTCTAAGTGAACAATATCAGCATTTCAGAAAGACTCTTAATCTCTTGCTATATAAACCTGATTATCAGATGTTAGAAATGTATTTGGTTAAAATTAGAGTTGAGCGGACACCTGGATTTTGGGGTTCGGCAGGTTAGGCCGAACTGCGAAAAAATGTCCGGGTCCGTGCTCGAGCTTGACCCTGAACCCTATTGAAGTCAATGGGGACACGAACTTTTGGCCACTAAAATGCCTCTAAAAAAGTCCTGGAAAGGGCTAGAGGGCTGCAAAATGAAGTAAAAGGTGGGTAAGAGTGTCCCCATTCATACGAATAGGTCAATTAACCTATTTTTATGAATGGGGACACTATTTTGGTTTATAGAACAGCAATAGCATTACATGTATTCCATAAACCGAAAGTCTATAAACCGAATGTCTTTATGGGGACTCTATTTCGGTTTACAGAAAGCCCATAGCATTACATACAATGTAATCGCCGAACCCCGAACTCCAACACGAACATACAGTGGAATGTCCGTGTTCGGTTCCGGGGTCCAAAAACCGTAATGTCCATAGTATCAACCATGAGTCAGATACAGATTGTGTATTATGTGCTCTGGGTCTAGCCATCCAGGCCAACAGATGGCAGAATGGCGAAGCTCTGTATTTATGTTTCTTCTCATTAGATCTGTGTTGTTTATTTTAATATAATCATTAAAGTTTTTTTTTACTCCAGCGTCTGGTTTGCAGCCTGAATAGTACCACTATATTACTCAGCTAACATTATGGATTATACTGTGAATTTCACCACCCAAATGCAGGCCCTGCTTCACTTGCAAGAGAGGAACTACATGTTCTACTTCTATTTTAGTGGCTGCTCGCTTTCTTGAGTGTACATATTATAAATGAGTATACAGATCAGGGGCGGATCGTGCCCCTGAGTGACAGGCGTGCTGCCAGCGCGGAGCACGCCTGTCACTCGGAGGCACGACGTAAATCGGGTATTTCCGGTGGTTTGTGTGCTGAGAACAGCCAGTGAACAGCCAGCACACAAACCACCGGAAATACCCGAGACGTCGTTACATCTGAAAGATGACGCTGCGTTGAATTCGGCAACAGAGTCACTCACTCTGCTGCCAATTCAACAAGCACGAAAAGTATACGAAAATTTGTTTACTTTTCGTGCTTGTTGAATTGGCAACAGAGTGAATTCAAGGCAGCGTCTTTCGGATGTATTTCTGGGGTTTGTGTGCTCTCTGCTCGGAGCACACAAACCCCCAGAAATATACAGCGCTGGTGCTCTGTGTTATGTGTGCGGCGCACACATATGGAGCATTCGCCACTGATACAGATTGCTTTCTAACAAGTAGAAATCAACCAAATAATGTAGTCTTATTAACAAGTTGCTTATCTATCTATTGTTGCATGTGTACAAAACGACTTTACTGATGTTATTTACAAAATTAGTGATATGAAGAGGCTAACCTAGGCCTTTATCCACGAACAAGGGAATTTAGGGAATTACCAAGGGATATTAAAACTTGGGGCCAAAGTAGGCGAGTTGAAAAAAAAAACCCCACCATTCAACTTAATTGGAGAATTTTTCCAACTCGGCTACTTTGGCCTCAAGTTTGAATATCCCTTGTCATTTCCCACCTTCATGAATGAAATGTATAGTATATACATTCACAAAAACGTCAGGCAGCTGTTGTTTGACACATCACTGATCTTCCATTAATCAATAGGACGGGTATAGGTCTGCGAGTTGCATTTACATTTTTTTTGGTTGTTGAAACTTTGTAACCTGCCATCACCTGACCTTGGCCTTATTGTATAGTTTTTCTTAAACATTTCCAAGTCTGTTCTAAAACCAGACAGAAGACTCTTTTTTTTCAAGAGAGGTTAGAGGTTAATTCTATGTATGTTATAAATGCTAATAGTGTAATAAAATGTAAAACAGGTCAGTTATACATAAATCACAAAAAATATATATAGCTTGTATGGACTATTTTTAATGTAAATCAATTTTTATCTGACAGGCCCTTATTGTACAAGGTTTTTTTTTTATGACCATAGTGTCCTGTATGAACAGTTATTGGACACTGTTAATCATACTGAATGTCGTCTTAGGAAACGTATTTATGCAGAAATATTAGTGTTGGAGGATAAGTGACCAGCTGCGTAAGGAAGGATTTTACCTGATTCTGACAGACATTGCTGACTTGTTATGTTGTATTCACCCTTGGGTGTTCCATACACTTTGACTCTTCTTCACCTTTCCCCTTCCTGCTCAATATACCATCTCATGATTGATTTCTGTGTTTCTGTTGCACTGCGGAGTCATCCAACAGTCTAGAGTACTGTCTGAAAAAGAAAACGAAATATATCGCATCCCAATAATTAGAGTATACTACAGATAACCTCCTCCCCTCAGGGGTACCAGCATGGCAATATTATGCAACAAAGGAAGTGGTTGATCAAATGGTACTTTAGAAAAATTATTTTAATTGTGTTACAGATGGTGGGTGGCAGTGAAGCACCAAAAGCAATATTTGTACTAGTAGAAGACTTATTATCACAGACTAATGTGTTTAAAGTCTTCCTATAGCCTCATTTAACTGTGAGTGTGAACAATATACACATTAGTCACAAAAGAGTCCAAAATGGCTTATTTTTCCAGATAGGGCTCACAAAAGATTCAGTCCAGAGTTAGTCAAATCACATGGTAGAAAAATTATTTAAAAAACACCTAAATTTAAAAAAAAAGAAGCTTTGTACAATATATTTCTCTTAATGAGCAAATCCAGTATCAGGGCCTAGAAGGGCTGTGTCCATACCTGCAGCCTATATGTTATAGGGATGGCTCTTCTTCAGTCTTATTGTGGAATGAACATCTACTGCTGACTACAATCATTTTCCAACGATTCTCCATCGGCAAAAATTGGTCTCCAATAATCCCTCATTGGCGGTGACGTATTGATGACACCCATCCTTTATTTATTTTTCTCTATACCTGTTGGGAAAACCTGTTGCACGGTACACTATAACAGTGGAGAAAAGTGCTCTATAAGCTGCTGGACTCTTTATTTTTGGATACCATTAAACTTGTAAAGAGAGATATATTTGTACATAGTTTTTTTTTTTTTTTTTTTTTTACAATGCTTCTCTGCTTTGATGAACTGTGGACTGAATCTTTTTTGGGCACCAGAAGCTATTGTTTGTATTTTTTTGTGACTACCTTTTGTAGTATGGATATGTCAATATAGCAATACTCTATGCACCATATTCATTTCTAATAAGTATTCTACTGGTGCAAATAGTATTTTGTTGCTATATTGGCATCCACCATCTGTAAAACGATTAAAATAATTTAATTGTAACCTGCCATTTGAGCGAACACTTGATTTGTTGTATTAGAGTACTGACCCCTATGTATAAAATTACCTGCTATTCACAACTGGTTCATTTACCCCCCCCCCCCCCCCCCTTTAGGCTGTATATTGTGTGTGCATCATTTGGAAGATTGTTTTAGCCTTTTTATTAAGGTCTGAGGAAGGAACTGAACAACTTGGTTTTGAAAGCTTGAAATATACTTCCCCACTAAAGGGAATAATTTTAACCCTGCTTGTTTCCTGTATTTTCCCGAACTTACGCTGTGTTACACTATTACCAATTTTAGTTTTAAATGCAGAATCTCCAAATCCGTAATACAAAAGATCTGATTGGCTGCGCAGTTTGCTCAATTTATAAATTTGCTTCCAAATACCGATAGCATACTGAAGTTGGAATAATTTTATTTTTAAGTTACATGGTATATTGGCATGTTTTTATGTGTACTGATAATTAGAATAAATAGTTTAGTATTTCCATCACCTAAACATTGTTTATAGCGCAAATGTAGAGAATAAAACATAGTGGTACATTGTGTCAGCAGAATTGAAAGCAACTGCAAGTGTATTCAAAGAATTTGTTTTGTCTTGAACATGTGGTTACATTTTAAAACAAAAAGATATTATGAAACTGGGCTGGTGCAGAGGAGGGCTAAAAAAACTAATAAGGGCAATGGAAAGTTTTAGATATGAAGAAATGCTAGAAGAGCTAAATTTGTACACGCTAGAGGGGATATGATAACATACATTCTAAACACATGTTCATTAACAGAACGGCACAAAGGACAAGATGTCACCAGCTAAGACTTGAACAAAGGAGATTGTCTAGGAAGGGATTCTTTATAGTAAGGACAATAACATTATGGAATTCACTGCCTGAAGAGGTGGTGCTATCAAATACATTAGATGCCTTTAAAATAGGTCTGGATACTTTTTTTTAATGAAGCAGAACATATAGGACTATGTATGTTAGTATAGGCATTAATATGTATTTAGTGCTTTATTTAGTGCTTGTTAACCAAGTAGGAATCTGATTTTTTTTTTTTTTTTTTAGCTTCTTTTGATCAACAGCATTAAACAGCGTTAAACAAGAAATAGGGAAAGGATTGAACTTGATGGACACTGTCTTTGTTCAACCTAAACAATGATGTTTTCAATGTGTCTGTGGTGCCTCTGTTTATGACATCACCTGCTGGACCCAATATGAAAATTAACTAATTTCCATGTGTAATTTGAATACACCTAAAATATCTATACATTTGCTTAAAATTCTGATAGAACAAAGAATTTAAACGTTTTTTATTCTTTACATTCACAGTACAAACAATGTTTAAGTGACAGAGTCCCTTAAACGTTTCAGTATGGTTGCTTAATTTTTTCATTACCACCCTATAATCAAACCCTTCTACATTTAGTACAAAACTAATTTAGAAGTTCTGTTTTCACAGGTTACGTCACAGAGAGAATGAAAAACATTATGTAAACTCGATTACCATGTATTCTTTGCAGTATGGGATGCCTAATGCTAGTAAATATTTAATAATATTTTAATGACACAGGACATATTTTGGGGGGTTTGATTGTGAACTCTGCTTTTGGAGCAATCTGGGATTAATGTCTACATCCCGTAATATTCTATTTCTTCCTCCGAGCATGCTGTGTCTAACACTGTGGAGTTCCTCCCAGAGAGGAATAGATTTTAATAAATAGAGTACTGCATTCATGAAGGTACAGTCATTATTTTCCTTTCTGGATCTCCATGCCAAAAATAAATTCTCCCCACCCATACTCATTAGTGTATTAAGGAAATCTTTGAAATAGCTGCTTTTCTGGATGCTGGATGTCGCTCAAAATAGATCAAGTATGGTAATTGCTCCCAAAGTTGTCATTTAGAAATCTGGCTGCCAAAAAAATAAAATCTGGAAATCCAAACCTTTGAATGCACTTGTGTGTGAGTCAGTGCTAGGCGCTCTTGATAAACATTTGGGTGTAACCTGGTAATTTAGCATAAAAACTCACACTAAGGTCATTTCATTTTTTTTTTTTTTATTCTGAACATGGCCACGAGAGATCATGTTACAGATTTTATTGCGAAGATTGGGTCTGAATTTAATTTGTAACTGGTAGAGAAGTGTTAGAATTTTGAAAGTTAATCCTATAAACACAGGAAACGGTTACACAATCTGTGATAATGATCTCATCCCTTCACAGCTACCAACTCTGGCCGCACTAGAAAACCCATCTCCCTCCTACTGTTTTCTATGCACTTTGCTCCTGTCCCTAGGGAGGTCATGACTAGACAATGCATGTCTAAAAAGGGGGGCACAATGAAGCTTGCCGTGTGTGAGTGACATTTTGAAACATTAGCATGTAGAGTACGATATCGCCTCCTAATAACAGCTGCTAATAATCTAATCCCCAACAGTACTGTTGGTATACCTCTGTTCTCGCTTGTATTGTTCCACCACAATCCCCATCCACTTCAGCTAGCACGCCGAGATTGATGAGACTTGCAGAAGCCGCCGTAGAGGTTCTGTGACCCTATTGGATGAATGTTTCTTAAAGTAGGGTTGTGTTAAAGGAGGCTAAGTTAACAAAGAGGTGTGTCTCTCATCAAAATTAAAGACTGTAATTAAATTAATCAGTATTTATATTTTATAAAGCAAAGCAGTTATCAAAGATGGCTGTTGAATGAAACAGCCCTCCTAGATCAAGAAGATCTTGTTAGGATTTATTGACACATGTATTAGGCAGAGATTTCCAATTTCGACCCCACCTTTTTCTCCGATACAGTATTGAGGTGGAGATATCCAGCAGAGCATAACATAAATACTTCAAATCTAAGAATAATAAGGCCCTGACAATAATGCAGTGACCTCTGGTGTAGGAGACAGAGATTTGAAAAAGCAGGCCAGGTGGTATTCATACTGGCTACTTTGCAAAGTCTGGTTGAGTCTGCAAGTAGTGAAAGTCTAATGTGGCACAATGGACTACCTCTCTGTATACCATGGAGTACACCACTGAATCAGTATAGCAGGCAGAATTGGCAGGGAGATATGCCTGGAGAGATGCAGGAGCTTTTGTTGCAATGTAGGATATGGGTGAAGATGCTGAGCCAGGTAGAAGTTCCAGATGGTGGAGGAGACGCTAACCAGCAAAAAACAAATGCCTTCAGACTAAAGCAATATATGAAAGTCAGAGACAATGATAACGGTCATGTATGCCAAGCTCCAGATTCCAGGTGATCAGACAGGATGGACAAAGAATGGACATCTAGCAGAGGACACTACCTAAGAGGTCTAATTGGAGGGATGAGACACATGGTCGATCTTTCTGAGGTCAAGGACAAGAGGCAAACAAGACAAGTCAGGCAGGCAGAAGTCTAAAACCAGGAGAGCAAAACAACAAAAATCAAGGCACCAGGCTTATAGGCACTATCACAGGCAAGTTCTATGAGTAAACTGATGATTTAAAAAGCCCTCCAGTCTCTGACCCCACATCCTACTGGGCTGGGGCAGTAATGGAGGCTAGGATCATCTCCAGGACAGGGGTAATTTCAATTAATAATTTCAACACTTATACATAGTTAGTATTTCCATTTTTGCCTCTACTGATTTTTAATCCTTTGAGACATAAAAATATAGAAGCCATTATATTTCATCTCACCTCTACTCACCAGCAACACATCTGCCCATCTCACTTTTATTGAATAGCACCCAGTGTTCTATATTAATGAATGAGTATATATCAAGACACAAATCTGTGTTGCGGGCCAGCCCACTAACGCTGTTGGATTTTTCTAGAGGTGTATTGGTGTGGACACCTTCCTCTATGATTTTATAAAAGACATTTTTAAATCTTACTTTCTCTTCTAAAGAAACTCAATAAGTATTTAGTAGTTCCTCCTATAATTGAAGGTCCTGGGAAGTCTAAGCCAATTTGTCATCTGGTTCTATTTAATGTGCGAGAGATAAATATCTCAACATGCCTGTCATCACCTTCAAGCTATTTACACAGGCAAAAGATCAAAAATATGAACAAGTGAACAAATCCACTACCTGTTCATGTGTGGTATTTTCTAAGCCGCATTTCTACTCATTTTTATTTCCACTATACAGGCTTACTGTCTGTGGTTATAGAACTTGCTGTGCTTGTAGTAGCTATCATTAATTTCAAATCCTGATGACCAGAAAAAGGAAAGATTATAGGAACTACAAGACAACTAACGAAAATCAATGAGACGCTAAGAAAAAATATTGTAGTTTACAAACAACATAGTAACTTAAAATATTTAAAGCACCATAGTCACAGTAGGAAGATCAAGTCAGAAAAATCACATTGATTTGTTTTTAGCAATATGTTTCCCCCCCCCCAAAAAAATAAAACTGTTCATATAAAAAATAAGTCAATAAGAGTACATTTAAGGGATCCATTTGTTGCATTAATTAATTCTGAGACTTCTTTTGTATTAGAGACCACCTAAATGATTTGAGATTTGACACAGCACACACCAATATGTCCTGAACCCGGCATGTTAGCCGAATTTTACAAATCTACATAATCCTGCTACTTAGTACCCCTGAATTTGGGTCCGAACTGGCTCTTTGATCTGTGTGAAAACCGAAGCATCAGAAGCATTTGGATCGGGACAATATCAATATAAAAAAATGTACAATTTCGGATACCCAGTTTGCTCTGATCATGCTCTAAATTCGGGAAACATACACAAAATCCGCCTATTTCAATTCCCCATATTTTATTTAGAGAATTGATTAGAAGAGTGTAAGATAATTAAAGTAAACATATTTTAAACACAAAAATATTAATATAGAGATATAATATATTAATGTTTATATATTATAATATTAATATAAGCATTTTTGTTTTATAAAACATATTTTATATTATTTTATGTTCTTTTACTTTATTTTATGTGATTAACTAATGTGTCATTTTATTATATCTATTTTTATTCTATTACAATTCGGGCCATTTCAGGAGGACTATTTGGCTATAGCACAGTTAGAGCATAGGTGTGGTTATAGGGCAGGGTAATAAACAAAGCCCAGCTGACATCACCAAGAGAAGCAACAGAGCAAAAACAAGTGCAGGGTGGCCACTAGAGGTAAATAAGAGGAACTACAATTGTATATCCATGGTTAGGAAGTCAGGTAGAACCCTGACACCCTAATTGAGCACTCTTTTGCTGCTATAGCTCTATCAGGGGCAGCTGCCTGTAACAAGACAAAATTAACATACTATCAAAAGTACATGCCAGTTAATCAAAGGGAATCAACACAGTAAAGGAAGATAGTATATTTAAAAGAAGAAAAACTACCACAACTAGAGGACATAGTCTTAAATTAGAGGGGCAACGATTTAAAAGTAATATCAGGAAGTATTACTTTACTGAGAGGGTAGTGGATGTATGGAATAGCCTTCCAGCAGAAGTGGTAGAGGAAAACACAGTCAAGGATTTTAAGCATGCGTGGGATAGACACAAGGCTATCCTAGCTATAAGACCGGGAACGAGGGACTAATAAAAGTTCTCAAAAAAAATTGGGCAGACTAGATGGACCGAATGGTTCTTATCTGCCGACACATCCTATGTTTCTATGTTTCTATGTAATCCCCATATGCAGCAGTGAAAAAAAGTTTTGTTATCCTTTAACCCATGTTTCTACTTAGACTATATAGATGTCATTTTCTGTTGCTCAATATGTTTAGCTATAATTAATTTTCACATTCAGTTTTCAAATAGAGGACATATAATATGTGTGAGGTATGTAATAAGACATGCCAAGTATCACATTGTCTACCTCAGAAAAAAGCATTGTAGTTAATCTAGCCCATTCTTTAAATGTTACTCACGTTGAAAGAGTTATGTTTCATAAATTGCATCAAATCTGAAAAATACATTTCCTTTTTAATATTGTATGCATTCAACCACAGGGAATTTGTAAACAAAAGCGCAGTAAAAAGATATAACAAAACATTTAATTCTTGGACTTTAATCCCGCTGGGAATTACTTGTATTCTCTTATACAGGGAAATTATATTTTCAGCTTCTGTTATTTCAGCTTTGGTTGCAATAAGGTAACTAGAACTGTATTATTACACTATGTAAAATCTGGACAAATAAATGCGCTAGAGAGGAAGAGAGTAGTAATTGGAGAAAACAAAAAACAAAAATAATAAGAGAAAAGAAAAAGCCAAAAGTGGGAGGGGAAGACTTCCTAATGCAGTAGGTGAATATATACACTGAATAATATCCTATTACATTTACATACATACCCCTGCCCTGTCCTGCTACCTGTCCTGGCCCTCTATGTATACATGTATATTTTTGGGGCCCGGTGGGGGGGGGGGGGGCAAAATATATATATTTTTAAATTATGGGAGGACTTCGGCTATTTTCACATAAGACAAAATCTCCCAGACATAAGTCTCTATCCTTCCCATAGAAGGTGCTTCAGGTTAAGACAGATGTCGGCATGGAATCAGCGTTAATGTCCGAATTACGGTCCTATTCAAAGACACATTGGTGCATATTGGATAGCTCACAGTTCGGTTCCTATTGTCTCCCTGTTTTACCCCGAATCAGTCCAGACTTCGGAGGTAACATTTTGTGGGCAGAAGATCAGCGCATATTGAATAGACCCCTAAGACACACTGGCTGAACTTTCCTGCAGCCACATTTATATTTTTTAAATTCAATAAAAAATTTTTACATGAATCCTAATTCACTTTTTGGGCTTTTTATATAATCACAGCATATTTTGCAGATTGTAAAACTATATTCTGAAACGTAGAACACCATTTATTATAATAGCGTGGGCGCCCCAAAAACCTATATTATTTGGGTTCTTCAAATGATTGTTCCTCTTGAATCATGCGTGTGACAGTCGGGGATTTCCTTACCGAAAGGGAAATTAATTAGTATTTTCTACTATGACAAAAACAAACTCATGATTACGCCGAGAACCACAGAAACGTTTGTGAAAAATATCAAGGGAGGAAACAAACAAAGAAACTGTATTAGTATTATGTGACTTTCCATGTTAGAAATCTGGGTCCTAACAACTCAAAAACATGTTACAATTATTGAGCTGCAGTGATTACACACGTGTATTTACACCCAGTGCACACAGATTAGTGCTTCCGAGAAACTGTTTCCTCCTTAATTTGGTTGTGCACAAATAGCTCAACAGAGCTTGGCGTCCAAAAACAGTTTAACAAGAAATAAAATCAGGTAGGTCAACTGGAGAATAAAGCATAAAAACAATATAAATCAAAACAAAAAATGCTATTGGGTGCAAGCCAAGAGGCAGTCTCAAACTGCCAAAAACATCTGATATCCAAAAAGAGACTGCACACCAGGGAAAGAAAGTATAAAATATAACTTTTAATCAATCAATAAAAAACATTCAATACATAAATAAATATATAGTGATGAGGAAAAACAGTATGACCTAATCCAAGCCATATTAGAATGTATACAACAAAATATACAAAAAAAACCCCCCAAAAACTGTGTTTAAGAAAAAACAGCAAAACATCTTACAAAAATAGCCAAGACCAGCAGAATATATACCCAGCGAAATGGCACCCCAATGTTTCGTAATGCCTTCTACCGGAGGAGCTATCAAAAACAGTTTAACCACAAACAGCTTTCCAGGGCCAACTTTGTCTCCAAAATGCACCAGCATACCTGGCTGAAGATCTCTGTTGCTCTGTCTGGGCCTCATTTGGCAAGCATACTGAACAGTGAAAAAAAAAATGGAGCTGGGTGGGCTCTTCTACAATTTGAGTTCCAGTAGGTTTGGGGTTGCTTTTTTATGCCATGGGTCAGTGGGGGCCTATGCCAATATATACTCCTGAATGTACGGAACAGTGTACATATGTGGAGACTGTTTACTAATAGTGAACTGTCTAGTGAACTGCACAGACTAGGGACTTATATCTGAATTGGAAAATAATCTTTAATGTGTGCTTTTCAGCTCAATTGCTAGATCTGAGAATATATCCCAATGTGGGAATCTATGTAAAAAAACTGGTTTATTTGCTAAACGTTGTGTTGCTGGTGGGTTGATGAGAGATCCACAATTTGCAAATTAACTGCTTTTCAATGGGAAACAAATTTTTCTACTTATTTAGTCATTTGTTTTCAATTTTGCTAATACAACGTATAGGTAATTTTCAATATTTTTTTATGCTCTACATTCACAGCAAAAACAACATTCAGGTGATACAGTCCCTTTAAGAACATTTTTTATATATAAAATGAGTAAAAGTTCATCCTGTGATGTGCTTTTCTCCCCTGTGTATTATGTAAATCGTACCTTTGGAGGGAGCATCTGATTCACGTGCTATTTACCTTTTAATAAATATTTTGCAATAACCAGACAGCGATAACATTTTTCATTTCCCTACAGAGTCTCTCTGTGCAGGTGCAGGGGGATCTTGGCTCTGCAGTCTCCAGCATTCCTGTCTTGTCAATGGACCATTTTTGAATCGAGCAGTCAGAATCTTAATGAAAAAGCCAAGTTCCATTGAGAAATCTGTTAACAGTCCTGTCTGATAGCTGATCTGCAGTTATTATAGTGTGCAGACATCCATTCAGCTTCCAGTCGTGTAATATTCTTAGATTAATTATTCTAACAAACATTCCAAGTTATCGGACTTTGAGAAATTCCAAATGTTATACCAAAGTTCAATCAACACTGTAGTAATTGATATGAGATGTTAAAAGGGCAGCCTGACCTTGACCCTGATCCAAAAGACATATTTTTGTTTGTTTTTTTAGATAACTGCTGTATAATTTAAAGTACAGATGTAATATTGAATTATAGTGTTTAGCCAGGAAAAGTACATTCAGATATTCTCTGGTTTTCAAATATGTCCAGGGGATGTTACTACTAGATCTCTTAATGAAACTACTATAGAGAAAACCAGTCTATTCACTAAAAGGTGAGTTGAACATTTCATCTTACTATTCTTACTATACCTTGTGCAGGTACAAAAAGGTTGAGTTTCCCCTGCTAAGTAAACTCACCAGGGTGGTCCCTTCACAATGATTAGCTAAATTAGTGAGATTAAATACTCATCTCACCCCTTAGTGACTAGACCCCACTGAGGTTTAGAGGCTGTCATGATCCACCAGGATTTGCTTCCCTGACTCCTGAGTTTGCTGGTGCATGCTCCATATCTGGATGCCACCTGCAAACGTTATTACTTGTTTTTGCAGAAGTCTCTATTAACTTCCGGTTCATCTATGTCTCCAACTACTTGGGTGCTAGTTATTTCCATAAAAGCCACTTCTCCCAGCAATCAGTGCTGGTGCCTTTTGCTAGCTTTCTCGTATTTGCAGATTTGTCTTGTGTTTGTCAAGAATACCCGGTTTAGATCTGCAGTTTTTTTTACTTCCTTTGCCTTCCTCCTGCCCCAACCTTTGGCTCTGTGTCCCCAACTTCACTCCTGTTCTTTCTATTAACTCTGCCATGGAAAATTTCGGACATGTCATTTGTTTTAAAGTAAAAATAAATGCATTTTACATATATTACAAAATCAGTGCAACATAATAAAAATAAGTTAAGTGGAACTGCCTCTTTAACTCGTTTCCCAGCGCTTGCCATGTGATGTATGCGAGTCAGCTAATCGTTACAGCAATACTGCATCATACATATTACTTATTTTTTCCCCAGGAAACTAATTGAGGTATTCTATTAACCACTTTGGCGTTTCTGTTTCAATTTCACTTATAATTTGAAGGGCTTGCCTTCAATTATTCCAAACATGGGAGGTGGGAGGTTCACTTATATTTTCAAAAGAAAAAGCTGATTTAAAAGGCTTCATTTACTAAACACATTAGCCAAGACCCAGAACTGAGCAGTTCACCTATGTGCTGCTCACATTTGTCATGTGGGACTATGTACTAAGATCTTGTATAGTATTAGATGTAATTGTTGAACTTTCAGGAAAGGGGTGAGTCTACTGGCATTCTGATTACTACAATAGAGCAATAGCAGACAATGTAATTGATCCAGCATAGTAATACATACATAATACCCATTGTTTGATTAGTCTGCTGTGCTCCTCATTCTCTCAGATCTTGTTTCAGTGTACTGTGCTAGGTAGTAGTGGCAGCTCTGATGCCATCATATGTAATGTACATTTGGTTCCCAATAGAACTACCCCCTTCTGAATATAAATATATACATGAAACTTCTTCAGGTGTCATGCAAGTGGCATTAGTGGCAATTATGAGTTTGATTAAAACACAGGTCTTGCATAGTCCTTGGTTGTAATTGCAAAGGTTGAAGAGGAGAATTATTTATTGGGTTTAGATACATTTAGAGAGAGATTTATTTTCTGTTTATATAATGAGGTGTAGAGATAATAATCTGACATTTATAATACACTCACACATCAGAGTGCTTTGTAAAGAGATATCTGACCTCTTTTCTCATGGATTTTAAGGAAAAACATAGGTCTCCAGAAAGCACAGGATATATTCCAGGAGTGGGTTATGAAAATTATGTTACAGATGAGCAACTGGAAATGTCAGCCCTAGTGTGAGAATAAAATGGCATGCCGTTCTCTTACCAGCACATGGCTGTCCAGAGGGGGGGGGGGAAGGGGGAGCACTTGCCCACCCCCTGGAAATTGGACCTGGAGAAAAGGATTGTGAAGCAGTAGGCAATACCTGTCAGACAGGGAATTGTAACAAGAAAGCTTTTATTTAATTCTATATTCCCCTTGTCAGAATGGTTTGGTCTACTCTATCAGTGCCTTTTTAACCACTGAGCAATAGGGGATACTGCCCTGAGTTCAGGCACACTGCAGGGTCCACTGAATCTGCTACTTAAGCTCTAATATTTCTGAATATTTTTCTTCATATTCTCACTTGCCAGGGTGAATGATATTAGATTGGGTTTAAACTATTATTTATTTTATTTTCCCCCTCACTCACAGTTAATGTTCATTATGGTACTGGCCAGGTTCCCTTAGCTCCTTCCTACTACCACTGATTTCATTCACCATATTGGCCACCCCATTGGCCACTAACTGTGTGTCTTTCACCTTATTACCCACCTTCCCTAGGATTCTTTCATCCTATTGCTCTCTCTCCCATTCACTCTGACTTCCTTTACCTTGGATTGGTCTGTTTTGTATTTTTTTTTTTTTTCATTTAAATCTTTTTTATTGATGCTACAAAAAGGTCGTACAAAAACATTAAAAACAGCTGACATTAGACAAAGGCACAGTCTGCATACTTCCAATATTACAGATATCTGTCATGGATTCATCAGGTTTAAATATTGGTGAATCAACTTAATAACAGACTGCACTGAAACGTATAGTACAAACAACGGGTGGGGAGGGGAGGGGGGGGGGGAGGCGCCACCATAATCATTATTCTACTCTTTAACCTATGTAATCTATTTCCTGAGTATATCTAGTCCAAGGCTCCCATCTTATTTTACATTTTTGTGATTGCTTGAATCCTTGGTTTTCTGTGATCCCCAATTCCATCTTATATTGGAAGTTAATTTGATGACTTACTTGTTGCCATTGAGGGCAGTTTATTTGATTCCAATGGCGTGCAATCACCAATTTTGTGGCCATAAGGATGTGGATCAAAAGATATTTCTTATCAAACGAGGGAGTTGGTATCTGTAAATGTAAAAGGGCGGCGTCTATGTTTATAATTAATTTTTCCCCAACTATTTGCGTTATTTCTTTTAACACTCCTTTCCATAGTGGCTTTAGAGCGGGACAACTCCACCATATATGCCCTTGAGTTCCCACCTCTATCTTACATCTCCAACATAGGGATGATTTCGATTTGTCTATTTTATTTAAAATGACTGGTACTAGATGCCATCTGTATATCATTTTACAGTGGAGTTCTATTATATTTAGATATTTAACACATTTCCTAACTTCAGTTAGGGAGTTGATCCACTGCTTATTATCGAACTCTATACCTAGTTCTTTTTCCCAAGTTAGCCAAGCTTTGGGTTTCTCTTCTCTTTCTGTGGAGTTTAACCATTCATAGTAGATGGGAAGCATTTTGGGTTTATCTTCTTTAGGGAAAGTTCTTTCTAATTCGCATCTTGACACCACTTTTTTTCCCTTTCTCTGTGTAAGGTCTATGTAGTTCTTTATTCTCAAGTACGCAAACAGTTCTCTTGAGGGGACATTTAGCACTTCCTGAATTTGTGAAAAGTGTTTAACAGATTCACCCTCTACTATGTTTGCGAAAGTGAGAACTTGTTTTTCATTCCAATTTTTCACAGAAAAATTTTCTATGTTGAATTCTAATATAGTGATCGGGGTGGAGGATATGATCCGGCCCTCTATGCCCAGTCTTTTTTTAAATTTCCTCCATATATTTATAAGGTCGACTATATAGCTTGCTGCCATAGAGTCTAATAGTTCTTTATATGCCCTTTCATTTAACCACAAGATTAATGACATATCAGGTAATCCTGTTGCTTCTTTTTCGAGTTTAAACCAGGCTTCCTCTATTTCAGAGGTCAGATGCCATTTATTTACATGGAAAACCCTACTGGCTTCATATAACCTAATTAGGTTCGGTACTCCCAGGCCCCCTTTATTAATCTTCCTCATTAAGATGTTCTTGGTAATTCTCGATTTTTTCCCGCCCCATATGTATGTGAACATTAATTTTTGGGCCTCTAGCAGTCTACTAGAAGGAATCTTCAATGGCAACATTCTGAATAGGTATAACCATTTTGGAATAATATAACTTTTTATCACATTAATTTTACCAAGCCACGATATTTCTGTTTTTAACCACCTTTGTGTTAATTTTTCTTGCGTATCTCTATACAGAATGTTGACATTTTCTAGGATTGTCCTACCATAATCTGGTGTAAGATAAATCCCCAAGTAAGTGAATCCCTGGTTGGTCCAATCAAAGGGAAATACATCTGCCATTCTGCGCTTAGTTGCCTCATTGATGTTAATTGTTAAAGCTTGTGATTTAGAGAGATTCAATTTATAGTTAGACAGTTTTGAATATGGATCCACTTCCTTCATAAACTGTACTAGTGAAGTCTCTGGATCCGTTAGTGTCACTACAACATCATCCGCGTACATGCAAACTTTTAACTCCTTTTAACATTCACTCTTATGCCCCTAATATTCCTATTTTGTCTTACTTTTGCAGCAAGTGGCTCCAAAGTTAGAATGTACAGCATTGGGGCTAGGGGACAGCCCTGCCGAGTGCCATTGCCCACCTGAAACCAATCCGCCATTATTCCTGGCCCAACTGTCCTAGCTGTTGGAATTGAATACATTGCCATAATGGCGGAATGGATTGGTCCCGTTACTCCCATTCGATTTAAGACCTGGGCAAGGAAATCCCAGCTGACCCTGTCAAACGCTTTCTCAGCGTCCAGAGACAGTGTCAGCTGGGGCGTCCTCTTTCTATTCACTTGATCAAATATGCCTAGCATTCTTCTGATGTTATTTTCTGCATGCCGACCTTGTACAAATCCAATTTGGTCCGGGTGGATTAAATGTGGTATCAGCCCCTCTAATCTATGAGCAATAGCTGCCGAAAAAATCTTTAAATCGCAATTAATCAGAGATATTGGTCTGTAATTTGCTGTTTTAGCCGGATCTTTATTTGGCTTTGGAATTGGCATAATAATTGCTTGTAAAAATTCCCTTGGTATTGCAGCTCCTCCTTTGATTTCATTAAATAGAGTTGAGAGGTAATTGGCCACATCTTCACCAATAATTTTATAAAAATTACTACTAAAACCATCCGGGCCTGGGGCTTTATCTTTTTTTAATTTCCGAATAACTTCTTTTATTTCCATTTCCTCAAAGGGTGAGTTCAATGATTTTAATTGATCCTCTGAGATCATAGGCAGATTTATGTCCTTTAAATAGGATTTTATTTGATCCAATGATGAACCTGTAGATGGAAGGTTATATAGGCTGTAGTAGTAGTTGTTAAATGCCTCTCCAATGTCACTGGGTGCTATTTTTACTCTATCCTGCACAATGATCTTATTTACTCTTGATCTTGATTTATTATTTTTTAATTTATTTGTTAATATTTTTTCAGCTCTGTTTCCTTTGGAGTACCAGCATTGTTTGAGTTTTAGTAGAGCATAATTAGTTTTAGCCATAAGCAGATCTTTTATTTTTACCGAAATATCCTCCAAAAGTTTGGTAGTAACTCTATTAGGTGACTCTTTATTAACCTGTTGGTTTTTATAATAGTCCACATATAATTGAGCTAGAGATTGACCTTGTTTCTTTTTTAGTTCCGAGCCTAATTTAATGAGCTGGCCCCTTATAACGCACTTATACGTGAGTCATATTGTTGTGGCTGGAAGGCCATCTTTGGTGTTTGCCTCAAAAAATGCCCTCGATTCTCTCTTGATAATATCTATATTTGTTTTATTTTTTTAATAGGTGGTTATTCAATCTCCAGGAACCTCTGCTTTTAGTCGCCATTAGATCGTCAGTTTCCATTAGTACTGCTGAGTGATCGGACCAGATCACCTCCTCCACCCCGGTTCCTCCGCATCGCTGGATATCCCTTGCCCCCACCAGAAAATAGTCTAGTCGAGAATAAGATAAATTTGGTTTAGAGAAGAACGTGTAATCTCGTTCTTCGGGATTTAATGATCGCCATACGTCGAACAAATTATGTTTGAATAAGAACTGTTGAAATTTTTGGGCATTACGTGCTATGTTTTTATCAATTTTTTGGCCTTGGGAGATTTTTTTATCCATCTCTATATCTAAAATACAATTGAAATCACCTCCCATTAATATAATTCCCTGGGCCACTCGCTCTGCTCTCTCAAATACTCTATTAATGAACCTAGTTGGATCCTTATTAGGGGCGTATATATTCACAAAAGTGTAGACTTGGTCATTCAGTTTGCAGATCAGAATGATATATCGGCTATTTTTATCTATTTCTTTGTAAATTTCCTCGTATACCATATTCCTACTAATCATAATTGCAACCCCTCTTTTCTTTGTATTAAAAAAGGAGTAGATTATATTGGGGTACATTTTATTTTCCCGAAACCGTTTCTGCTCCTTCCAGTGGGTTTCTTGAATAAGAGCAACGTCAATTCTATGGCTCATAAGATAGTTATTTAAAATCTGCCTCTTTTGGGGTGTGTTCAAACCCTGGACATTTAAGGTCAAGAATTTAATCATTTATAAGTTTTAAAAAACATGCTTTGGCGCCTCCCCTTACCCTTACATAAAAAAACAAACGTTACATATAACAAAGTAGTCCATCTTTGACTCAGACGTTCCCAAGGCAGAACCTCTCCCATGAGGACTACCTACCCCCTTTGTGTATGCTACCTTTCGGTAACTTTAACACTTTATTTAGCTCTCAGATAAGAGCTTGCGAGCTGCATGAGTAGGATGGGCAAAATTCTTCTCCTCTTAATCATTTCCCCCTCCTGACATGAATCTGGCTAGGGGAAGGAGAGGGAGGGGAAGGTCTAATCAAGGCGGGGAGGAGAGTCAGCTCCTTAGAGGCACATCAAAGGAGAGGAGAGAAGAAGAAACCAGACGGAAAAAAAAAAAAACCCAGATAAGCTAATACTTCTAATTAATTCTGTGTTTATTTATAATATCTTAAATCTTTCTTTACTGTCTATTATTCAACATTTTTCGCAAATGGATGTTATTAGATTGCTAATTATAAGTGAATTAAGTGGTAGATGGATCTTCTACTATTTCCTCTTTTCTTATCCAAAAAAAAAAGTGAATAAAGCTAATATTTTCTGTGTTTGTTTATAATAACGTGTATATTTCGTAACTTCTTACTTCAAATTCTTTTCGTGACTATATATAAAAGAACCCTGTTTTAATAAGTGAGTAAATAAATATATTCCTATAAGCTATATAAAGAAAAAAAAAGAAAGGAGCACATATATATTCTTCTCCTTCTCCTTTCCCCTTCCCCTGTTATCAAAAACGATCATTTTTCAGACCTTATAATTCAAGTGATTCTTATCTTACCAGTGACTTTCGTGGCTTAATTCTTAATCCCCATATTTCACACCTCTTTCCGAAACTTCTTATAATTATGTGAAATAATTCCACTGTTTCTTCTATGTATTTACATTATCCCCGCTCTTCATAGCTTGATAAATCTGGAACATTTAGTAACTAAATTTCTCTACTCTCCCTATATAATTCCCAGTTAACCCCCTGTTGATTTAAATATTTATCTTCTCCATCCCTCTTCTCCTCCCGTATGCCCCCCTTTCTCATTGTACCAATCTATACTGAGCCTCCCTCTCCGGGGCCCCCTGCCCCTCCCTCCCCGTTCCCCCCCCGTTCCTCTGAATTTCCCCCCCTGACTCCTGGCCCAACCCTTCCTATCTATCCAATCCAAGGCTTTTTCTGCCGAGGTAAAGATAATTTTGGAGAAATCAAAATTGATAACTAATTTAGCAGGGATTGCTCTTCTTAATTCTTGTTTCTACTGTCTGTGCAGGAGCTGATAACTGGTAAGAATAGCTTCATTTTTTAACCTTTTCAGCACCACCCGGATGGTAATCAAAGGGTGGTATACTGCTATTAAAAACAAATAAAATAAGTATTGGTAGTGTGTGATTAGCATTAATAATTTACAGTGTGCTGCAGTGTGTGATGAGCACTAATGTGGTCTGTGCTACTCACTGGCAGGGAGAGTTTTCTCCTGCACATTTTATTTAGGGGTTTTAGGAGTGTGAGGGGGCTGCAGAGTGCAATGCAAAGGTGGCCATGTGACATTTCAGCTACATGCTGGCTGGTACATCACATTGTAAGGGATAAGATAATAATACAGTATAATACAGGTACCTGACTAGGGTATAATCAATTGTCAGGATAATACCCCCCGTGATACCCCCCAATAAAGACAGACACCGATATTTGGAAAATAATTATGGCCACATATTTATTAAATATAATAACTTATGTCATTGCCTGATATAACATGAGGCGGGGCCCCTTTATAACATACACTTGGCAATGACGCCCCAAAAGGATATATCATTTCTGAAATGAGAAAAAGCTTACAATAACATCATAAATGTATAAAGGAGGGGCAACCGAGATCCCCCCCCCCCCCCCCCCCCACACCCGGTTTGAGCAGAATCACCACACACACCAACAACCAACATATTAAAACATAAAGAAAACCTCTCCCTAAACTGAACTCCCTTTGCAAGCTCCATCACCAGCCATCCACTGAAGCTTCAAACTGGATGGACCCCACCACCCCGCAGTGCCACAGCTCAATCCAAACTTATCTGGAAACCTAGGTTTAGTAAATTCAATCCTACTTCATTGAGGTGAACCCCATCATACCGATAACCCCCTGGGAGAACCTTTTCAAACTGCCAATGCCGAATCACCACCCCTCTTTGGGCCCTGACAAAACTCGCCATCAGCTTGTTAACCTTGCCTTTACTCCTACTCAGGGCCACGGGATCTCTGGCATGCCTCCAACTCTGCAGTGGAAAATAAAACCTCCTCATAGGGATCGTTACAGACAAAAGGCAATGCTTCTAACAAACTTGCCCCCCTTTTTAAACGCCTGCAATGCCTATTTGATCATGAAGTGTTTTGTGAAATCCTGCCACCTCTCAAATTTGAAAAGGAACGTTGGGGCAGCCATAGCTCTTTCCAGCACGGCTGGGGACACCTCCTTTAACATTAAACGAAAAATGAACCACAATAAGGCATTTGGTCTTTCCGTAGGAGAACCCTCAGAACCCATCTGACCCAACAAATCCTCCCATTCCCCCCAAGTTTTACTATAAGCCTTCCAGGTCACTGGGGCCAGTGATGCCCTCACCCAATGTGCAAGCATGATCCTAGCCTCCACATCTCCTCCGGGCATCTCAACCACACCTCCTCCGCCTCTGGGGCCACCCGCCAAGACCGTGAAAACTGAAACCGAGAGAGAGGATCAGCTACGACATTCAAGTACCCAGGAACATGTTTGGAACAGAAAACAATATTGAGCGACATGCAAAGCAAAACCAACAACCCATTAATAGCCTCCACCACTGCCTGATTGTCAGAGTAAAAAACGACCCTCCTATCTTTCAGCAGCCCACCCCATAATGCAACCACCACCGGGAACATTTCAAGGAATGCTAAATTCCTGATTAACAGGATAGTCCTCCAATCTTCGGGCTATCTTTCAGTGCTCCATGTGCCCCTGAAATAGGTCCCAAAGCCTATGCTGCCAGATGTGTCAGTGAAAAGGTTTAGGTCCTGTGAAGACACCACCAACTGAAGACTGCATTTCCCGAATACACATCTCATGATTCTCATCCACCTATTAGGTTTATTCTTTAAAGATACAAACCAGTTGTACTCCGAAGAACTATATCAAAGAAGTAAATGTTTATAAATCTTTTAGTGCCACTTTGAGGTTGTACACTCTTCATCTAGTACATTTTACTCACAAGGCATTATTCTTCAGCTTTATTCATTGGTTTTGTAATATATTGTAGAAGCCTTTCTTGGAATTCTTTCTAAATTATTTATGGAATTTTGAAGGCGTGGTCGCAGGAACAGGGAAACAATATTCTAAGTATCATCTCGCTAGTAATCAATAAAAAAAGCATAAGCACAGTTCTTGCTTGTACTGTGGCTGCAGTGTTTCCTCTGCACTTTTCAGTACGAGGGCCACATTGTACTTTTCTACACATTTTTGAGGGCCAAAGAAAATTATATTTTAATTCAACTTTTTACATATGTAATAAAAATGTTATTGGAATAATCCGTTTCTTGTTTTTATTCTTTCCTCTACACCCATATTGCACTCAGGACTTTGTCCCAGCAACCAGGTATGCACTCAGGAGTCAGGACTTTAGCCCAGAACCTAGAAATGCACTCAGGGCTTTGTCCCAACACCTATATTTGCACTTAGGACTTTGCCCCAGCACCACTTGCACTCATAGGAATTAACACAGCCACCAGCACTCTGCCTGTTCCTGTTTGTCTGTCTCTTTTCCTCTCCTCCCTCTTGTCTGTCTGCCTCTCTTTTCCTCTTCTTCATCATGTCTGTCTGTCTTCTCCTCTCCCCCTTGAAGTGTGTAGTCTCTTTCCTCTCCCCCTCTCATGTCTGTAGTCTCTCTCTATCTCTCTAGTTTCATTGTTAGGAGACCCCTGCTCTACATCCTAGTGCCCTAGTGCTTATTCACATTTAACTCATCTGAAGTACTAATTCCTTTTTTTTTTAAGTTGTTGTCAACATTAGCTATATAAAGTAAACACAATTTATCCTGGGATCAAAGTGTACTATATGCATAATTTAAAAATTCGTTATAGGGTGCCATGGTGTCAAGAATGAATCAGAAGCAGAAAAACTCTGAACCTCAAGATTTATGTATGATACCTCAACTGGGGTTCCCGATAATGCTATATACAATCTGAAAAAGGAATTTGAAATCTAAAAAAGTAAAATCGGGAAGAGTACTTAAATAAAATAAAATTTAAGAAAAATAGAAGTTGTTGGGTGACATGTGCCCTAATGTCATTTCCAATACAAATATACACAATTAGCATATTTGGAAAAAAAAAATTTTGCACATACATGCAACTATGGACATGACAAAAAGCATCCAAAAAAAGGGTCATGCAGACAAATACATGTGCAGAACACACAACAATGAATAACCACAATCGAAGGGAAGCTATATCCATGTACAATTATACAACACAAATAAAGGGGGAACATCAACTGTGAAGTGTGAATAACAACACAGACACAATGAGATAAGGTCAACTTAAACTAAAATCATAATAAAAAAAACAAGCCCTCGGTAGGGATGGGGCAGTGATAGTGGGGTGCAGAGTTCATTAGCGGAAGAGTACAACCTGGTGGTGACAAGAATGGTAAGTAACCAAGGGGTTGTGTGGATGCTACAGTATGATTTACTAATCAGCATCTGATGAGGAGGAGCATGATGTACTGGGCAACCCTCCAGTTATTTTGGGATCATGTTTACCCCCACCAGACTGACCTTTGACTGCCTGGGCTGATAGAGAGATGTAAGGTGGGGAATTTGCCACAGGAGCGGAGGTACACTCTAATAAAACATGCTGCATTTCCAATTTAGTGTACTTGTATTGGAAAATACGGCTGCGGTGTTCAGCTCTAGCCTCACACTCTTGGTACATCATTCTCATCATTCCCCTGCTCCACAGCTAACCCCCTTAACTGACTAGAGCATTTCTTTCAGTGTCTCCATCAACTAGACATAGAACTCTGTACTACAGCAGCCAGACCATGGACAGCAGCTTTGAATGCCATCATCAGAATGTGGAGGGGCTACTAATATGCCCGTCTGATCTTGAATGATGGGATCCACTGCCCTGGGGGCATGCTGATCGCCACCACAGATGTACCTGCAGGAAAAAAGGATGATGTTTAGGACATTGCAATACAGAATGTAGGTACCACATTCTTGTTCGCATGCAGGACGGCAAAGAACGTCCTACATTAAATAGCTCATCGCGGCCCCCCGAGATGGGCTGTGTGCGGACCCCATTGCAGGGGGGTCCCCACTGTCAGGTGAGGCCACATTGACTGGCCTCAGTCTGACACAGAAAATAGAGCTGACGCTCAAAGTGAGCGTCGGCTCCATTTTACAGTAAAAGCCTGCAGGACGGCATAGACCGTCCTGCATGTAACAGCTCATTGCGGCTCCCTGCGATGAGCTGTATTGGGGATCCGGTTGCAGGCACTTACAGCAGGATCCCCAGTGTCGGATAAGGCCACTTTGAGCCTCATCTGCGTTCGCTGCATCTCCGGCATCCCACACTTGACTTCACGAAGTATCGCGGGATGTTGGCAGGGACTGATAGGGTCTATAGAGACCCTGATCGGGTCCCCGCTTGCATGTTCCCGGCTCCGATCACTTCAAGATCGGCTGCCAGGAACACACAGACGCCAGATGGTGCTTTGGGCATTAAGGACCAAAGCAGCATCGGTTGTGCATTAAAACATTACATTAAAAATACAGTGCATACAAAGTTGACATTTCTAAAGAAAATGGATTCTTCCTCAGTATTTAGAATCAATGAATATATGTATGCAAGAGGACCTGATGCATTTCGCCGCATGTGGTGAGGCTTCTTCCGAGGTAGAAAGATGAATACTCTTGCATACATATATTCATTGATGCAGGCGCATTCTAAATACTGTTTTTGTGCAGCTCCTATAGGATCCATTGTATAAGCTCATGGGATGACATAAGATTCTGCATGTTATTTGGCCCCCAACATTTAATGACATAATATGTACAGCTGCAAAACAATAGACAGAATAAATGAATATATTTAGGCATGCCTGGGCTAGGTATAAGGCTATCCTATAAATAAGATAAGGCCAGGCACTAATGAAAGTATTACTTTACTGAGAGGGTAGTGGATGCATGGAATAGTCTTCCAGCTAAGTGGTAGAGGTTAATACAGTGAAGGAGTATGAGCATGCGTGGGATAGGTATAAGGCTATCCTAGATATAAGAAAAGGCCAGGGACTAATGAAAGTATTACTTTACAGAGAGGTTAGTGGATGCATGGAATAGTCTTCCAGTAGAAGTGGTAGAGGTTAATACAGTGAAGGATATGGGGTAGGTATAAGGCTATCCTAGAAATAAGATAAGGCCAGGTACTAATGAAAGTATTACTTTACTGAGAGCATAGTGGATGCATGGAATAGTCTTCCAGCGAAGTGGTAGAGGTTAACACAGTGAAGGAGTTTAAGCATGCATGGGATAGGTATTAGGCTATCCTAGAAATAAGATAAGGCCAGGGACTAATGAAAGTATTGCTTTACTGAGAGGGTAGTGGATGCATGGAATAGTGTTATAGCGAAGTGGTAGAGGTTAACACATTGAAGGAGTTTAAGCATGCATGGGATAGGCATAAAGCTACCCTAGATATAAAATAAGGCCAGGGACTAATGAAAGTATTCAGATTTTTTTTTTAAGCTGAAAATGGACAGATTATATTGGCTGACGCAATCTATGTTTCTATAGGAATAGAAATACCAACCATAGTTTATTTTCCAACACCAAATATTTACTTATTGGCTCCACGGTGGCCCCGGCCCTTGGTGGCCCCATTCCCAAGCTTACTGTGATCATACAAGGATATAATGGGGAGGTTGAAATACACTGTGACATGAGACTAATATCTACCCATGAAGAGATACACGTATATTATTATGTAAATACAGAGATCTACCTTATCAATCCTTATACCAAGCAAGGCCCCTGAAACATTCTAATATTCCTGCTCTTTCTTTGCTTTCACAGAATAAAAGTTTGAGAGATGTGCTCATAAGGCCAAGATTATTTATAGCCATGCCCTGTTTTACATGTACCATTCTATTTAATTGTTTGAAATGGATTTGAAGCAGGAATAATTGTCATTGGATTATGATAAACCCCCTTGCTCTGATTTCTCTAATGGCTTTAATGCAAGCCAGAGGCTTGAGTTTAATGGATCTCTGATCTGGAAAGTGGTGGACTGTCACTTTTATACATCAGGAGAAATAACATTAAAGTATCTTTCCTGCTCAGTTGCCTTTGTTGGTGGTTAAATATCACTTTGTATTTTAACATTAAAGCAGCAGTTTCACCCAGCTTATTCTGTGTATATTATACATGAATTTAATACATGCAAAATTCACTTATTTTTATAATCATTTTCCAGGGGGTTTCAAAAGTCAAGGTAGACCAAAGTAGCCTAGTTAGAAAGACCGAGATGGAGAATTTTGCCAACTAGTCTACTTTGTTCTTAAAGGGACTGTATCACCTAAACATGCTTAATACTGTGCATAAACGATGATTGAAAATGATCTGTCATGGAAGTCCTGTGACTGTAACTACTGTTTATGTTGTGTTCATGTTGTGTGCACTGTATAATTGTCCTTCCCTGTGTGATTGGTTAGCTGTCCAGTGGTGCCATGGTTTAAATGGATTAACTCTGTTTGGTCCTAATCCAATTATGTTTCTATTGTTTTATCAAAGTTTTATCTAGATCTTCAGTGATATATAAGTTATGTCATTTGTACAATAAACGCTCCTCTGGTTAAAAAACTCTGAGCTACTGGTCTTGCCTGGTACTTGGGGTCTACATTCGTGGATTGTATTGTGGGGGATCCAGGGTGTGGCTCTGTACTGCTGACGGAGGTACCCAGTTGGGGTACCACGGAGTCCGTCACATTCTCTATACATTGTGTAGCATAATTGAAGGTCTAAATTAGTATAAAAATATTTTTTTATTTTTTTTGTATAGTTTTTATTAGTTTAATATATGATTCAAAAGAAAAGGGTACAGAAAAAACAAGGGGGAGGGTACAATGCAAAGATTTTTATTTTATTTGAAGCATCTTTATACAATAAATTCTAAAGTAGGTATCGACAATATTGAAGAGTAAAATGCAGTTGTTAGTATTTCGTAATTTAGAACAAAAACAGGTATGTAACATTTCATATAGAATTTAAACAGCCTAGTAGAGGTGAAGAGTATAGTAATGAAAGGAAGGAAGAAAAGGAAATTATACATAGTATAGAACAGAAATGGGTGTGGGGTGGGTGAGGATAAGGAGTATGGGTTGATCAGGGCCGTCTTTAATATTGATTGGACCCTGGGCAAGCATTTGCTTGGGTCCCTTGACCCTGCCACCCCATGGCACGCAATCACCCACCCCGCCCTAAACAAACACACACGAATGATGCCTAGAATATGTATGTACGTATTTAATAAGGGTATAATTGCAGTGTATATAGGGCTGCAAAATATATACCGTCTTATTATGCAACACTGCAATACAAGTACTCCATGCCTTACATTCTTTATTCTTTAAAATAGAGGACATTCGGTTTATAGACTTTCGGTTTATGGAATACATGAAATGCTATTGGCTTTCTATAAACCCAAATAGAGTCCCTATTCTTATGAATGGGGACTCTATTTCCGTTTACAGAAAGCCAATAGCATTACATGTATTCCATAAACCGAAAGTCTATAAACTGAATGTCTTTCGGTTTATTGACTTTCGGTTTATGGAATACATGTAATGCTATTGGCTTTCTATAAACCGAAATAGAGTCCCCATTCATCCGAATAGGTCAATTGACCTATTGGTATGAATGGGGACACTCTTACCCACATTTGCAGCCCTCTAGCCCTTTCCAGGACTTTTTAGAGGCATTTTAGTGGCCAAAAGTTCGTGTCCCCATTGACTTCAATGGGGTTCGGGTTCGGGGTCAAGTTCGAGCACGGACCCGGACATTTTTTCGAATTTCGGCCGAACCTGCCGAATCCGAACATCCAGGTGTCTGCTCAACTCTAGTGGTTGGAAAGATATTTAGTAGGGCGACTTGTGGCGTATAAGGAACACTAATATTTGTAGAATCTAAAATCTTTTTATATACATTTTTCCCAATGTATCATTTCTAATTATTTTGTATACACTGCATACCCAGTAAAAATAATGTTTAGGCGATACAGTCCCTTTAAGTTTAAAATTCACTTGTCAATTCCCTCCATTTGTTCTTGTTGGTTCTCTGCATGTTCCATCCACTCCTTAGTCCATCTCTTATAATCTGTTTATTATTATTATTAGGTAGAGGATTCATTTATCATGGTCACTGTGTAATTCGCTTTAAATTGCAAGATAGTCTCCAAGTAGAGGCAAATTACAAGCAAATTGGACTGAATAAATTTAGCATGAAATCATCGTTCACATAGTTCTGTAATGGATGAGATGTTAATACTAACACATTCAGACATATAGATTATATATGTTCAACCAAAAAAATGCAAGCAGCTTAGGTCACTGGTTATGCCATTTTTTCAGCAGTGTATTTTGGGTTTGTGGGGCCTTAGACCTGACTGAACTCATACACATACATTTTTCACACCCCATGCTCTCATAATCTTAATTTCCACGACACCAGATTGTCCCCACAACGCCAGGCTTCCCCCACATCTCAGTCCACAACATCAGATTGCTCCCACGTCTCTGTCCACAGCACCACATTGTACCCAAATCCCTGTTCACAGTGCCAGATTGCCATCACATCCCTATCCACTGCACCATATTGCATCTATATCCCCTTGAACATCACCAGATTGCTCCCTTAATGTTTGTGTAGACAGTGCAATGCATTGAGGATTGGCTTTGCTTTGGCCCCCTTCATTCTGCTGCTGCCCCCCCCCTACAGTCTCCTGTCAGAGGCCTAGTTGGCCTAGCCAGAAATACAATACTGCATTTATTATAAGTAAAACCTATTTTACGATAAGGTAGATAGCGTTACAGAGGTAAACTTGCAACATTTAGATCTTTTAAAGAGAATATTGTAGAGAAAAGAAAACACTGAAAAAGAAAAACGATGGGACACTTCAGTCAGTATGCAAATTGAAGGGTCACTCCAGGCATTAAACTAATTAGATGCTTAACCTGAACATTGCACGGTTTGTCAGGTAGTAAGCTCATATTTTTTTGCTTTGTAAATATATTTTTGTAGACTGGCAAGTGGGGCCATAGCAGAGCTTGAACTGAGGTGGACACAACTCAACATAACATTGTTGAACATACCTACACATTGCAGCCAAGCCAACCAATCTGTTTTCACCTACAGACAATCTCCGTATACACGGCTTATACCACCAGGAGGAATTCTGTGTAAGTTACCTATAGCCTCTGTGCATGCATCTGAAACATGGATCCCATATGTGAGGGGAATGTCAATTTAATGATGCTCAATTGATCTACTTCACAAGGGCGAAAGTATGGTTCAACCCCCTGACATACTATGTGGCAGGTAGACAGGGCCGGACTGGCCCACCGGGATACCGGGAAACATCCCGGTGGGCCGCCTGCCCCGGGGCCACCTTGGCCACTTGTGAGTCTTCACAAGTGAAGAGTTCGGCTGCTGCAGCATCCGGCGGCAGCAGGCGAATTTCTTAAAGCGGCGACGGCCGCCGAATTGCTTAAAGTGGGGGTGGGCCACTTTAAGCAATTCGGCGGCCGTCGCCGCTTTAAGAAGTTCGCCTGCTGCCGCCGGATGATGCAGCAGCAGTTCCGGTGTTCCACCGGCGGCGGGATGGGAAGCAGAAAAACCAAGGTGAGTGAGACATACAGGGGAAAGGGGAGGGGGTGAAAGACACTACGGGGGTGGTGGTGGTGAAAGACACTACGGGGGGTGAGGGGGGTTAAAGACACTAGGGGGGGGGGTGAAAGACACTACAGGGAGAAGGGGGGTGAAAGACACTACAGGGGGAAGGGGGGGTGAAGACACTACAGGGGGAAGGGGGGGTGAAAGACACTACGGGGGGGGTGGTGGTGAAAGACACTACGGGGGGGGTTAAAGACACTACGGGGGGGGGGTGAAAGACACTGCAGGGGGAAGGGGGGGGAAGACACTACAGGGGGAAGGGGGGGTGAAAGACACTACGGGGGGAGGTGGTGATGAAAGACACTACGGGGGGGGTTAAAGACACTACGGGGGGGGGGGTGAAAGACACTGCAGGGGGAAGGGGGGGTGAAGACACTACAGGGGGAAGGGGGGGTGAAGACACCACAGGGAGAAGGGGGGTGAAGACACTACAGGGAGAAGGGGGGTGAAGACACTACAAGGGGAAGGAGGGGTGAAAGACACTACAGGGGGAATGGGGGGGGGTGAAAGACTACAGGGAGAAGGGGTGAAAGAATACAGGGGGAAAGGGGTGAAAGACACTACAGGGGGAGGGGAGGGGGTGAAAGACACTAAGGGGGAAGGGGGAGAGAGATGCCACAGAAAGGACACAGAGAGAGAGAGAGACGCCACAGAGAGAGAGAGAGAGAGAGAGACGCCACAGAAAGGACAGAGAGAGAGAGAGACGCCACAGAAAGGCCAGAGAGAGAGAGACGCCACAGAAAGGACAGAGAGAGAGAGACGCCACAGAAAGGACAGAGAGAGAGAGAGACGCCACAGAAAGGACAGAGAGAGAGACGCCACAGAAAGGACAGAGAGAGACGCCACAGAAAGGACACAGAGAGAGACGCCACAGAAAGGACACAGAGAGAAAGACGCCACAGAAAGGACAGAGAGAAAGACGCCACAGAAAGGACAGAGAGAGAGACGCCACAGAGAGAGACACCACAGAAAGGACACAGAGAGAGACGCCACAGAAAGGACAGAGAGAGAGACGCCACAGAAAGGACAGAGAGAGAGACGCCACAGAAAGGACAGAGAGAGAGACGCCACAGAAAGGACAGAGAGAGAGAGGCCACAGAAAGGACAGAGAGAGAGAGAGACGCCACAGAAAGGACAGAGAGAGAGACGCCACAGAAAGGACAGAGAGAGACAGGCTACAGATATGCGAGAGACAGGATATGTCTCACACACTGCCCTGATATATACCTCTGCACAGGGCAATTCATATAACTCTGTGTACATACTGGAGTTATATATATTGCCCTAGACAGGCTTATATATCAGTCTTATCTATAAATAATACACTGTTCAGATGTGCTTTTAAAAATGCATGATTTTCCCTTCTATGAACAAAAAAATTATATTATGCTATGGGCTGGTTTAAAAATCCTATGCGATGGGGCTGGTATATAAATCAATATGCGCAGAGACTGGTGTTAACATAGTCATCACGGTCTTCAGTAATCAAGATAAGATCACTTATTTTGAGTCCAGCGCTGGGGAAGACACAGTTTTGTGGATTCTGCTCTATGAGTCACCTTAATTGTGCTCACATTCCTTTAATGCAAGCCTCTGTATACATTTTTTTTATTATACCTCTGTATGTACTTTTTCACTATTGTGGTGCTTTGTCTGATTTTGCCTCCCCATATACCATTACATTTGTATTGAGTGTGAATACAAGGAGCTGTGTTTTGGCCTGGTAAGAAGATTTTCCTATCGCCGAGTCAGACCAGGATACTGCTTAATTTGTCTGATTTTGGGATTATTAATTGTAAATCAGTGAGCACTATTGTGTATGATTCTATTGGCTCTAATGTAAGATGACCATAATTATAAGAAGACCCGCCAAACTGTGGGTATTAATTTAGGGGGAAAAAATAAATATTCTGACTACTACTTAAAGGGAATTTGTTTTTTACTTGTAAATATTAATTCACATGTAAACAGTTTTTAATGAAAAGTTATGACTGAATAGAATGCATGTCTTTTATTTGCCAATCTGAACCCCAGACTTAGCCTGCAGACTCCCAGACTTAGCCACCTGACCCCCAGACTTAGCCTGCAGACCCCCAGACTTAGCCTGCAGACTCCCAGACTTAGCCACCTGACCCCCAGACTTAGCCACCTGACCCCCAGACTTAGCCACCTGACCCCCAGACTTAGCCACCTGACCCCCAGACTTAGCCTGCAGACCCCCAGACTTAGCCACCTGACCCCCAGACTTAGCCACCTGACCCCCAGACTTAGCCACCTGACCCCCAGACTTAGCCTGCAGACCCCCAGACTTAGCCTGCAGACCCCCAGACTTAGCCTGCAGACCCCCAGACTTAGCCACCTGACCCCCAGACTTAGCCACCTGACCCCCAGACTTAGCCTGCAGACCCCCAGACTTAGCCACCTGACCCCCAGACTTAGCCACCTGACCCCCAGACTTAGCCACCTGACCCCCAGACTTAGCCACCTGACCCCCAGACTTAGCCACCTGACCCCCAGACTTAACCTGCTGACTCCCAGACTCCCTGGTGTCCAGTGGGGGCAGCAGGTGGATTTCCGGCATTCCGTCATAGAAGCGCTGGCGACAGTGCCAGGCAGCATCGGAGGATGTGAGGAGGGATCTACAGGGCACCTGGATCCTAGCGTTATAGTCAGACCTCTATTTCAGGTCTGATTATAAGACCACACCACGAATATAAGACAAGGTCACTTTTCATTTTTTCAGATTTTTTTTTTTATTGGAGCAAACATGGTGTATTTTATTTTTTAGGTTTATCACCTGCAAAGACATGAATCCAAAAGGAAAAGAGCTGGCATTCCAGTTCATCAGTAAACCAAAACAAATATTTTATAATTTTTTTATAGTGCAAATGGGGAAAGGCCGAGTGACACACTTGATACGTTTCTAGTCAATGGACTCTTAATCATAAGTGCCCTATATTGCTTGCAAACTGTGACCTCCCATCAACACATTCATCTTAGGACCTGACATTTTGTAAGTTAGTATCTTTACAATATATATATATATATATATATATATATATATATATATATATATATATATATACACTTCCTCTCCACAATAATAGCACTATTGAAACAATGTGTAACATAAAACATGCCTTTTTAGTAAATATATACATTTTCTGCACTCCTGCTATTCACTTTGTTACTTCCCCTGGGATTGAACCTACAGCTCTGACTATTAAACCGTTTTGCCAATTGGTGCATTAGCATACTGCGCCATCTCACTCGAAAATGACTTGTTCCGCATTTAGTGAGGCACTATGCTGTACAAAAATGATTTTACCAGTCTTGACTCTAATAGCATGAATGTGTTTAACCTGGAATAAATCCACATGATAAATTTATTAAGACAATAAATGTAGCTGATTAAGAGTTACATAGATCATCTGGGTTTTTTTCTTCTCACTTTTCATTTTCCCTCATTTTATTAAAATTCCCTGGATGGTTATATTTCTGGTGCGAATGTTCACAGCGGCAGCTGGATTTCAAACATTCTGACGCGCTTATTTAAATCCCGTGAAGTCTTGTCACCTTCCTTCGTTTATGAAAACTGCGATAAAAGGAACAAAAAATAGATGTTCCCAGAGCTTCCCACACAAAGTGACAAGAATCTGCTTCACAGCTGCACAAGGCTGATGTACATTATCTCCATGGGTAAGATGCTGGATTATTTTGCTAAATGTAGATCAGTATTATGGGGTTTCAGTTTTCCAGTATCATCGTTCAAAACAATCACAGCTAAAACCTTATATATAAACGCACCATGACTACATTTGTGTGAACAACAAAACAAAACAACAAAATGACAAATAAAAGAAAACACGAAAAACGAAGCTTGGATTTAATGGCAATCTATAATTATAATGATGATGTTTATTAGTTGCCACCGCAGTTTTCTACTTGTGGTTTCTATTAAAGCTTCTAGATGCAAAGTCATAAAATTACATCAAGCTGTAGTTTTTGGCAGTGAGGATGCTGGACTATTTCACTGATTGGTTTTATCTTACACAATATTTACACTCACACCGAAAATGTATTTTTTCATGTAGGTTTCTGTAAGAAATAAACTTTGTTTATTAAAAACATTTCTGTAAAAGAAAGTAAACTAACTTTAACCCGCCCCTCCCCCCCAATGATGGACAGACAAGTGAAATGTAATCCTTCTGAGAATAAAACTATAGTTAAGATGCTCTGGGAGATGTTAACTTGATGTAAGTTAAAAAATAATTTACATTTAACACATTTTGATGCACATCCTCACCCCCCTCCACTCTTTATATTATAATCAATCTGACAGATCAAGAGCAATGGAGTTTACACACATTTTTACATTTCCTGTTTGAAATGGTGACGTTGGTTACTAAGTGATCTGAATCTGGGCATCTGTAGAACAGCGTAAACCTGAAAAAAAGAGACTTTAAGTTCTAGCTTTTCACAACTGGGACATCCAGATGGTACTGATCAAGTGGAGCAAACGGAACATGATTATGAGTCATAGGGTGTAACTATCAAATCACGGAATCAAGAAGAGATACCAGAAAATATGCCAGGGAAATATGGCTCAATTTTGAGACATATTTTAGTACTGTTGGCAGCTTCGAGATTCATGTTCTAATATAATAATAGCAGCAAATAATGAGTGTTTATTAGCCGTATGAAAGCACACTTTTCAGATATTAATCACTTAACCAATAATCACATGAGCTGCAGCAAACACATATCCAGCGTCTACTCACAGTCCCTAGAGGCCAGGTTACATTAAAAAAGTACAGGCATGGGCTCCCGCTACTAGATAAATACACCTGAATGTAAGACTTATGGGTCTATTTACTAATATTACAATTTGGAGGTCGACTTTCATTTTGAGACTAATTTAAATGATCAAAGGTCTTTTTGACACTAAGTCAAACTCAGGTGCTAACTTTGACTTAGTCTCAAAAAAACCCAAAACTTTGATAATTCCACCTCCCGTTACGTTCAATGAGGATTCGAACCTGGGTTTTTTTTCTAGGTCAAACCATGGTGCCGAATTTGACTCAAAATGAAAGTCGACCTGCCAAGTTGACCTCCTCCAGCTATTCTCGAATTTTAGTGAATAGACCCAGATGTCTACATACAGTAGAGGTAATGACTCAATAGGAACATGCAACAATGATATGAAAGTGCCTCCCTGTTTACCATTGCCGTCATGTCAGCCTCCATATTACAGTAAGGACAATTAAGATATGGAATTCACTGCCTGAAAAAGTGGTTCTAGCAGATACGTTAGAAGCGGCCTGGATACTTTTGTAATGAGCCGGAGCATAGAGGGCTATGCATGTTCGTATACGCATTAATATTTATTTAAAAAATATATAATAGGTGTTGCACATAAAGATGTGAGAAGCTGTGAAAAATGAATTGATTAAATACTTATCTTGAGGGTGAATTGTTTTATCGGTGGAGTTGATCACTTGGACTTAGATGCCATCAAAGACAAAAACAAATGAACAATATATATGTGTGAGTCTGTTTTCATTGAAGGTATATACAAATGGTTCTTCCCATATGTCAGTCAATTCACATGTAACAGAGCCTATCAAGGCTCTGGTGTGGAATATATGTGGGGAATTTAAATGGGTATCCTCCCGACCACAATACTGTAAGATATTTCTTCTGAAAGGGAAAAAAGCCGAGAGCGAGAGACACACAAATTGTGTATTATGGTAAAAAACTAGAAGGGAGAACTAACAGAGTAGGGGGAGAGAGAGAAAAGTGAAAAGGAGAAAGAAAGCCAAGCATCCCTAGCCCCTCATACCCTTTCCCCTCCCACCCAATTTCCCTCCAACCCCGTCCATCCCACCCCCCACCCAACCCTCTGCCCAACACAGAAAACGTTTGATCTGGTACCTTTCCAAGTCAGTAAACCATACTATTTGGATAGTGTCACTCTAAGTAGTCCTATCAATGTTATGTAAACTATGTACATGGTGTTCGTCCTCTCAACAATTGCGTGGCATACCATGCCGTGTCCTGAAACGTTGTTCCGATTTGTGTTTTGTAAGCGTCATCCAACGTCTCAATAATGGGTTCCCATATAGAAAACAAGATTTTGTGGCTTGTTCTTTGTGTTTTGTGGTCTCCAGCCAGCCCGTCCGGAGAAGGAAAAACTGTTTGGCGTGGAAGAGTGTTATTGTTGGAGATTCCTGGTGTATCTATTGTTGCAAAATGCGACTGCTAGTGTAATCCGTAACATGGATTTATGAGTGATTCTAGGAGGGTCTGGTAAAAAGATCCCAAGTGTTGCAGCTTCTGGGTGTTAATAGGGTTTTAATGATGGCCCCAAAATTGTGCCGCTTGCTTGGTTAAAATCGATAACGTGCACATCAAAGAATATGGCACTAGACACAGACTGCGGGTCATAAAAAATTAGACCTCCGGGATTGTGTGCGGAGAAATCCTCGAGTCTACAGCTGGCATCTGACATCACTCGACCACTCCTCCATGTATGACGCACAGCGCGTTTCGCCAATTAGGTGTCTTCTTAAGTGCTGCTTTGCAGAGAGTGATGCTGGCATATGTAGTCATCTCTCTCTCTATTGGTTGATATTTGTGTTGTCTTTCATGCTTCATCTTTGCTATGCACAGGTTAATCTGTGGTGCCCATTACTCCCTTTCCTTAACCTGTGCATAGCAAAGATGAAGCATAAAAGACAACACAAATAGAAGCAAACGCCAATCAACCAACAAAGAGAGAGAAAAAGATTTTTTTCCCCCCACTGAAAGCAGAATTCGAAATTGCTAAACAATGGTTTTTGGATCAACAGCTCTAAACATGGGATGGGAGAAGAGTTGAACTTGATGGACGCAAGGCTTCTTTCAACCTAAACTATGTAAAAGAAGCAGGAGAGCTGACCAATATCTCCTAGTACTCTTTCTTGTGAGGCAGAAGGCCTTTTCGGCACATCAGTTGTGCTGTACAATAGCTGGGAAGGAGGCAATCCTATCGTCCTCGGCTAGAGATGTCCTTATAATCAGCAGGGACAATTCCCAGAGCAGCAGCTCTGCCACATGGGCATCGGGAATTTTTAGAGAAATTTCTCAAAGAATCACCTTTGAACTTCTGTTTGATTAAAAGGATTATAAGGATGGTTTAGGACACATCACAGTCCTAGCATGTCCTGAATGTAAAAAAAAAATGAAGATGCGTGGCTGATTTAAAAAAAAATCTCATTAAAAACAGCTTTGTAATGATAAATGTGGCATCAAAAGAAATATCCATGTTTCCTTAAAATAACAACATGCAGTTTGTATGGGTACACTGAATGAGAAAGAGAGACATTACACTTAAAGGGACAGTATCACCTTTATATATTTTTACTGTGAATGCAGAGAATAAAAGGATTGCAAATGATCTATACATTGTGTTAGTAGAATTGCATGCAAAATTTGAATAGAATGTGCTTTTAAATGTGTCTGTGGAGTCTTCTGTTATCACATTGCCTGTTTATAATATGCAAATTAACTGTTTTTCAGTGGGAAATGTGTAATTTGCATATCAAGCCACAGGTGATGTCACAAGCAGGAGACTCCACATACACACCCCTTTTTCTTCTAATTTAGGCATTTAGTTACAATAACACAATATATAGATCATGTTCAATATTTTTTATAATCTGGGTTTACAGAGAAAATTTTTTTTTAGGTGATACAGTCCCTTTAAGTGGACATCTAACCAAAAAAGTCTTGTCATTAAGGGGTTAAGGGATTTGGGTACTGTCTCGTAGCATTATTTGGCCATGCAAGTTAAAGCGCAAATATCAGCGGATGGGGGTAGTGCACTACACTGCCACAGGTGAGTATCTAGAGGGACACTATTAAAGGAAAGCAAGTGTTTTGCTGTCAGCTATATTATTTTCTTTCCTTATCTAATAATGTGTTTTATGGTTTGATTTTGAGCCTGGTGAAGGGCTATCTATAATTATCAAGCATGACAAATCCCTACTAAAGGTATAAGAGGACATCTTTTATTTCTCTCAATGCTGGTGGGCTGAATGCAAAAATGTGCTGGAATTCACAGATCTTGTGGTTAAAAGGCTAAAATCAGTGCTTGCTATTTATTTACAGTACAGTAGAATAGCGATGAGAAAATGGTTATACTTCTATTAACATGTTCAGTATGTTTCTTATATGAAACATATTTCTTTATTGGCTTGGATGTTGTTTAGGATATCCTGTTTGGGTATCGCCCTCTGGTGGTTGCTTTGTGGCACAGATTTATAAGAGTATAGTCCATACACTATTAGTGAAGAAGTTCTTCTGAGGTTGTATACAGCACAGTGTACATATAGTAAGATACGACTTGATCATTTTATTTCAGTTGTATCTATGAAAATAGAAAATGCTGCATTCACAAAAGAGTGTTTCTATGTGAATTAGCAGTTTTAAATCAATGTGAAACCTTTCTTAAATAAATGTCCAGCCTTTTAATATTAATAATAGCTAAAATAATAATAATGAGCTGTAATAATCCCCTGAATTATAATTCATCACTGGTTTTTTTTTTATCTCAAAATATAATTTTCTGCAAACTCCAGCAGTGGTTTCCAAACCAGTCTTCACGCTCCCCCAACAGTCCAGGATTTAAGGATGACCCACTTGTGTTAAAAAACAAAATAAAACTCAAGTTGTGTCATGGCCTGTTGGGGGGAGGGTGGGGGGCATGAAGACTGGTTTGGGAACCACTGGTCTATGGTATTCAATAGACTTTGGGCACTGGGACTTTACTTTCCTAAAGGGCGAATACTAAATTTGTTTGGTCTAAAACTAAATTTGTGTGTTGACGCATTCGTTACGGACAAAATTCGGCCATTATTTTCATTATGGGAAATACATTGGTAAAGAATGGACTTCACAAAATTGCAACCAAAATATTTTGTCTCAGTCCCCCCCCGTAGACTTCAGTGGGAAGGACTTTAGCTTATTTCAGGTCTGTCTGCACAAAATCAGGCAGACAGGCAGCGGCAGGGCCATTGAAGTCTATAGGGAGGACTGTCCAAATGGAATGATTTTTCTGCGAATAGGCGTTCGCGTTCGTCCGAAACGACTACCCAAGCTCAACTGGCGACTTACTCTATAAATGAATCACTTGCTCTTTAATTGAGTAATGTGTGTATGGATCACCACGAAAACTTCTTGTGTTGGTTTGCAGCCTGTGGATGCAGCAAATCATATTATCATTATTCCTTCTAACAACAAGACCATGAGTCAATCGGGGGGGAAACACAACACCATGCAGACATCTAGGGGAGTGAAAGGGAAATGACTTCCAGAAAGACTTGTCTTGGCTCCTTTGTTAGTGGAAAGTCCTCATAACAACTAACGGGACAGTGGATTATTGTAGAACTCGTCACTCGTGGTTTAAACACTTCTGTGGAACTGTGATATGGGTTTAAATATCTGTCTTCAAAAGATGTCTCACTCAGGGTATGAGACCACCAAACTGCTCTGACAGAGTAAGAACATTGTAGGGTCTATTGAATAAAGAGAATTGCGGGGATTTGAGACAGGAGTTTAAAAAACTTTAGGCCAAAGAAGCCGAGTTGGAAAAATTCTCCAATGCAGCTGAATGGAAGATTTTTTCCAACTCAGCTACTTTGGCCTTGAGTTTGGAATTCTCGTTTCAATTGCCGGCAATTCTATCTTTATTGAGTAGACCCTTTCATGTAGGCCTCTGGTCAATGAAAATGGGCCGTTGTGAATTAATACACTTCCCCAGTGGATGGGCGAGCTTCAGCTGCACTAAGTCAAATGAAGCTCAGTCTATTTTAATGAATACAGCCCTGAAGTATCTATCAGTGTGCCTCAATGAAAGGAAAACAGGGCTATTCACTAAAAGGTGAATGGAAGGTGAGTGGAGGTGAGATTAGGTGAATCTCACCACTTCACCAGTGTAACTACACATTGTGCAGGGACAAACCCGGTGAGCTGGCTAAGCAGAGGAAACTCACCATGTTTGTCCCTGCACAACGGATAGTTACACTGGTTAGTCAGCGCATCTCACATGAACTCACCTGCAACTCACCTTTTAGTGAATTACCCCATATGTGTTCACCTGTTTGTATACGCACTGGCCAGTGAAATAGTTGCCAACATTACTGGATTGACGAGATCCTCCTGGTTGTTGTTATCATGTAATCATGCCTGTATTGAGATGACCATGTGATATTGTTCTATATTGCATGACCTTGCGAGATTTAGCTCCATCGGTCTCCAGGTAGAGGCCTCTGGAGCTCAATCTCACAAGGTCACACAACTATATCACATGGCTCCATGGGGCCCTCCCCCTTTTGACTCACACATATATCATATGGCTGGTTTTATAATATTTATATAACATATATATATTACATTATATAAATATATAAACCATCCATTTATATAGTATAGGAGTTGCATGGTGGTTTCGGGGGGCCACAGGGCCCAGTGGTATCTAGATACGCCTCTGACCTTGATAAATATTTGATAAATAAAATGCTGCTGCACAAACCTCTTTCTTATATATGAATATTGTATTTTAATACATTTTAAACCCTTGCCTTGATTGCCTGCTATTGTGCATTAAACCTTCCACATGTCGCATTATCAGTCTCAGTCTTGTAAAATCCACGTATGAGATGTTGATGTTGTTACACTTTATATTTTTCTTTGCCTTTATCGCTGATGACACATATGTGCTGGAAAATAAAATAGACAACAAGCATTAAGCTATTTATGTGGGCTGGCTTCAATAACATGGCATATTTATTGGATGTAAATGCTTCTGATACAACTTTGTACTAGAAATATATAGAGAACACGATAGAATCCGGTTTTATGTGTGTTGTAGTTTATACATTTTTATCTGTCTTTCTATAAATTATTTTCCATATTTCTTCTATACACAAGAGATCTCAAAATGCAGCCCTCCAGCTGTTAACGGACTACAACTCCCATAATACCTCTCCAGTCTCTTAGGATGGCAGAGGATCATACAGCTGGAGAGCCTTAGTTTGACATTTCTGCTATACATCTCCTTATAAGTCTTATTGGTATGTTGGCATGGTCTTTGACGAGCAGGGGAAGCAAGACATTCACAACTAGAGACTTCCTCTCCATTCCCATGGAATACAGATTATCTTCCCTCACAAGGTTTATTTCTTAAGGGGAAAGGTGATATTTGGATGAAACGGAGGGACCATACAAATGAGGAAAATAATCCCCAAAACGTTGAATTCTGTCTTGGTAAGCTGTGTGGTGCAGAGCTGTACCAGTGCCTGAAACAATGTTGCAGATAGAAAATGGCGCATACTCATCCGCACATTGACTCAGTTACAAAAACGGCCAGTCACATGACGCAAACAAGCTGCATTGAACATAACAGAACAGTAGAGACAATAAAAGGAACAGAGCAAGTTTAAGCTCCTAAAGCCTCCCAATCATAGTTTTATCTCCATTATATTAATATAGACAAAGTTACTGCCTGCTTTACTCCCTTTAAAAATATGTTTCATAATAGACTTTTTCTCAAGTGAATAAATGACAACAGAACTGACTGCCGTATAGAAGAGTATGCCTAAATAATGCAGGTTTTAAAGACACTGTCCTCTGTTTACAGAAGTAGTTAACATTTGAGCTGTCTGCTCAGTTCTCCGGTCCCAAATACATGCATGATAAGCACAGAAACGTAAAACTCTAATTAATAAGCTCTATTCATTAGCAAGCAGGGGACTGGTTATAGATGTATTCTCTCCACCTGTTATCTGTTTCCATGGCAATCCTAAAAAAAACCCCTGCTTCATTCATGGTCCTAATAATACAATTAATAATATCACTTTCATCAAGTGTGAATAGTTGTTACCATTGGGAAGATTAGAAACATAGAATGTGTCGGCAGATAAGAACCATTCGGCCCATCTAGTCTGCCCAATATTCTAATTACTTTTATTAGTGCCTGGCCCTACCTTATATCTAGGATAGCCTTGTGCCTATCCCATGCATGCTTATACTCTTTTACTGATACAACCTCTACCAAGTCCACTGGAAGGAAATTCCATGAATTCACTACTTTGTCAGTAAAGTAATATAAACTCATATTACTTTTAAACCTTTGCCCCTGTAGTTCAATACTTCTTTTAAATATACTCTCCTCCTACTGTGTTGATTCCCTTTGTGTATTTAAATATTTTCCTTCCTAATAAGCTATACATGATAAGATCCTTTAACCTTTCCTGGTAAGTTTTATTCTTCAACCCATGAACCAGTTTAGTAGCCCTTCTCTGAACTCTCTCCAAAGTATCAATATCCTTCTGGAGATATGGTCTCCAGTACTGCATACAATACTCCAAGTGAGGTCTCACCAGTGCTCTGTACAATGGCATGAGCACTTCCCTTGTTCTACTACCTCTCTCTCTGTTGAACTGAGCTGTTTCAAGTACATGGAAGGGGGTGGTTTTATCTAGTTGTGTGCTGTGTTGAAAAGCCATTCGTTGTTTACAGTGTCATTGAATAATTACAAGAAATGCCCTGTTTAATCTTTTTAATAAAACATTTTTTTTAATTTGTTTATGTCGTCATCTGTCAGTGACATCAAATTATGGCACAATATGCAAATACACAACTACAGTGAACGTGTAACATGCATAGTACCACAAGATGATGTCATAGACAGGTGACAAAATAATTTTATCTATACATTTCCTCACTATTTAAAAGCCTCTTTCACTCCCCAAAAATCTTTAAAATCCATAATTACAAATGAGTAAAAGGATGGCATCCATTAGGCCAGGAGTGCAGTAGATCAAGAGTAATCAAGTGAAATATGAATTAGGAGGTGTGTAAATTAGGTTTGATTTGGCAGATCTATGATGCCCTCAGGAAATTCACAAAATATCTTAAACAAAAGAATTTTGACCACCGGCAACATTTCATTCATGTTCTCAATTGAGTGCAATGATCCCAATTTTATTTTCTTCTGCTTTTGACATGTGTCATGATAGAAACATACACTGTGTCGGCAGATAAGAACCATTCTGCCCATATAGTCTGCACAATTTCTTAGAACCCCCCCAAAAATGAATACTTATAGAAACATGGAATGGAACGATGTAAAGTATTACTCAGGTGGTCTATTCAATAAACACAGAACTATGGTGAACGTGCATTGCAGGATTCAGGCATTAATAAATCTCTCCAAATCAACTACATCTTCAACTATATAGTTGCTATATAGTTGTCTGTTCCCCATAGTTTATTATCAGCCTACTTACAGGGGTTCATTTGGTTCCAATACTTACATGAAGATCTCGAAAGTGCTCATTGTAGTCCAAGGCATAGCCAACCACAAATATGTCAGGGATTTCAAATCCAGTATCTTTAAATTTAAAAAAAAGTGCATTAGAGGTATTATAATATTATATATCTCATGATCAGTCATTATGGTTTTTCATACTATACTTTATAGTGAACACAAAGAAATGCAGTTAGGTTCTGTATAACCACTTAATCACACTACTTGCCATCATGTCAATCAATTAGAAAAAAGAATAATGGGAAGCGTGATTTTGCTCATATCCCACTGATAAAGATACTTGGGGGTAGACGAGCATGTTATTATACTTTCACTGTGAATGTTCTGTAATTGTAATGGATTTTTGCAGATACACAAGTTTCAGGCAATATTCCACACCGCTAGCTGGTTCTCAGTTGTACCATATGATTGATGAAATCAGTTCTGTTTTGGTTTACCTGTGGCTTGAGGTATTTGACTGTGGATTTTTTTAGAGAAGGCTCCAGAACGAAAACACTCAAAATAAGTGAGGATGGAAAATGTGAGCCTTAAAGGACAACTGTAGCAAAATATGAAGTTGTGTTTAACTGAAAGATTA